>JARQOC010000004.1:481123582-481694607 GCA_033576535.1 Allobates femoralis | reverse complement strand
AGTGTTTTGGCGTATCCTAATTTCCGCTACAACCCACTCAGGCGCACAAAAATAGTAAATGAATTCAGACAAGTTTTGGTTTTTTAGCTGGAACAGAGATTAGAGATTAGAGGTTAAGTCCCAGCTGGTGGACCGATCAGACACAAATCTGACGAGAATACTAAGTGTTTTGGCGTATACTAATTTCCGCTACAACCCACTCCTGGGCACAAAAAGGTAAATGAATGCAGATAAGTTTTGGATTTTAGCTGGACACTGAGTTAGAGGATAAATCCCAGCAGTGTACCGGTCAGACACAAACGCTGACGAGAATACCGAGTGTTTTGGCGTATCCTAATTTCCGCTACAAGCCACTCCTGCCGCACAAAAATGGTAAATGAATGCAGACAAGAGTTGGTTTTTAGCTGGACACTGAGATTAGAGGTTGAATCCCAGCAGGTGTACCGGTCAGACACAAACGCTGACGAGAATACCGAGTGTTTTGGCGTATCCTAATTTCCGCTACAACCCACTTCCTAAGCGCACAAAAATGGTAAATGAATGCAGACAAGTTTTGGTTTTAGCTGGACACTTGAGATTAGAGGTTAAAGTCCCAGCTGGTGGACCGATCAGACACAAACACTGAGAGAATACCGAGTGTTTTGGCGTATCCTAATTTCCGCTACAACCCACTCCTGCGCACAAAAATAGGTAAATGAATGCAGACAAGAGTTGGTTTTAGCTGGATACTGAGATTAGAGGTTAAATCCCAGCAGTGTACCGGTCAGACACAAACAGCTGACGAGAATACGAGTGTTTTGGCGTATCTAATTTCGCTACAACCCACTCCTGGCGCACAAAAAGGTAATGAATGCAGACAAGTTTTGGTTTTAGCTGGACACTGAGATTATAGAGGTTAATCCCAGCAGGTGTACCGTCAGCACAAACATGACGAGAAACCGAGTGTTTTGGCGTATCTAATTTCCGCTACAACCACTCCTGGCGCACAAAAATGGTAGATGAATGCAGACAAAGTTTGGTTTTTAGCTGGACACGAGATTAGAGATTAGAGGTTAAATCCCAGCGGTGTACCGGTCAGACACAAACGCTGACGAGAATACCGAGTGTTTTGGAGTATCTAATTTCGCTACAAGCCACTCCTGCCGCACAAAAATGGTAAATGAATGCAGACAAGTTTTGGTTTTTAGCTGGACACTGAGATTAGAGATTAATATCCCAGCTGGTGTACCGTCAGACACAAAACTGATGAAGAATACCGAGTGTTTTGGCGTATCCTAATTTCCGCTACAACCCACTCCTAGCGCACAAAAATGTAAATGAATTGCAGACAAGTTTTGGTTTTTAGCTGGAACAGAGATTAGAGATTAGAGGTTAAATCCCAGCGGTGGACCGTCAGACACAAAGCTGACGAGAATACGAGTGTTTTGGCGTATCCTAATTTCCGCTACAACCCACTCCTGGCGCACAAAAATGGTAAATGAATGCAGATAAGTTTTGTTTTAGCTGGACACTGAGATTAGAGGTTAAATCCCAGCAGGTGTACCGGTCAGACACAAACGCTGACGAGAATACCGAGTGTTTTGGCGTATCCTAATTTCCGCTACAAGCCACTCCTGCCTGCACAAAAATGGTAAATGAATGCAGACAAGAGTTGGTTTTTAGCTGGACACTGAGATTAAGAGGTTAAATCCCAGCAGGTGTACCGGTCAGACACAAACGCTGACCAGAATACCGAGTGTTTTGGCGTATCCTAATTTCCGCTACAACCCACTCCTGGTGCAAAAAATGGTAAATGAATGCAGACAAGTTTTGGTTTTTAGCTGGACACTGAGATTAGAGATTAGAGGTTAAATCCCAGCAGTTGGACCGGTCAGACACAAACACTGACGAGAAGACCAAGTGTTTTGGCGTATCCTAATTTCCGCTACAACCCACTCCTGCGCACAAAAATGGTAAATGAATGCAGACAAGATTTTGGTTTTTAGCTGGACACTGAATTAGAGATTAGAGGTTAAATCCCAGCAGGTGTACCGTCAGAACACAAACACTGAGAGAAGACCGAGTGTTTTGGCGTATCCTTATTTCCGCTACAACCCACTCCTGGCGCACAAAAATGGTAAATGAATGCAGACAAGAGTTGGTTTTTAGCTGGACACTGAGATTAGAGATTAGAGGTTAAATCCCAGCAGGGGTACCGGTCAGACACAAACGCTGACGAGAATAATGAGTGTTTTTGCCTATCCTAATTTCCGCTACAACCCACTCCTGGCGCACAAAAATGGTAAATGAATGCAGACAAGAGTTGGTTTTTAGCTGGACACTGAGATTAGAGATTAGAGGTTAAATTACAGCTGGTGGACCGATCAGACACAAATGCTAATGAGAATACCGAGTGTTTTGGGGTAAACTTATTTCCGCTACAA
Source organism: Allobates femoralis (assembly GCA_033576535.1). Taxonomy (NCBI): domain Eukaryota; kingdom Metazoa; phylum Chordata; class Amphibia; order Anura; family Aromobatidae; genus Allobates; species Allobates femoralis. The sequence goes on along the minus strand of JARQOC010000004.1, from coordinate 481,692,184 downwards.
GCCACTCCTGCCGCACAAAAATGGTAAATGAATGCAGACAAGAGTTGGTTTTTAGCTGGACACTGAGATTAGAGGTTGAATCTCAGAAGGTTTACCGGTCAGACACAAACGCTGACGAGAATACCGAGTGTTTTGGCGTATCCTAATGTCCGCTACAACCCACTCCAGGCGCACAAAAATAGTAAATGAATTCAGACAAGTTTTGGTTTTTAGCTGGAAACAGAGATTAGAGATTAGAGGTTAAGTCCCAGCTGGTGGACCGATCAGACGCAAACGCTGACGAGAATACTGAGTGTTTTGGCGTATACTAATTTCCGCTACAACCCACTCCTGGCGCACAAAAAGGGTAAATGAACGCACAGAAGTTTTGGATTTTAGCTGGACAATGAGTTTAGAGGTTAAATCCCAGCAGGTGTACCATTCTGGCACAAACGCTGACGAGAGAACTGAGTGTTTTGGCGTATACTAATTTCCGCTACAAGCCACTCCTGGCGCACAAAAATGGTGGATAAATGCAGACAAGACTTGGTTTTTAGCTGGACACTGAGATTAGAGGTTGAATCCCAGCAGGTTTACCGGTCAGACACAAACGCTGACGAGAATCCCGAGTGTTTTGGCGTATCCTAATGTCCGCTACAACCCACTCCAGGCGCACAAAAATAGTAAATGAATTCATACAAATTTTGGTTTTTAGCTGGAAACAGAGATTAGAGATTAGAGGTTAAGTCCCAGCTGGTGGACCGATCAGACACAAATGCTGACGAGAATACTGAGTGTTTTGGCGTATACTAATTTCCGCTACAACCCACTCCTGGCGCACAAAAATGGTAAATGAATGCAGACAAGAGTTGGTTTTTAGCCGGACACTGAGATAGGAGGTTAAATCCCAGCAGGTGTACCGGTCAGACACAAACGCTGACCAGAATACCAAGTGTTTTGGCGTATCCTAATTTCCGCTACAACCCACTCTTGGTGCAAAAAATGGTAAATGAATGCAGACAAGTTTTGGTTTTTAGCTGGACACTGAGATTAGAGATTAGAGGATAAATCCCAACAGGTGGAACGGTCAGACACAAACACTGACGAGAAGACCGAGTGTTTTGGCGTATCCTTATTTCCGCTACAACCCACTCCTGGCGCACAAAAATGGTAAATGAATGCAGACAAGAGTTGGTTTTTAGCTGGACACTGAGATTAGAGATTAGAGGTTAAATCCCAGCAGGGGTACCGGTCAGATACAAACGCTGACGAGAATACCGAGTGTTTTGGCCTATCCTAATTTCCGCTACAACCCACTCGTGGCGCACAAAAATGGTAAATGAAGGCAGACAAGTTTTGGTTTTTAGCTGGACACTGAGATTAGAGATTAGAGGTTAAATCCTAGCTGGTGGACCGGTCAGACACAAATGCTAATGAGAATACCGAGTGTTTTGGCGTATACTAATTTCCGCTACAAGCCACTCCTGCCGCACAAAAATGGTAAATGAATGTAGACAAGAGTTGTTTTTTAGCTGGACACTTAGATTAGAGGTTAAATCCCAGCAGGTGGACCAGTCAGGCACAAACGCTGACGAGAATACTGAGTGTTTTGGCGTATACTAATTTCCGCTACAAGCCACTCCTGCCGCACAAAAATGGTAGATGAATGCAGACAAGAGTTGGTTTTTAGCTGGACACTGAGATTAGAGGTTTAAACCAGCAGGTGTACCGGTCAGGCACAAACGCTGACGAGAATACGGAGTGTTTTAGCGTATGCTAATTTCCGCTACAAGCCACTCCTGGTGCACAAAAATGGTAGATGAATGCAGACAAGAGTTGGTTTTTAGCTGGACACTGAGATTAGAGATTAGAGGATAAATCCCAGCAGGTGTACCGGTCAGACACAAACGCTGACGAGAATACCGAGTGTTTTGGCGTATCCTAATTTCTGCTACAACCCTCTCCTGCCGCACAAAAATTGTAAATAAATGCAGAGAAGAGTTGGTTTTTAGCTGGATACTGAGATTAGAGGTTAAATCCCAGCAGGTGTACCGGTCAGACACAAACGCTGACGAGAATACCGAGTGTTTTGGCGTATCCTAATTTCTGCTACAACCCACTCCTGCCGCACAAAAATTGTAAATAAATGCAGAGAAGAGTTGGTATTTAGCTGGATACTGAGATCAGAGGTTAAATCCCAGCATGTGTACCGGTCAGACACAAACAGTGACGAGAATACTGAGTGTTTTGGCGTATCCTAATTTCCGCTACAACCCACTCCTGGTGCAAAAAATGGTAAATGATTGCAGACAAGTTTTGGTTTTTAGCTGGACACTGGGATTAGAGATTAGAGGATAAATCCCAGCAGTTGGAACGGTCAGACACAAACACTGACGAGAAGACCAAGTGTTTTGGCGTATCCTAATTTCCGCTACAACCCACTTCAAGCGCACAAAAATGGTAAATGAATTCAGACAAGTTTTGGTTTTTAGCTGGACACTGAGATTAGAGATTAGAGGTTAAGTCCCAGCTGGTGGACCGATCAGACACAAACACTGATGGGTCATTCCATGTCAAGTGATCCAAAAATGAATATTTTTTTTCCCTGACGTCCTCAGATTTTTAAAAAAAATTTTCTATCTGAAGAACAACTTTATCTAATTACAAAAAAAAAGTTTTGAATTTTTTTCTTTATCTGTTAATTTTTTACAGATTTTTAAAGTTTTAAAAAAGTGCGAATTTTGGCCTGGTATGGCTTTACATTTTCTATCATATCTCGGGCTAGAAATAAGATAGAGAAACAAAATAAACACCAATCTACTCAGAACTGTCCAGGCTTTCATCAGATATGTCACAAGAGGATATTTGTTAATATTTTACCCATGTGATCGCAAGCGCAAAACTTTAAAACGCATTTCCGAAAAATCGGCGCGCTTTAAATATTTCAAAAACTGCCCATGTGTCTGCTTTGCTCTTAGCCACATCTGTACCAAATTTCAAGTTGGGATCGCAATGGGATCATATTTTAACATATTTTACTAGTAAGAGCGTCAATGGGTCATTCCATATCAAGTGATCTAAATATGAATATTTTTTTTTACCTGACGTCTTTAGATTTTTTTCCTTTATGAAGTACTACTTTAGTTAATTACAAATTAAAAGTTTGGAATTTTTTTCTTCATCAGTTAATTTTTTACAGATTTTTAAAGTTTAAAAAAAGGGTGAATTTTGGCCTGGTATGACTTTACATTTTTTTATCTCAGGCTAGAAATAAGATAATGAAGTGGGAGAGGCATCATTTTACTCAGAACGGTAACAGCTTTCATTTGAGATGTTACAAGACTATGTTTCTTTATATCAAATTCAAACTATTGACGGGCAATTGTGAAAAAATGACTGATTGTGTTCTTGGTGACTTTTGAATTGACACTATAATAGTTAAATATTTTGCACTTAGGTCCAATGAATGCGTCCATGGGGTCAAGCTGGGACAGAGTCATCACAAATTAGCCTTATTTGCAGATGACCTGCTACTTTACATCTCCCAGCCCCTGGTCTCCATCCCTTCGGTCTTAATGGAGTTTGAACGGTTCGGACAATTGAGCAACTTTAAAGTGAATTGCTCCAAAACCGAGGCATCTAAACAGTTCCCATTTAAATGGAAAGTAGAAGCCATTAAGTACTTGGGAGTCCTTATACCAAAAGATCTTAAACAAATATTCAATTTAAATTATCAACCCCTTTTGACTAACGCGGAATCGGCATTTACCTCCTATAGACAATTAAAGCTATCCTGGTTCGGGAGAATAAACGTAGTCAAGATGGATGTCTTGCCCCGACTCTTATATACTTTTCAGACAGTTCCTGTTCTATTGGATAGAGGTTTCCTCTCCAAAATGCAATCTATGATCCTTAGATTTGTCTGGGGGGCAACAGGTCCAGATTGCGAATGAATATCCTATCCTTGCCCGAGACCAGAGGAGGGGTTGGACTACCCAACATACGAGCGTACTTTGAGGCTTCCTCTCTTGTTAGAGCTCTAGATTGGCATTATCATGCGTCCTCCAAGAAATGGGTAGGGTGGAGCAAGAGGGTTTGGGGATTCCGCTGAAACACCTGCTTTGGATTTCCCCTAAAGACTCCACAGACCTAGTACCTTTGACAGACATGACCAGAAACACCTTGAAGGTATGGCACCTAGTGACGAAAACCCTCCGCTTAAACGACAGACTTAGCCCTTTGACTCCCCTTTTTTCCAACCCATCTTTCCCACCCAGATTTGACAGGCAGAGATTTTTATGTTGGCGGATTGTGGATGACACCCGAGTAGGACAGACTCTGTCCAGTGGTGGTTTGCCCCCGATGGCAGAGCTACAACTCAAAGAACCTACGAGACCTCTTAAGTGATTCGAATTTCTCCAATACAGAGCATACTTATATTCAGCTGACCACTCTTGCAGGGTAAGATTGACGCCCAACGTATTGGAGAGGTTATTCCAACTGGAGGCTCCACCGAGGCGCAAAATATCATTTCTATACCAGGCCTTAGGGTCCATGAGAGAGCAGGGCACCCTTTACTTCCAACGTGCTTGGGAGAGGGAATTGGGGTGTAGCATTTCAGAAGCTAATTGGCAGAAATGCTTTATATTTACTCACTCACTAGCTAGCGCTTGTTCTGCACAAGAAAGAAGCTATAAGCTGCTCACTAGATGGTACTTGTGCCCGACGACACTCTGGAACATGTTCCCTGGAACCCCTGATACCTGCTGGCGCTGTGGGGAAGAGAAGGGTACAATGATACACATTTGGTGGAGTTGTGGGGAAATCCGGCGGTTCTGGTCTGAGGTTTTCAATGCATACGCCCGGATAACAGGTAAACAAGCCAAATGCTGCCCAGAATCGGCAATGTTATCCATTTTTCCAGGTCCTATTGGGCTACAGAAGAGGGATATTCTCCGCTTTTGCATCTCGGCTGCTCGTGCTGTGATCCCGAGGTTCTGGAAATCAAGCCGGGCTCCATCTCTACTTGATTGGTTCAAAGAATTGATGACATATATCGAATGGAGGAGCTCGCAGCTGATGCGTCGGGATCTCGGAACAAATTCTTAGGGATTTGGGTTGAATGGATTCTTTTTCACGACTCTGCAGAATGTAGGAGTATCTTTTCCAGCACAGATAATATGGCTCGACCTCTGGCTGATGGGGAGCCAGTGGGATGAGTACCCTTTCTCCTTCCCATACCTCACCCTTCCCCCCCCCCCCCCTCCTTTTTTTCTTTTTTTCTTACGTGGCTTTTCTTTCCCAGTATAACTTTTTCTAATGGTTTTTGTTTCTCTTCTCTCTCTCTCTTCTTTTCTATCTCTCTTTTCTTCCCATCTGATACATTCAGTCTAGGTATTTCCTTTCTATACCTATACCTTCAGAATTCTAGTGAACATTAGACAGGTATCGGAAACTCTGAGCTGTGAGTAGATCATTAATATTTCGGCCTTCCTTTCCGGTACACCAGTCGATAGACTATTCCAACTAGGCCTCAACGGGTAATGACCCACTTACGTGGTCAACCTGTTAGAAGGGGCCAAGTAATAAAAATCATTCTGCTGGGGCTGCTTGTCCCCTTGACATCAGAACATCTCAAAACCCTGAGAAAGGTTGTATACTTGAGTGTTTGGAATTATATTTAGATTGTAGTATATATTGCACCAGAGATAAGCGCAAAAGTAAATTTGCAGCTTATCTTAAAGTTACTAATAACTTTGTGAATTCTCTTTTTGTATATTTTATATGTCTCAAGATTTTGTTAAAAGATTGAATGTATGTCTTTCATATGTTTTTTCAAAATTTAATAAAAATGAGATTAACCATAGTTAAATATTTTAAAATATGATCCCATCACGATCCCAACTTGAAATTTGGTACAGATGTGGCTAAGAGCATAAAAGACACATGGGCAGTTTTGGAAAATTTTTATTAAAATGTTTTTTTCGGAAATGCGTTTCAAAATGTTGCGTTTGCATTCGCATAGGTAAAAAATTAAAATTAACAAATATACTCTTGTGACATATCTGGTGAAAGCCTGGACAGTTCTGAGTAGAATGGTGTTTATTTTGTTTCTCTATCTTATTTCTAGCCCGAGATAAAAAAATTTAAAGTCGTACCAGGCCAAAATTCACCCTTTTTTTAAACTTTAAAAATCTGTAAAAAATTAACTGATGAAGAAAAAAATTCCAAACTTTTAATTTGTAATTAACTAAAGTAGTACTTCATAAAGGAAAAAAAAAAAAAAAATCTAAAGACGTCAGGTAAAAAAAAATATTCATATTTAGATCACTTGATATGGAATGACCCATTGACGCTATTAATAGTAAAATATGTTAAAATATGATCCCATTGCGATCCCAACTTGAAATTTGGTACAGATGTGGCTAAGAGCAAAGCAGACACATGGGCAGTTTTTGAAATATTTAAAGCGCGCCAATTTTTCGGAAATACGTTTTAAAGTTTTGCGCTTGCGATCACATGGGTAAAATATTAACAAAGATCCTCTTGTGACATATCTGGTGAAAGCTTGTATAGTTCTGAGTAGAATGGTGTTTATTTTGTCTATCTATCTTATTCCTAGCCTTAGTTATGAGGAGAAACGTAAAGGCAGGCAACAGCGAAATTCACACTTTTTCCGAACTTTGAAAATCATTTTAAAAAAAAAATAAATTTTTAAAAAAAATTTTCTCTTCACATTTTGCATTGTCTGACATGCTATTATCAAATAACAAAATCTCAAAAGAATTAAAAATATAGAGGTAATAATCATTGGTTCACTTGACATGGAATGACCCTGATGAGAATACCGAGTGTTTTGGCGTATCCTAATTTCCGCTACAACCCACTCCTGGCGCACAAAAATGGTAAATGAATGCAGACAAGTTTTGGTTTTTAGCTGGACACTGAGATTAGAGATTAGAGTTTAAATCCCAGCTGGTGGACCGGTCAGACACAAATGCTAATGAGAATACCGAGTGTTTTGGCATATACTAATTTCCGCTACAAGTCCGCTACAACCCACTCCTGGTGCAAAAAATGTAAATGAATGCAGACAAGTTTTGGTTTTTAGCTGGACACTGGGATTAGAGATTAGAGATAAATCCCAGCAGGTGGAACCGGTCAGACACAAACATGACGAGAAATTAAGTGTTTTGGCGTATCCTAATTTCCGCTACAACCCACTTCAGCGCACAAAAATGGTAAATGAATTCAGACAAGTTTTGGTTTTTTAGCTGGACACTGAGATTAGAGATTAGAGGTTAAGTCCCAGCTGGTGGACCGATCAGACACAAACACTGATGAGAATACCGAGTGTTTTGGCGTATCCTAATTTCCGCTACAACCCACTCCTGGGCACAAAAATGGTAAATGAATGCAGACAAGTTTTGGTTTTTAGCTGGACACTGAGATTAGAGATTAGAGTTTAAATCCCAGCTGGTGGACCGGTCAGACACAAATGCTAATGAGAATACCGAGTGTTTTGGCATATACTAATTTCCGCTACAAGCCACTCCTGCCGCACAAACAATGGTAAATGAATGCAGACAAGAGTTGGTTTTTAGCTGGACACTGAGATTAGAGGTTAAATCCCAGCAGGTGTACCGGTCAGCCAAAACGCTGACCAGAATACCGAGTGTTTTGGCGTATCCAATTTCGCTACAACCCATCCTGGTGCAAAAAATGGTAATGAATGCAGACAAGTTTTGGTTTTAGCTGGACACTGAGATAAGAGATTAGAGGTAAATCCAGCAGGTGGACGGTCAGACACAACACTAACGAGAAGACCGAGTGTTTTGGCGTATACTAATTTCCGCTAAAGCATCCTGCCGCACAAAATGGTAATGAATGCAACAAGATTGGTTTTTAGCTGGACACTGAGATTAGAGATTAGAGGTAAATCCAGCAGGTGTACCGGTCAGACAAAACACTGACGAGAATACGAGTGTTTTGGCATATCCTAATTTCTGTACAAGCCACTCCTGCCGACAAAATGGTAAATGATGCAGACAAGAGTTGGTTTTTAGTGGACCTGAGATAGAGGTTGAATCCAGCAGTGTACCGGTCAGAACAACTGACGAGAATACGAGCGTTTTGGCGTATCCTAATTTCCGCTCAACCCACTTCAAGCGCACAAAAATGGTAAATGATTCAGACAAGTTTTGGTTTTTAGCTGGACACTGAGATTAGAGATTAGAGGATAAATCCCAGCAGGTGGACCGGTCAGACACAAACACTGACGAGAAGACCGAGTGTTTTGGCGTATCCTAATTTCCGCTACAACCCACTCCTGCGCACAAAAATGGTAAATGAATGCAGACAAGAGTTTGGTTTTTAGCTGGACACTGAGATTAGAGATTAGAGGTTAAATCCCAGCAGGTGTACCGGTCAGACACAAACATGACGAGAATACCGAGTGTTTTGGCAGTATCCTAATTTCCGCTACAAGCCCACTCCTGGACAAAAATGGTAAATGAATGCAGACAAGTTTGGTTTTTAGCTGGACACTGAGATTAGAGATTAGAGTTAAATCCCAGCAGGTGTGACCGGTCAGACACAAACGCTGAGATGAGAATACCGAGTGTTTTGGCATATCTAATTTCCGCTACAAGCCACTCTCCGCGCACAACAATGGTAAATGAATGCAGACAAGTTTTGGTTTTTAGCTGGACACTGAGTAGGATTAGAGGTTAAATCCCAGCTGGTGGACCGGTCAGACACAAACGCTGACAAGAATACCGAGTGTTTTGGCGTATCCAATTTCCGCTACAACCCACTCCTGCTGCACAAAAATGGTAAATGAATGCAGACAAGTTTGGTTTTTAGCTGGACACTGAGATTAGAGGTTAAATCCCAGCAGGTGTACCGGTCAGACACAAACACTGACGAGAAACCGAGTGTTTTGGCGTATCCTAATTTCCGCTACAAGCCACTCCTGGCAAAAAATGGTAAATGAATGCAGACAAGAGTTGGTTTTTAGCTGGACACTGAGATTAGAGATTAGAGGTTAAATCCCAGCAGTTACCGGTCAGACACAAACACTGACGAGAATACGAGTGTTTTGGCTATCCTAATTTCCTGCTACAACCACTCCTGCCGACAAAAATGGTAAATGAATGCAGACAAGAGTTGGTTTTTAGCTGGACACTGAGATGTAGAGGTTAATCCCAGCAGGTGTACCGGTCAGACACAAACACTGACGAGAATACCGAGGTTTTGGCGTATCCTAATTTCCGCTACAACCCACTCAGCGCACAAAAATGGTAAATGAATTCAGACAAGTTTTGGTTTTTAGCTGGACACTGAGATTAGAGATTAGAGGTTAATCCCAGCTGGTGGACCGTCAGACACAAACACTATGAGAATACCGAGTGTTTTGGCGTATCTAATTTCGCTACAACCCACTCCTGCCGCACAAAAATGGTAAATGAATGCAGACAAGAGTTGGTTTTTAGCTGGAACTGAGATTAGAGGTTAAATCCCAGCAGTGTACCGGTCAGACACAAACAGTGACAGAATACGAGTGTTTTGGCGTATCCTAATTTCCGCTACACCCACTCCGGCAAAAATATATGCAGAAAGTTGGTTTAGTGAACTGAGATGAGGTAAATCCCGCAGTACGCAACACAACATGACAATATGTTTGGCTATCTAATTTCGCTACAACCATCGGAAAATGGTAGAATCAGCAAGTTTTGTTTTTACTGACATGGATAGAGATTAGGGATCCCGGTGACGTCAACAAAAAAAAATAAGTTTTTGCTATCAATTCGCTCAACCACTCGCGCACAATGTAAATCAAAAGTTGGTTTTTACTGACACTGAATAGTAATCCATACGGTCAGCACAAGCTGACAAAACGAGTGTTTGACATTTCGCTACACCCACTCTGGGCAAAATGGTAATAATGCAACATTTGTTTTTAGCGACGAGATTAGAGGATAAATCAGAGGGACGTCAACCAAACCTCAAAACGAGTGTTTGGCGTATCAATTTCGCTAAACACTCCTGCGCAAATGGAAATGTGCAGACAATTGGTTTTAGCTGACACGAGATTAGAGGTAATCAGAGGTGACGTCGACAAACATACGAAATACGAGGTTTTGTATCTAATTCGCTACAACATCCTGCGCAAAATGGTATGATGCAGAAAAGTGTTTTTAGCTGACACGAGTAGAGTTATCAGATGTACGTCGACACAACATACGGAATACAGTTTTGCTATCTAATTTCGCTACAACACTCGCGACAAAAATGGTAATGAATCAGACAAGTTTGTTTTAGGAAGTTAGAGATTAGGTATCAGCTGGTGACCGTCAGACAAACATGAAATACCGTTATCTATTTCGTACACATCTGCCGACAAATGTAATGAATGCAGACAGAGTTGGTTTTAGCTGGAATGAGATAGGGTTAATCGCAGTGTACGGTCAGACCAAACGTGACGAAAGGTTTTGGCGTATCAATTTCGCTACAACACTCCTGGCAAAAAATGGTAAATGAATGCAGACAGTTGGTTTTTAGCTGGACTGGATTAGAGATTAGAGATAAATCCCAGCAGTGGACGGTCAGACACAAACATACGAGAAGATGTGTTTTGGGTATCTAATTTCCGCTACAACACTCAGCGCACAAATGGAATGAATCAGACAGTTGGTTTAGTGGACACTGGATTAGAGATTAGAGGTTAAATCCAGGGTGACCGTCAGACACAAACTGAGAGAATACGGTGTTTTGGCTATCCAATTTCGCTACAACCATCTGCCACAAAAATGGTAATGAATGCAGACAGTTGGTTTTTAGCTGACACTGAGATTAGGATTAGAGTTTAAATCCCGCTGGTGGACCGGTCAGACACAAATGCTAATGAGAATACGAGGTTTTGGCTATCTAATTTCCGCTACAAGCCATCCTGCCGCACACAATGGTAAATGAATGCAGACAAGAGTTGGTTTTTAGCTGGACATGAGATTAGAGGTTAAATCCCAGCAGGTGTACCGGTCAGACACAAACGCTGACAGAATACGGTGTTTTGGTATCAATTTCCTACACTCTGGCAAAAATGTAAATGAATCAGACAAGTTTGGTTTAGGGCATGGATTTAGAGGTAAATCAGCGTGACGGTCGCAAACACGAACGGTGTTTTGCGTATTTCCGCTAAACCATCGCAAATGGTAAATAATGAAAGGTTGGTTTTTAGGACATGAGTAGAGATAGGGTAAATCAAGTCGGTCAGCACAAACTACGAGAATACGAGTTTGGCATCTAATTCGTAAGCCATCTCGACAAAATGGTAAATGAATGAGACAAATGGTTTTTGCGGACATGGATTAGAGGTATCGCAGGTGTACGGTCAACACTGACAGAACGAGCTTGGCGTATTATTCGTACAACCATCAGCGCCAAATGTAATGAATTAGAAAGTTTGGTTTAGCTGGATGAGATTAGGATTGGGTAATCAGGGTGGACGTCGACCAACATGGATACGAGGTTTTGGCGTATCTATTCGTAACATCTGCCGCACAAAATGTAATGAATGCGACAAGAGTTGTTTTTAGCGACTGAGTAGAGGTTAAATCAGCATGGTCCGGTCGACACAACTGACGAGAAACGAGTGTTTGCTATCTATTCCTCAACCCTCTGGGAAATGTAAATGAATGCAGCAAGTTGGTTTTTAGCTGGACATGGATTAAGATTAGAGGATAATCCAGCGTTGGAACGGTAGACACAAACACTGACGAGAGATTAAGGTTTTGGTGTATCCTAATTTCCGCTACAACCCACTTCAAGCGCACAAAAATGGTAAATGAATTCAGACAAGTTTTGGTTTTTAGCTGGACACTGAGATTAGAGATTAGAGGTTAAGTCCCAGCTGGTGGACCGATCAGACACAAAACTATGGAATACGAGTGTTTTGGCTAACTAATTTCCGCTACAACCACTCCTGCGACAACAATGGTAAATGAATGCAGACAAGAGTTGGTTTTTAGCTGGACACTGAGATTAGAGGTTAAATCCCAGCAGGTGTACCGGTTCAGACACAAACAGCTACCAGAATACGAGTGTTTTGGCGTATCCCAATTTCGTAACCCACTCTGGCGCAAAAAATGGTAAATGAATGCAGACAAGTTTTGGTTGTTAGCTGGACACTGAGATTAGAGATTAGAGGTTAAATCCCAGCAGGTGGACCGGTTAGACACAAACACTGACGAGAAGACCGAGTGTTTTGGCGTATACTAATTTCCGCTACAAGCCACTCCTGCCGCACAAAAATGGTAAACGAATGCAGACAAGAGTTGGTTTTTAGCTGGACACTGAGATTAGAGATTAGAGGTTAAATCCCAGCAGGTGTACCGGTCAGACACAAACGCTGACGAGAATACCGAGTGTTTTGGCATATCCTAATTTCCGCTACAAGCCATTCCTGCCGCATAAAAATGGTAAATGAATGCAGACAAGTTGTGGTTTTTAGCTGGATACTGAGATTAGAGGTTAAATCCCAGCATGTGTACCGGTCAGACACAAACAGTGACGAGAATACTGAATGTTTTGGCGTATCCTAATTTCCGCTACAACCCACTCCTGGCGCACAAAAATGGTAAATGAATGCAGACAAATTGTGGTTTTTAGTTGGACACTGAGATTAGAGATTAGAGGTTAAATCCCAGCAGGTGTTCTTGTTTTTTACTTTTTTTTTTTTACAACAGTGGTTGATAAAGTTTAAACCTGCCGCTTTTGAGAATGAGCTGGTCCAATGTGAGATGTTGAGTTTTATAAGTATATGTTATCCTGGATTATATTTAGTATAAGTTTTATCTGTTTCTCCTATATATATATATATATATATACCCCGAGCAAGCCGATATATTTTTTGGGTTGATACTATGGAGCAGGGGTTGTCATCGGGCCAACTGTCAGCTTTTCAAGTTTTATCCCCCTGCAGTGTGTGAGACTTTGTTCTCCAATCAGTCTTTCTCTTATCGCTCTTCCTATTGTCTTTTCTTTTTCTGGCTCATCCCTTTTCTTTTTCTCTTTATCTTCTTTTATTTGTTGTGGGTGTAATCCTTCTGTTAACGGTCCAAACGAGAGTTAGATTATGGTACATGGGGATGGTGATGAACCGATTTATGTGAATGTTTCTAGTTGGGGTGGGGCAGAGGTGGGAGGGGGTGGGTATGTTATGAGTATTATGGGGGAACCTATTCACTTGTCTGTGGATGATACATTCAAACGTAATGATTGGCTTGTAGGGCATCCGGATATGTCTGTAAAATGTTATATTTTTGATTATGGCTAGACAACTTAACATTATGTTTTGGAATGTCAGAGGCATGGGAGACCCTAAAAAAAGATTTACGATACTTAAATATTTAAAAACGCACCAAAATCTTGTGGCGTGTATACAGGAGACGCACTGTAATGTGGAGGCGACAGCCTCTCTTACTAAGTTGTGGAAGGGGCCTGCATTTCATTCCGCACACAGTACATACTCTAGGGGAGTGAGTGTCTTGGTGCATCCGTCGCTCCCTTTTAGTCTGGAAAGGGTGATCACTGATGGGGAGGGTAGATACGTATGCCTGGTATGTAGAGTGGCTGGGTTACGATTGTGCATGATTGCTCTATATATTCCGCCACCATTTGCTGTGAGTAAATTACAACATATAATCCCCATTATTACGGAATATGCTAACATACCCTTGATGGTAATTGGAGATTTTAATATGCATTTAAATGCTGGATTGGATAAGTACCGGGGTGAGCTGGGAGGTGGTACCATACACGAAACGTCTCTGGCAAGGGTTTTGCAGGAGATATAATTAATGGATGTGTGGCGCATGAAGTTTCCCAATGTTAGGCAGTATTCTTGCTATTCTGCATCTCACTCCTTGTTATCTAGGATAGATTTGGCTTTGGGGAATGTTGAAATGGTGCCATTAATAGCCGGGGCTGAATATTGTACCAGATTAATCTCAGATTATTCTCCCCTTAAGGTGGTTATAAACGTGGACCGGGGTGCTCTATGCCATAGGTGTGGGTGGAGGTTCAATCCATTTTGGCTGGCGGTATTTGATAGTAATGTATCCATTCCCTCTATTTTGGAGGAGTTCTTTTGCAACAATGTGGGCTCGGTATCTATGTCCATGGTTTGGGATGCCATGAAAGCGTTTTTGCGTGGAGTTCTAATAAAAGAAATATCCAAGGTTAAGTCTAAAACTAGAGGCCGTATGCAATATTTGCGGACTGAGGTGGATACTTTAGAACACACCTTTGTGGGGTCACCAACTGCCGACAATAAGCTGAAATGGACAAATGCCCAATCTAAATTAAACGAATTTGTGTTACAGCAGGCTGAAAATAAACGTTTTTTCTTAAAGCAGCAATTTTATGCTGAGGGCGAGGGAGCTGGACATCTGTTGGCAACGGTTGCTAGAGCCCAGACTGGGGCTCCGCTGGTCTCATCTATCCGGGACAGTAATGGAATGCTGGTTACGGATACTGGAGAGATTGGGAAGGTGTTTTTCCAATTCTATCAGCGGTTATACTCCTCCAAGCTCATAAAATCTTGTACCGAGTTGGAGAAGTATATACGTGGCATTCGGCTGCCTAAACTGACAGATATCCAGAGAGTACAATTGGAGGCTCCTATTACAATAGAAGAACTGTGCGCTGCGGCAAAAGACTTTCTGAATAATAAGGCTCCTGGTTCGGATGGTGTCCCAATTGAAATTTATAAGGAATATGGTGAAGTTTTACTTTCTAGATTGAAGGAGGTATTTGATGGGGCTATGAGTGAGGGGGTTCTCCCTGGATCGATGAGGGAGGCGGTGGTAGTTCTGTTACCTAAACCAGGAAAGGACCCTCTACAACCTGAGTCGTACAGGCCTATCTCTTTGCTATCTACGGATGTAAAGATTTTGGTGAAAGTCTTGGCAACCAGGCTGATGGCGGTGATTACCCAGGTGGTGGGGGAGGATCAAATGGGATTTATGCCCAATAAATCTACGGCCATTAATTTGCGCAGGGTGTTCCTCAATCTACAGTTGGCATCTCAGAGTGGGGGGTAGAGAGCGGTGCTCTCGCATGACGCTGCAAAGGCTTTCGATAGCGTTGAGTGGGAGTACCTCTGGGTGGTACTGCGGGAATTGGGATTTGGAATCCAGTTTATAAAGTGGGTGAAATTACTATATTCTGCTCCTGTGGCAAGGATCCGCCTCAATGGTGCCCTGTCGGATACTCTGAAGCTGGAGAGTTGTACTAGGCGGGGCTGTCCGCTGTCCCCCCTCCTGTTTGCTCTCGCCATTGAACCATTGGCTGTTAAATTACGTACTAATCCTGATATCCGGGGTTTCCGTCATGGGGCCTTGGAGGAGAGAGTGGCATTATACGCTGATGATCTCCTGCTGTTTCTGGGGGACACATCAGGCTCCTTGCTTACAGCTATGGGACTTATACAGGAATTTGGAGACTATTCGGGTTTAAAAATAAATTGGGTTAAGTCGGTAATCATGCCCGTGGACACTCTGTCTGCTGATACAAAAGTGGGAGATACCTGTCTTAAAGTGGTTCGGGAATTCAAATATTTGGGTATAGTGGTGTCTCCTGTTGTCTCTAATTATATCTCTTTGAATGTATTGGATATGTTGGGTAAATTTCAATAGAAAATTAATATTTGGTGTAAGCTCCCCTTGTCCGTGGTTGGTCGAACCAATCTGGCGAAAATGATATCAATGCCTCAGCTGTTATACGTACTTCATAATTCTCCAATTTGGATCCCCATGCAAATTTTTTATAGATTTCAAGCTTTATTCAGGGAATTAATTTGGAAAAAAGGTGTGGCCAGAATCCGTCTCGATACACTACAAAGGCCTAAGGACCAGGGAGGATTGGCGGCCCTTAACCCCTGGGCATATTTTCTGGCATCCCAGCTCCAACAGCTCGTTCTGGTTAGCGGGAATTTGGAGAAATTGGCTCATGTCATTACGGGGGGAATCTCCATTACCTCCTTTCTGGAGGTTGGGCTCTTGGAGCAGGAGCGCAGAAAGTGTTTGCCAACTGTGAGGCTCATGAGGAAAATGTGGCACAAAACTAAATTAATTTTAAAAGTGACGGGACATACTCCCTTTACCCTGCTGTGGGATAACCCCGCTTTGCCAGAGATTTACAAGCTGGATGGAGGGGGGTTGTGGAGGGGATTGGGTATCTCACTTGTGGCACAGATTTTGAATGGAGACGCTCTTAAGTCTTTTCAGCAATTGTCTGATGAATTCTCTGTCCCACGAAACACGTTCTACTTTTATCTACAGTTGCGTCACGCCAGGAGGAGCCAATCTAGACAATTGCAGAGTAAGATACAACACCACCTACTGTTTAATACATTACTTAGTCATAATGGAGGCAAGGGTCTTATTTCTAGGATTTATGGAATTTTGATGCAGCAGTTCCAGTGGGAGAGACCGCTGCTGATCAAGGACAGATGGGAGTGGGATGTGGGCCCTATTGATAGTGAATCCTGGGAAGATATATTGGATAGTGTCCCACTTCTGTCCACTTGTGAGGCGCAGCTTTTATCTCAGCTATACTTACTACATAGGGTGTATAGGACGCCCAAATTTTTGTGCCAAACTGGTATTAGGGGAGATGACAAATGTCCAAAGTGTGGGGAGGGGGAAGCTGATTTGATACCTATGTTTTGGACTTGTAGGCAAGTGGCGGTCTTTTGGATTGCATGTATTAACTATGTAAACAGTGTGTTTGAGTCTGCTTTATCACTTTTTTTTGGTGTGTGTGCTGGGATGTGTGGGCCCTGGACAATATGATGTTAGTGAAGAATTGGCTTTAAAACGCACCCTGTTCCAGGTAAAAGTAATAGCTACTCACTGGCTCGACCCTCAACCATTAAGGCTACAGGAATTTGTGGATAAAATGAGGAATCTGATTAGATTGGAGGAGGGGGTGTATAAAAAAAGAAAGGCACTACATAAATTCGATAAACTATGGAGTAGGTGGAGATACTTTCATGGCGATCATGTTATAGCCCTGTTGAACATGATAGGATCCTAATGCTATCTGAGATGGTATGATTGTTTATCCTGATTAGAAAATTCCTGCTAGACATATCGCTTATATATTCTACTCTGATAATACAGCATAATTATTATTTGATATTATTATTGAATTCAACCGTGGATGCTTATTCGGATATAAGGGGGTTGCGTCCAACTTTAATATGTGATAAGGTTCATTGGGATAGGGGAAGGGGAAGGGGGTGTACTGGTATGAGGGCTGTATATGCTACTGTTAAATGTCTCTTTTGTTTTCCTTATGTGTTGTTTCTATTGGATTGAAAATTTCCTTTATTTTCAATAAGAAAAAGATCTGATTTAAAAAAAAAAATCCCAGCAGGTGGACCGGTCAGACACAAACGCTGACGAGAATACCGAGTGTTTTGACGTATCCTAATTTCCGCTACAAGCCACTCCTGCCGCACAAAAATGGTAAATGAATGCAGACAAGTTTTGGTTTTTAGCTGGACACTGAGATTATAGATTAGAAGTTAAATCCCAGCATGTGGACCGGTCAGACACAAACGCTGACGAGAATACCGAGTGTTTTGACGTATCCTAATTTCCGCTACAACCCACTCCTGCTGCACAAAAATGGTAGATGAATGCAGACAAGAGTTGGTTTTTAGCTGGACACTGAGATTAGAGATTAGAGGTTAAATCCCAGCAGGTGTACCGGTCAGACACAAACGCTGACGAGAATATCGAGTGTTTTGGCATATCCTAATTTCCGCTACAAGCCATTCCTGCCGCATAAGAATGGTAAATGAATGCAGACAAGAGTTGGTTTTTAGCTGGACACTGAGATTAGAGGTTAAATCCCAGCAGGTGTACCGGTCAGACACAAATGCTGACGAGAATACCGAGTGTTTTGGCGTATCCTAATTTCTGCTACAACCCACTCCTGCCTATACAGAGCTAAATTAATCCCTAAAAGCACTGTTTTGGGATGGATTAGATTTCAAGCCTGTCCACCTGCCCCAGATGTGATGCAGGCTGGTATACTGGCACAATGAAGTTTGCTATATACCCTGCCTCCTTGCCTGCCTGTATACAGCTTTATTAGTCCTCAGAAAGACTGTTGTCGTAATTAGATTGGCAGCCCTGTGCCTACACTAGCTGAAAGGCCACAAATCTGTCCCTCAATCAGCAGTACCTCTCCCTACACTGACTGTCTGTGGAGCAGAGTGACGAGTACAGCGCGGTCAGGTCTTATAAAGACTTGATCACGCTGTGTGGCCAGCCAATCACTGTAAAGCCACAACCAACAGGGCTGTGGCTTTACAATGGCTTTTAGACAATCCCTGAATGCGGGTTGGCTCTGTAAAGAGCGCCAACATGTAGGAAGGTGGACCTCGACCATAGCAAGAGTATCGCAAGATTACCCGGTACTCGTTGAATACCCCGAGTGCCGACATATTCGTGCGAGTACCAAATAATGACAAGCATACTCGCTCGTCCCTAATCGAGATTGCTGCAAGTGTGTGTGATGGATATGACTCATGCTTAGGTGAGCTGAGGGGAGTGTCTGAGCTGGTTGCTCCCCACCACTCAGCCATAAATGGGTCAGCTCACATCCACCTTATGTCGCTGATTCAGTTCACTTCTTGACTGTGACCTGTTGTGAGCAGACGCTGATCTGAAGCTGCTGTTTTTCTCTCCATTGGAAGCTGCTGGGTTCGTGGTCCGTGGATGGAGGTAGGGGCTTATGCCTAGGGCTTCTTAGGAGCTTTAGGGACTTAGGCTGGTGGCTTACCTCCAAGATCAGGGAGAGCCAAGGACCCCAGTATTAGGGTCAGAGTAGTATCCCCTGACCCCCTTGCTACCCTTGCCTCCCAAGCATGATAAATGTGAGTCAATTTATCTCATGCAAAACCAAATTTGTTGTATATGTGATTTTCTATCCTTGTGGCCTACATTAAAAAGGCAAAACTATCAGACCGCTCTACGTACGGTTTAAAGAGCATTTCAATTCTATCAATTCTGGCAAAGGTTCACCCACCTGATCAGGCATATGTAAGAATGCCACATGGGCAATCCATGAACACTTTCATTTGCTGGGCTTGAGAGAGTTTCACCCTCACCCCAAGGAAGAGATCTACACAAAAAAACTCCTCGGTTGTGAATCCAGGTGGACTCTGCAAATGAAAGTTCAGTGGGATAGTCGCCTTAATGAGTGGATTGACCATGCCATTTTTTAGTAGATGGCAATGTATGCAATAAATATAATATCTTTTTCCTGTTTTCCTATATCTGCCTTTTGATTTGTATTTATTGTTGAAATGTGTCTCTTTGTAATACTCTGTGATTTGGTTTTAATTACCTTTGATTTTAATTATGTTCCTCACCCACTTGCATTTAAGGAGGGGCTGGAGGACATTACCTGTGGACCTGTAGAAGCACCAGTCAAGGTGCCAAATGGCGCTGTTGTCCAGTGTCTCCTGCACCCCTCCCCGGACTTGCTGCACCATCTTGCCATAATATGTCATCGGTAATTTAATAAAGCTTTTGAAGATCGCATCTGGTGAGTGCCCTTCAATTTCTTACTATTACAATGAAGATGCTTAGTGCTCAGTATTAGAGGGAGCACAACCACCTTCCCAGCTTGAGTCTGGCTGTCGCTCCCAGCTGCTCTATGTTGTCAGAGCAGGCGGTCCGCCCACCGTTGTGCCCAGAACCCTGTTTGTTTAATTTTGTTGACAGTACTTTAAATGTTGTCCTGATTTTCAAAAAGGGGAATTAGGTGGACCCAGGGAATTATAGGCCTGTGAGCCTGCCACCTATAGCAGGAAAGAACTTTGAACAAATTATTAAAGAACATGTATGCAATAAGCACATGCTGTGGCGCAACCCCTGCCCTGACTGGAATGTACATTGAGCTAGTAGTGTCTCATCACAAGATCTCTGTTGGACAGACGGTAAGTGGGCGCACATGCTATTGGGCACTCTTGGACGTTTTTTTTCTGTGTGCTGTAGACCCATATGTTGGCAGATGTTTGGGCGCCTTATGTACAGCTTCATGTAGCGTCCTGTAGAAGTGTATTTAGCGACATGCACACATCGTAAATACACTCGGTGTCCTGTAGCACACATAATGTTCTGTGAGATCCTTGCCAGGACAATATGTGTACTACAGCACTATGTTGATTCCTAAATATCTATGTGTATCTGATGTGTGTGTGTTGAAATTTACTTAGTAAGGCCATGTGTGCCATTTGTAAGGACAGACCTTGACATATTTCCCGGCAGTCCCCCAAAATACATATATCACCTTGCATGACGTGCATGCCCCATGTATGGACACATGTTAACGCCAATAATGATTTTGCATAGCCAAGCTGACTACAAGAATACATGTAATTAGTCTTGGTGGACATGTGCTGGACACACAGAGTAGGGTGTCACCTGTGATGGCCATGTCTTTGTTTGCATGACACTTTTTTTTTTTTCCTCAGATGGCTGAGTATCACGATTTTGTGACACAGCTCCTCACCATGTACCAGGAACACGAAAGCCTGTGGTGGGTGGCACTGCCTGCATATCATGACCAGGCAGCGAGGGCTGCGGCCTACAGGCCGTTGGTGGAGCTGGCTAACTGGCTCCAACCCCATAAGAACTGGACAGCGGCCCTGGTTGCGGATAAGATCAAGTGCCTGCGCACCGTGTTCAACAAGACACACAAAAAGTGGATGGCGGCCCGGTCCGGGGCCGGAGCTGAGGAGGTCGCTGAGCCACATCTGTGGTACTAGGACCTCCTCACCTTCACCCTGGGCCAGGAGGGGCCTCGGGGATCACGGTGTAGCAGACCCTGTCCCATCGCAGGAGGTGGGTAATTGTGTTTGTGTGATCTATTTACCCAGCTAGTTCTTTGCAATGATGTGTGGTTTGCAGCACACGTGGTAGTCACCATTGTGATTTTCCTTCACAAATCTTGGTCACTGTTCTTTTCTATGTGTTTTTGGTCTTGGTTTTCCAAGATTGTGTTGTTTTCTTTGTGGGCACTTTACATATCAATGTCGACCCTCAGGTGAGTGTACCGCACTGGTCTACTTCTTTGCTTTTTTTCCTTCTAAACTCTGCTTCTGTGGCTTTTGGTGTTAGCCTTGTTGAGATTGGCTCTATGTTGTCTTGGTGTTTGGTTGTGGTATTAGCTTAAATTACATAGCAACATGTGGCTGATGTTTCTTTTCTGTTTGTTTATTTTTAAGGCCCCTCGGGAGCCTGGCTCCAGTATTGAGGACTCAGCAGCTGGCGAGGCTCTCCCTTTAACATCTGCGGGAGAGCCAGTGCCCGAGACCAGTGGTGGGGGGCCGGGCCCAGGTCCCAGCTCTGGAATCCAACGTCAAAGACCACCTGCCCCACCAAACACAGAGCTGGGTACCTGGGCGAAATGAGTCCTCCTTGATTGAGAGAGGACACCCGGCTCTGGAATTGGGTACATCGGCAGCAAGATGCTGGGCCGAATGGAGCCAGAGCAGCGTGACATCGCCGAGCGGGCCATCTTTCGTGTCCTGATGGCGGGCGTGGATGGCTCCCTGCGATGAAGGGCGTCGTGGCCGTTCACCCGGAAGACAACTCCAGGGCCCACTGTGCCTGCAAGACGCATGGAGAGGAGGCCGCAAAATAGTGATACTCCACCTCCCCCCAAAGACAGCCCATCAGAGCTGCGGCATCCCATGGCCGATGGGTATATGAGGAGGAGGGGAGGCCCCATTGTCCGAGCCAGCAGAGGAGGAGGAAGAAGAGCCCTGCTAGCCAATGCACAAGCTTGGCAGACACACACGTTTGGCAGGTGTGGCCCTTTTTTTTTCACAAAATTTTATTTAAGAACCCAAGAAAAAAAATAAAACCTTCATTTACCCACAACTCTGTTGATATCTGTGTCACGTTCACCAGTATGTGTGTGTGTGTGTGTGTTTGGTGCTGTGGGTGTCCTATAGTAGACATTGATGTAATATAGGGGTGCATGGCGGTTGTAATGGTCCAGTATGGTGACATGTTTGCAATGTCACACCATATACCTCTAGATAAACCGTGGCCCAGTGTGGTTGGTGAAATGTAACCTCACAAACGTTACCCTGTGTGTGTTGCAACAAGGGATTTATCTAAAGGGTTGAGAATGCGCAAATAGGGTCTTATCCTTTATAGACAGGTGTAAAATGATAATATTAGTATTGCTCACCTGGTGTGGTTGTGTAGCACACAACCAGCGTAATCGCTCAAACAATGCAGCTGCTACAGGGACTGTATAAGATGTGGTGCTTTAATCACAAGGTTTTTCAGCCGAAAATAAAATCTATATCACCAGTACCCAGACGTCTAGTGTCGTTGGTGTATCTATATCTTCCTGGCAGCAGCGCGGACATAAAGGTACTTCATCTGAAAAACCTTGTGATTAAAGCAACAAGGGATCACACAGGATGTAGCTGGCCAGAATTTTATTATACAACATTTTAAAACAAACATTGCCAACACAATTCAAAAGCCTTGGTCAGGTTAGGAGTAGGCAAGACACACTATCCACTTTCCCAATGTGGGACACTATAAGAAAAGAGGCCAACGTGGCCAAAAAAACTAAGGTGCCAACATGGCAACAGGGAATTAAACAAGGGTCCAACATGGACAACAAGTAGTAGGGTAGTCTGGTCCCATTATTGGGTGGGGGTGATGGGCTAGGAGCCCTGCGGGACTGGGCTGTCTGGAGGGCGTGGATCATGGCACCCAAGCGGGCAAGGTGTTGCTGCCCTTCTTGGTGTGCCCTCTCCATGTGCTGCTGTGCCTCCTGGTGAGCCAGCAGCAGCTCCTCAATGGTTGGTACATCTGTATGGGAAAGAAGGACATTAGTGAGTTTCCTGTGTATGGGTGGGTGTTTGAGGGAATTGGTAGTGATTATACGTACACATCACATCACCATCCCGGGTCACATCTGTAAGAGATGGGGATGGGCTGACAGCCCAGCCTGCAGCACGGGCTCGTTCTCCTTCATAAAAAAAAAGACAACAAAAATCAGTACTCACATACGTGTGTGTGGAGCACACATCATTAACTACAGCAAGCTGGTAGGCCTTAGCAGACACTTACCACCATACACTGCAGCAGCAGGCTCAAGGTAAGGTTGTGTTGCCACCAAGACACCAGGGCTTATCCGGTAGCTTGAGATGCTAGGGTGGGGTGGTGCTCCCAGGGTTCCATGGCTGGCTGCAGACAAATGTTGTGTGCCTGCTGGGGAGGGAGTGGTCGGGCCCTCCGTGGCCCAGGCTGGTGGAGTCCCCGGGTGGGGAGGGACTGGCTGGGCCTTCTGGGGCCAGGGCTGGCGGAGTCCCTGCTGGGGAGGGAGTGGCTGGGCCCTCCGGGGCTGGTGCAGTCCCGGGTGGGGAGGGAGTGGCTGGGCCCTCCTGGGCCGGGGCTGCTGGAGTCCCGGGTGGGGAGGGACTGGCTGGGCCCTCCGGGGAAGGTGATGGGGGTGTCCTGGGTGCCGTTGGGGACTGTGGAGTGTCCCTAGACACGGTGTCCTCGTCATCTGTAATATCAAACATGATAACAGAGCAATTTAAGAAAAGGCACACAACATAGGGAAAACTCCTTGTGTGTGTGTATGAATGTCATGACGGTGGGAATGGTACGGTAAAAGGTTATGGTCGGCGCCTACTCTATGGTGAGGGCCCAATCTGGTTTTTGACATGAGTCCAACACCAGTGGCCACATATTTTGAATGTGAGATAACCCTTGCCTTAGCATGGTAGTTATTTGAGTCTTGAACACAAGAGCAGCCAGTAAGCATCAGATGTTCGCAGCATGGGGGCCAACACATAGTGTTGAGTTTGTATTGTGTTCTGTACTGTGATCATTGTATAGCAAAATTGTATGTGTCACAGGTCACACATATGTGCTGCAAGGTGTCATGTGGGTGTGGAACATCCCATTAATATGTTGTTGTCACATTTGCAGTCAGGACACAAGTATTTTGCCATCACACAGGTCAAGGACCACTATAGCCATCACCATTTGGATGACAAATGAGTGTTTCATACACCTTCATGTTGCAGTGTAAACAACATGCAGATGCACATTGGTGACAGCTCCACATGGTGGCTTAGGCCACATTATGTGGCATGGCACAATATCACATGATGTTTGTGTAGTGTTTGAAGTATTTAGCTTTCCATGTGTTTGTTTGGCATTGCCACATACTCACCACGCAGCCTGGCAATCCTGGCACGAAGATCGACAATGCGCCCTGGGCACTTGTGCTTCAGGTCTGCGATCTTCTTCTGGATCTGAATGCAGGTCCTCTCCACCGCAGTTTGAGGAGCAGGGCCAGCTGTATGCGCCTCAGTATGCTGCACTTGCGTAGCCCTGGATGCCGGTGACGCTGCTCACACCAGTAATCCTGGCGGTCACATAAGTCTATGAGGAGCATTACCTCTGCCAGACGCCATGTGGCAGCGCACTGTGCGGCGGCCATGACTGTTCTCCTATGTGCAGGGGAGGGGTAGGCACCTGGCAGGCAGGTAGTAACCAAAACAAACGTCATGATGTCTTCACGACACTGGCGCCACCAAACAACATTGAGGACGCTAACAAGGTAGCCATCCGCGGAGCGGGAATAGCGTAATATAGCCATCAGCGTCACCAAATGATGGCACCCATGTGCGATGTGTAGACCAAACATCTGCAATGTCATGTGTGGCAGTATGGTGGACACAGTGAAACTTTCAATACACGCAGCCAGCATAGCTTGCACTATTGAATTGGCGCGTAATTGGAGTGATGTAGTGGATGGTTGTGTAGGTGAAGATGTGTGTGGTGCTGAAGTGACAGCTCTTCAAATATGGTGCCCTGTGAAGGGACAGCCAATGGAAACACAGTAGTCACCACCAATCATCACTGACGGGGCGCAGTCTCCAGCACGCTGTGGCACGCCTACGGGAAATCAATAGGCGACGCAGATTCCATCACTATCACCCGATCACATGCCAAAAGCCGGGAATATCGCCTTTATGATTGCCTCTGATTTTGGAGTAGTGCTGTGGAATCAGAACCAGGCGACAATTATTTTAACACCGCCAAATTCCTCAATTACACACCGCAATTGCGAGGCAATTTGACGGCGATGGTGCTGGGGCAACATATCGCCGGTCAGATTTCTCGCCGCGATTGCGGCGTGTAAAGGTACCCTAAAGGTACCTTCACACACGGCAATATTGCTAGGCAATTTCACTGACAATTTGCTGGTTGCAGTGAAATCATGGACACATTGTTCTATTTTGTTGCTGCGTACAAATGGAACAATGTGTCCATGATTTCACTGCAACCAGCAAATTGCTAGTGAAATTGCCTAGCAATATTGCCGTGTGTGAAGGTAACTTAAGACAACTCAAAAATCGAGAAATTCAGCTTCACCTGGGCACTACTGGTCAACCTAAAGAAAACCAATATCATGGTGTCTCGGGAGAAAGAGATGATCAGACCAGCACCCTTCATTTGGTCTCAACAACTGCACCCTTAAGGTACCTTTACACGCGGCAACTTTTCTAGGAATTTCATTGGCAACTTACTGGTTGCAGTGAAATCATGGAGACATTGTTCCATTTGTACACAGCAACAAGATAGAACAATGTGTCCATGATTTCACTGCAACCAGTAAGTTGCCAGTGAAATTCCTAGAAAAGTTGCCACGTGTAAAAGTACCTTTAGGGTACCTTTACACGCCGCAACCGCGGGAGACATTTTTGGCGGCGATATTTATCGCTGGAAGTATCTGCGCCAAATCCCTCCTTATTGCGGTGTGTAAATAGGGAATTTGGGGCCGACATATCGCCGCCAAATTCCCTATTTACACACCGCAATAAGGAGGAGATTGGGTATAAATGTGGCAGCGATATTTCCGCAATGAAATATCGCTGTCAACCATTCTCGCCGCAGTTGCAGCATGTAAAGGTACCCTTACAGGAACAGACAAGTATACCTACCTGTTCTTTTTACCCAAAAACAGTGATGATCTATTATCTGAACATCACAAAACCACACCAACTACATAATATTATACAAAATATTACAAGCTTTATTTTAGAAAATAGACAAGAAAGCAGTGGGTAGTAAAATACACAGATCAATTTGGAGAGTTTACACAAAAAGTTACTTTTTGGTACAGTTGTTATAACCCTAAATAGGAGAGCCACTATATGTAAATTCCCGAAATACACGCCGCATTAAGGAGGCAATTTGGCGGCGATAATTCCAGCGAGAAATATCGCGGCCAAAAATGTCTCCTGTGCTTGTGGCGTGTAAAGGTACCCTAAGGTCTTTCTCCTAGCCTACCCTATAGTTGGATAGATATCTGCATTTAAACGTAAAGTGCATATGATTTACCGTGTGCCATGATACGGAACTCTTGGTAAGGTGACCAAATGTGGAGCCGCACGGCTAGCCCACCTCTTGAGGTGGGCTAGCCGTGCGACTCCACAGCGGTCACCTTACCAAGAGTTCCGCACCATTGCACAAGGTAAATCATGTGCAATTTACATTTAAATGCAGATATCTACCTATGGGCAGGGACACACTCTCCTAGTTACATCCGAGTCTCTCGAACGAGTCTCGGAAAGGGCTGGAGCAGTGACCCTGAACGGCTTCTCCCTATCTGGACGGGGCTGTCAGCTGATTGTGTTTTTGTGCAGCTCCACACTCCCTGTCCTGACAGGGAGAGGCCGTTCAGGGTCACTGCTCCAGCCCTTTCCGAGACTCATCCATCAAACTCGGATGAGTGTGTCCGAGCCCTATAGGGTAGCTAGGGGAATCACCTTAGATTACATATAGTGGCTGCAGAGTGATTTTACAATATTTTAATGGTGTGTGTCTTTTGTGGCATTAAGCATTAGCATGGCTTATGCAGTATAGATACATTTGGATATCATCGTTCAAGCCTGTAATTGTGGGTCTAGAGCCCTGCGTAACGATATATCAAAAATCTTTCTATGATTAAGGTTTCCAGTTTGGATTACTGCACAACTTGCCTTCTCTTCTATTTAGGGTTATAACAACTGTACCAAAAAGTATTTTTTTTGTGTAAACTCTCCAAATTGATCTGTGTATTTTACTAACCACTGCTTTCTTGTCTATTTTCTAAAATAAAGCTTGTAATATTTTGTATAATATTACGAAGTTGGTGTGGTTTTGTGATGTTCAGATAATAGATCATCACTGTTTTTGGGTAAAATAATTTGGGTTTTCCAGCTACCTGTGTAATTTGAGAGGCTCTTACTGTAGGTTACATATTAGAGATGAGCGAGTACTAAAATGCTCGGGTGCTCGATGCTCTGGCCGAGCATCCTAAGATGTACTCAGTCAGAGCATTGAGCCCAATGTAAGTCAATTAGTGACAGGCTCCGCCCACAGACTTCCGGTTATAAAACGAGTGTTTCTGGGAAAGGGCGGGAGTGTGGGCTTTTTCAAATCGCGCAGCATACAACAACTTGCTGTGCCCCCCAGAGGGATCCTAACAATCAATCTGCTCTCTGTGAGGTGCCAGATCACTGTGTGCACTGAAGGGAGCAGTGTATTTGTGTCAGATCGATAATTATTAGCAAGGTGTCCGAGTATCTCGGCGGTACTCGGTGCTCGCCGAGCATCCCGTGGACCGGGATACTTGTGCGAGTAATGAGTAGAGCCGAGCAGGGGCGACCATCACCCCCAGGGGCCCTGGTGCAGGAGAGGACCGGGGGGTGGTACTACTGGCTGTAGGTGCCCCCCGGGGGAGGTGGGGGGTGCTGCTGGGAGCCGCTGGGAGCCGCGGGCGCGGTGCTCTCCTACCTGGCGAGCCGCGCCGGCGCTTGTAGGAGCCGGAGGGGCAGAGGAGAGGAGGGGCGGGATCAGGCAGGGGAAGCAGGAAGCTTTCTGCTTCCCTTGCCTGACCCTCCTCTCCTTTGACGGCGGCTTGCGGGGGTCGGCTGGGGGCTCCAGTGCTTTCTCTCAAACCATTTTCTAGTGCTTTTTGAAGAGTGTTTTGGGTCATTGTCCTGCTGGAAGACCCATGACCTCTGAGGGAGACCCAGCTTTCTCACACTGGGCCCTACATTATGCTGCAAAATAATGCCATGCACACAGTCAAACAGTCCAGTGCCAGAGGCAGCAAAGCAACCCCCAAAGGACAATTCTTTTTGTGTTTTTTCATTGAAGACAAATTAAATGAAGATAATAATACCAAAGAATTTGTGATTTCAATCATTTTCAGGAAGAAACTGAGAATCTGACAGAATTGCAGGGGTGTAAATACTTTTGGCCACAACTGTAGCTACCTGTGCCTGGAGATTCACCGGTCAGGGAGTTTCAAACAAGCAATAGAAACCCTGAAAGACAAGGCCTGCAAAACCTTCTATGCCATCTGAAGGAAACTCTATCAGAAGCCACCAGTGAGGGTCTGGCTAAAAATGTTTGACTCTGTCATCACCCCAATCCTATCAGTGGTCTAACTTCAGGCCCAGGGGCCCCGATGTGAGAGCTCCAACGGGGCCCCCAATTAGTGGAAATCTTTAATAGTATTAGTCTTTTTCTATAGGCCAAAGGGACTTTCAGGGCCCCCCTAGGCACCAGGGCCCGGGTGCGATCGCAACCCCTGCACCTATTGTAGCTACGCCCCTGCCTCCTATATGGCAGCGAAGTTTGGGGTCCTCACACCTACCCAGACTGGTCAAAGTGGGATTCCAGCCCAACAGAAATATTCCACCTGGAATTCTGTAAGCACCTTTTCCAAGTCTATGAGAACACCTCCAACAGTGCTTGTCGGGCAAAGTTGGGCAGATTCCTTCTACATCTAATGGTCCTTAAAGGTACCGTCACACTCAGCGATATGGCTTCCATATCGCTGGCAATTTGACATGAGCACACACGTTTCAGGTACTTTTTTTTAACATCGCCGTGGATCTGTCACACTTAACGATTTTGCGTGCCATCTCCAGCGATCCTGCGTTCTGGAAATCGCCTGGCGCTGACCGGAAGCAATTTCCCTTGCCCACATCACCGCGTCACACGCCTCCACCTCATCAGCGATGTGGCCGGAGAATGTGAGTACGCCGAGGAGACAGGCGTGCCAGAGTGTTTCTCACAGCGCCCCTACCACTCCGATTGGCCAACACAACTGCGTTACCATTGGTCAGCCTTGTCTGGACGTCTGCCCACTACATGACGCATTTGCCCTTTCTACTATTCTCTCTATAAAAGTGCCTTTTGGCAAATGTCGCTACAGCACGCTCGTGTCATGTGTTGCGGATTACCAAAAGGCACTTTGGCGTCGCCAAAGTGCCACACAGGACAGCTCGTGTGTTGCTCTGTGGAGCACACTATGAATGGCTATGTGTGCATCTGTTTACGTACATAAGGTGAAAACACTCTGGACAGATGTGGCAGGATTGTGTGTGGCCCTGGCTGAACTATGTGTGTGCAGACATGTCTGTGTGTGCTTAGTGATGACTACCTCCAGGGCCGGCTCCAGGTTTTTGCGGGCCCCGAGCGATAGACTCTTAGTGGGCCCCTTTAAAACAAATAGAGGCTGGACATACGATTTCTTCTCCACCCTAACCCCCATGCTGTTTTCTCCCCCTGGGCACTATTCCCAACCTCTGTGCTGCTTTCTCCTCATGCACTGTACTCTTGTGCTTTGCCCGTGTGCCCTGTGTCTCTTGCACCCACCCCTTGCTTTGTCTTGCCCGTGTAATCTATGTCTCTTGCCCCCACCTCTTGTGCTGTTATCTATCCCAGTGTGCTTTCTTCCCCCTCTATTGTCTCTCTTGCCCCCACCCATTGAGCCGCCTTCTCCTGTGCTCTGTCCACCCCTTCCATTGTCTTCTCCTGTGCAAGGTCTTCTCTCCACATGAGCTGTGCTGCGATAAGTGCAGCGTCCGACTGCTGTCGGCTTATGAATAGTAATAAGCTGGCAGCAGAGCGGTATGACTATCCCCGGAAGAGACCTGTGATGTTACCTGCGGTGTGGCGCAGATCTTCCACTGCCAGCTTATCAGTATTCATAAGTAACCAGGAGCAGTTGCACGCTTCACTTATCTCACGCGGGGAAAAAACAGCACAGAAGGTGGAGAACACAGAGCAGGGGGAGGAGAAGACAGTGCAGGGGGAAGGAAAACAGCGCAAGGAAGCCAACTGCTTGGGACACCATCCTGCAAGTGGTGCAGACGGTATCGCCAACAGCAAGTGGGCCCTGGCCCTGCTCGCCACACTGCCCCCACTCATAATATACCCTCTCCACACTGTCCCCCTAATAATATATCCCCCACACTGCCCCCACTCATAAGATATCCCCCACTCATAATATACTACACTGCCCCCTCATAAATTACCCTACACACACTGCCCCCACTCATAATATATCCTCCACACACTGCCCCCATTCATAATATACCCTCTCCACACTGTCCCCTTTATAATATATCCCCACACACTGCCCCCACTCATAATATAGCCCCCACTCATAATATACCAGACTGCCCCCTCATAAATTACCCTCCACACACTGCTCCCACTCATAATATACCCCACACACACTGCCCTCAAACCGCTGCCTGGCTGCCCCCATTCATAATATTCCCCTCACACACTTCCCATCTGTAGCAAATATCATCTTCAGCTCCATTGTGGAGCCCCTGACCATTGCCGCCGCATTCCTTCTCTGTGTCTCAGGGTCCGGGAGGTAGTGCTCCTTCTCCTCTTCTATGCGTTCCACAATGTGGAATGCAAAGGAAGAGGAAAGGATGGCTCAGATGCGGGGGCGGAGCGGGGGCTGGTGGCTGGCATCTATAATGAATGAAAGAACCTCACCGGTAAGATAATATCGACAGTGGTGCAATGCGGGCGGTCGGCGGTGGGCCCCTTCAACACGCCTGGGCCCCGGCATTTGCCTGGGTATGCCGGATGCTGATGCTGGCCCTGACTACCTCCATCATCACCAAACACAATACAAATGTTAATGTGTGTGGAGACATACCTATGTGTAAAGCCATATAATATGGACATGGAGACACAGTCTGAGAATACAGTGTGGGCCAAAGGCCTGGACCTGTGTACTGGACATTAGCAGACAATGCTGCAGGGACCCATACGACCATTGTTGTCTCATATACCTCTGTGCACAGCTTAATGCTATGTACAACTGCCCTGTAGTTAAAAGTAAAGACAGACACAGGTAGTTCTGATCAGTTTTTTTTTTTTTTTTTTTAAATTTGTGCACCAAAAAAACACAGAGAAGACCATACCAAACAAAAAAGTGTTAACATCAAAAACAATGGCCATAAGAAAAATAATAAAGGTCGATTAAAGAACTTAATAAAATTTAAAGGGCAACCTAAACAAAAAAAAAGCCTCCTCCTGGTGCAGGCACAATGGTGACTACACCCTCCGCCTGAAAACCCCAGCCACCCTACACCTGTTGTTGCTGCCAGGCCACTGCTTCAGGGCCATTGAAGTAGGATCAGTAGCTGTCCCTGCTGCTCCTGACATCCTCCGGACTCCGACCCTGGCTCAGCGGCTGGAGTGGCGCCAGACCTGGGTCGGTTGCACGCCATGCCCCGGCACTGATTTCCCCTGTTGTGGAGTCAACTGAATCCACATAACTTGCCGGCGTGTATGATGCAGTATCCCTACGACGCAGGAAGTTATGCAGCACACAGCATGCCAGCACTACTATATCTATAGATTCCAGTTTCATATTCAAAGGCGTATGAAACACGCAGAATCTATTGGCCATGATCCCAAAAGCATTTTCAACCTCACGACGTGCCCGGGATAGCCGGTAATTGAAAATGCGTTGCTCAGAAGTAACAGTCGTCTGGGGATATGGCCGTAGCAAGTGAGCATGAAGTGGAAATGCTTCATCCCCCACAAACGCAAAGTTCAGATAACCGGTGGTGACATCATTTGAGGGCAAGGTGACAGCACCTCTCCTCAGGTCTTGCCCAAAGGAGCTGTGTCCAAACACACCCCCATCTGAGATACCGTTCATGCCAACATCCACGTAGAGGAACTCATAGTGAGCATCCACAAGGGCTATGAGGATCACACTAAAATAACCTTTATAGTTGTAAAAAAAAGGACCCGCAGTTGGGGGGTTGCGTGATCCTTATGTGCTTTCCATCCAATGCCCCACCACAGTTTGGAAATTGCTAGCGATCTGCAAAACCACTGGCAACGTGCATCCATTCTGCGGGAGTGGTTGGGGGCTGCAAAAAGGATGGCACCAGGCTCCTCAGGATGGCCTCACACTTCTCAGGTATGATGCGGCTCAGCAGTGGCCGCG
Organism: Allobates femoralis; assembly: GCA_033576535.1. Taxonomy (NCBI): domain Eukaryota; kingdom Metazoa; phylum Chordata; class Amphibia; order Anura; family Aromobatidae; genus Allobates; species Allobates femoralis. Next base: position 481,659,805 of record JARQOC010000004.1, on the reverse strand, counting down.
ACACAACTAAAGAGTATTGCAGGTCCGTCGTTGATCGACCTGTTGCCAGGAACCTCAAAGTTACAGCCAACTGCTTCTCAGGTGGCACAGCTCTATGCATCACAGTATCCTCACGGGCTATCCATGGTCGAATCCGGTCCAATAGGAACTTGAACGAGTCCTCGGACATACGGAGATAGTTTCTGAAGTCATGCAGACTCCAGTCCTCCAGATGATGGACCAGGCGCATGTGGCTCAGGTTGTCTCTTTGCAAAAGCCACTCCCGAGACCACACACGGCGTGGTCTGCGAGCCCGCAATCTCTCAGCTCTCTCCTCCAGCCACAAGTCCTCATTCACCAAGGCAAGAGCCACGAGAAGTCTCTCTTCAGTATCCATGATGAACAGATGAACCAACCCCTGGGGAACAGGAAAACAAAAAATGTAACTCATCAATTCCATGTCACAACTCTGCAAAAGCCTACAATAGTTCATTGCCTACATACATGCATGCACATACAAGTACCAAAAACAAGGTTCTGATGCAGTGGCCATCCCCCTCTGAAATATCCACCATTCACACAACATACAATAACATTGTTTTCCCAACATACCCACCCAAAGAATATCTGTACAACCAACACATTCCCCATTAAATACATGACCATCCCAAAAAAACATTCTCAATAATACCAAAAACATATTGTACACCATCATGTGTAGAAAGGACATGACAAAAAACATGTAACCAAATATGGCCCGTACATGTACATTTGTAGGGCACAGCACCCCCAAACCATATTGGCACCACGTACAACATGCATGGGGTATGAACATAGCCATGTCAAGGCAACATCACACACTGCAGGAATCACCATTACCAAACTACATCCCTGTTGAGTGTCGAAAACCGGATATTGGCCCTCACATATTCACAATACTCCAAACACAAGCAAGGTGTCCCCATCACCATAACACATCCCTTTTGTGTGTGCAAGTCATGATACATTCCTCATCTCTGCATATGTTGGGCACACTCCATCAGTGACCCAACTTGTGTACTCATTTCACCATTTAAATCACAAAATATAAACACAATGAGTAAGGGCCATCCCCCATTGTCTAACCATGCATACACTTTGTGAAAGAAATCGCAAGGTCACACATCCAGAGTCTGGCCTGCACACACCTGGAGGTGTATTTGTGCTGAACAACTCAATACACATTTATGTTACCTAAAAAGCCTCACAACAAGAATAACTCAACCATCGTTGAAGGGAGGTCAGAAGACTGCTACTTACTCAATGACTCTGGCCAGCTAGCTTGACCACGCACTGGCGTAGCTGCTTTTTATATGCTATGCAGCCAATCACAGCGCGCTTGCGTCACCCAAGACATGCACCTGCGTAGGTGTTGCCGCGACGAAATCCTGTGATTTGCTGACTCAGGTGCATTCTTATTGGTTGACGGACCCCTAAAAATGGTGGTGTTGAAAGCACTTGTGTGTTGCAAAGTTCTATGCAGCATCGTGTTAGCGTTTTTTTAAGCACACTCTGCTGGTCAGACGGTAGGTATAGCGATGTGCATGCCTTGATCATCTGTACATGACTGTGGTTTTGGCTCCTACCCCGACCTACTGCCCCATATGTCATGTTGTATCCAATCATGTTGTCTATGTCGCCTTACATGGATGGTGTTGGTGAGGTTTATGTAGGCATGTTCCTGACGTAAATGTCATGTGTCCCACATACTGTGGGGCTACACAGTACATCTGCATAATGTACTGTGGTACGCATTGTCTGCATAATGCGCTAAACACCTCCCAAACCTGTAAGGTAGACATACAGCAAACAAGAGTGCCATACAACTGTATTGCTGTTGCTACATAGTGGCTTTGCTAATACATGTTCACAACCGTATGTAGAATAGTGCATCTTCAAGCCTTTCAAAAAAATACATGTGTTTAGAGTTTTGTGGTGGTTTATCATATGTCTACACAATAAACAATGTCAGGTTTCATTGGAATGATCTTCCAGAATTATGCCACAATGATTACCATTTGTGATTATGTCCCCATTATTCATGGGACATTATGTAAACATACATACATCTATGTGTGGTTTTGATGTGCTTTCTGGTTATGTTGCAGTTGGGGACAGTCAGGATTTTGTTCGGGCCTTGTTGGCCAAGTATCAGGACCACGAATGCCTGTGGTGGCTGCGTTCACCTGATTACAAAAATAATCAGGTGAAGGATGTGGCCTATGGCCGCCTTGTTGCCCTTGCCCTGGGGCGAGATGGGATAAGGCGAAGGTCAAGGCCAAAATCAAACACCTGCACACCGTGTTCAAAAAGGAGCACAACCTGGTCCAGAGGTCCCAGCATTCCTGGATGGGAAGTGAGGAGGTACGTGTGTCACAACTGTGGTACTATGACCTCCTCACTTTCACTCTGGATCAGGAGGCTCCTCAGCGATTACGGTGCACCAGGGAGTTTAATCACACCACCATGGCCACATCTGAAGCCACCGCTCCGTCACAGGAGGTACGTTTAATGAAGCTTCTTGTGTATGGTAATCCCTTGGTGCTTGTAGTCCCTTCCGGCACAATCCTGTGGGTGTTTTTCAAATACTCTGTGTGTTTTGGTGATGGGTCACACACTTGGCTCCTCTGTTTTTTTCTTGTTGGCTGTCGACACACATCACTTACCATGCTGTCCCCTCAGGTAAGTAGAGTGGACATTTTTCACTATTTCGTCTTGTTGTTTTATGTTGAATGTGTGTGTGTGGTACAAATACAATGGCGTGATAGTGCTGCTGGTGCAGTAAATCTGCAATGGCTAATAGACTTTTTGTGGGACATGACAAGTGATTTGCTTTTGTTTTTCCATTCTTTACAGGATCCGCCGGAACAGCAGCAGTCTACGCTGGAGGGGTCACCCACTCATGATCCTCCTCCTACAACATCTGCGGGGGAGGTTGGGCCATGTCCCAGTTCGGTGGACCAGCACCCTGGTCCCAGCCCAGGAGTCTTTAGAAGACGGGCCCTGACACCGTCCAATACTGAGCTGGGAGCGTGGGCAAAGCAGGTGCTGGTTCACAACTGAAACCCAGCCAAATACTGGAATTGGGCACCTACTAAATGAGCGGGTGTCCATGATGACAGCACTTCAGCGCAAGATTGCCGAGCGGATCATAATTCGGGTCCTGGAGGCGATCTTGGATGAGGCACTGATGCCACTGGCCCATCTTGCCATCCCCAGTGGCCAGGCGTCAGTGTCACATGGTCCTTGGCTACCTTTGGCTGGGCCCAGACAAAATCCTGAATTGTCCAGGGGCCCCAGACAACCCCACCCCCCAAGTTGGGCTAGTGGTTGGGGACTTGGAGCCTCAAACCACGTCTGAACCAGTAGATGATTACACCCATGAGGAGAGACGCTACCACTGATTTTTGTTTGTGTTTGGACATACCTTAGAAAATATTATTTAGACACATGGTTTGTGTGTTTTCCTTTATGTTTTGTTTAAATAAATTGTTTTTTGGAGCACAATTTCATGTTTGAACTTTATGTCTCATGTATGTGTAGATATGTATTGTGATGTAGTATGACACGCCGAGGCTGTGTGTCACTTGGATAGGCCACATAACCAAGATAACATGGTCACGTAGATATTACGACGTATGCTACATTCCTTTGTACCCTATATGTCACAATGAATTTGTTGTAAAGGGTGATCATCTACATTGCTCAAAAATTGTGTACACGTCACCCCCAAAATGCTTGTATTGTTTGCCATAAAATGCTGATGAGTAGTGTTTAACCTTTTTTAATTTTGGGATGTGGCTTGCATTGGGTCAGTAAGGTAGTGTAGTGGTACGAACATTGATGGTGTATATTCATGCAGCACATCCGTATGTTGGAAATAATGTTTGCAGCCTCAATCATAATGTCACCCCTCACAAATTTGTTTGTGCCATCAAGATGTTGCCTTAGCAAAGAGGTGTCAACTCCTTACTCAAGCACCTCTGTGTATATAGTCATGAGGCCAAAGACAGTAGTGGGATTTGCACAATAATTTTATTGGGTAAATCCCTTTTTTTGTGGGTTGTTGTTATTGCCCCTTCTTTAACCCCTTCCCGAACCTTGGCCCACCGTTTGGGCCATGAAAACAAGTGCATTCCCGACCCTTGGCCCACCCCCTGGGCCATGGAATGAACGGGCTCCTGCAGGCCGAGTGAGGGTCTCACTGACCTGTCACTCGGCCTGCAGGTACATGGGGAGTTGTACTACACCCCAGGGGGGGTCGATTTGCACCCACTCCTACCCCCCCCGGCTACAGGCGCGGTGATTGGCGCTCAAAAGTGAAAGTGAAAATCACCGCGCCTGTCATGTTTCCCTGCCTGCCACTGCTCTCCCTACCCTCTGATCAGATCCCCTGTCATCCTATAACATCCCCCCTGTCCCCCACATCTCTTTCCTGCCCTCCCATCATCTTTCTACCCCCCCTTCCCCCCCGCTTCCTGTCCCTGCCGCCCGCTCCTCTTCCTGCCGCCCGCCTCCTCCTGACTGCCCCCGCTTCCTCTAAGTGCCCCCCCCACATCTAGTACCAGCCCCCCCACTGCCCCCTTCCTGCCCCCCCGATCACCAGAGCGGCGATCGCCTCTCCCACTCACCCCTCCGGCGGCCCGCTCCGTCCTGTGACTGCTGCGTCCCGCTCCTCTTCTGCTGTGAGTCCCTCCTCTTCTGCGCCGCCTCCGATCTGACTGCTCTGTGCTGGAGCTGCCAGATCACTTCTACAGCTGGATCCTCAGGATCCAGCTGTAGAAGTGATCTGACAGCTCCAGCACAGTGATCCACAGTGACCATTATGTGATCACTGTAGATCACTGTGCTGGATCTGTCAGATCACTTCTACAGCTGGATCCTGAGGATCTAGGTGCAGGAAGTGATCTGACAGCTCCAGCACAGTGATCTACAGTGACCATTATGTGATCACTGTAGATCACTGTGCTGGATCTGTCAGATCACTTTCTACAGCTGGATCCTGAGGATGTAGCTGCAGGAAGTGATCTGACAGATCCAGCACAGTGATCACATAATGGTCACTGTGGATCACTGTGCTGGATCTGTCAGATCACTTTCTACAGCTGGATCCTGAGGATCTAGCTGCAGAAAGTGATCTGACACCCCGGGCGCAGTGACCCACTATGTGCATCACTGCGCCTGGGCTGCCAGATCGCTTTCCGCAGCTCGATCCCCATGCATGGGGATCGAGCTGCAGAAAGCAATCTAACAGCCCGGGCGCAGTGATGCACATAGTGGTCACTGCGCCCAGGCTCTTAGGGTGCCTTCACACTGGCGTTCCCCTCCGCAGCGTTCTGCGGAGGGAATCGCCATGTGTGCGCCGCGGCCGCCAGCTCCTATCTTTAGAATGGGAGCGCACGGTGCTGCGCTTGACAGCGCATGACCGTGCGCACCCAGTCACTCCCATATGTGATCTGTGCGCAGGCATATGCCTGCGCACAAATCACACACTCCTGCCCGCACCAGGACGCAACATGTTGCGTCCTGGTGCGGGCGGAGTGTGTGATTTGTGCGCAGGCATATGCCTGCGCACAGATCACATATGGGAGTGACTGGGTGCGCACGGTCATGCGCTGTCAAGCGCAGCACCGTGCGCTCCCATTCTAAAGATAGGAGCTGGCAGCCACGGCGCACACATGGCGATTCCCCTCCGCAGAACGCTGCGGAGGGGAACGCCAGTGTGAAGGCGCCCTTAGATCGCTGCTCTGCAGCCCGATCTCCCTGCATGGGCATCGAGCTGCAGAAAGCAATCTGACAGCCCGCACGCAGTGATGCACATAGTGGGTCAATGCGCCTGTGCTGCCAGATCGCTTTCCGCAGATCGATCCCCATGCATGGGGATCGAGCTACGGAAATCGATCTGGCAGGCGCAGTGATGCACATAGTGGGTCACTGCGCCCGGGGTGTCAGATCACTTTCTGCAGCTCGATCACCATGCTGGCGGATCGAGCTCCAGAGTAGCGATCTAAAAGCAAAGGCGATCGAGCGTCGTGGGACCTTCGTTGTGGACTACGTCGGAGACAATCGAATGTCGTGGGACCTTCGTTATGGACTACGTCGGAGCGATCGAGCGTCGTGGGACCTTCGTTGTGGACTACGTCGGATCTTTTTGTAATAAAGATGGAGTCCGAATTGTGTCTGTGTTTTTTTTTCAAATAAAAAGATTTTTCTCTGTGTGTATTTATTGACTATTTACTGTACTACAGATTCCTAATGGCGGGTCTAACATTGGCCCTATATTATGAATCTCGGGCTTAGTGCCAGCTGCCAATAAAAAGCTGGCATTAACCCCTTTATTACCCAGTTAGCCACCGGCACCAGGGCAACTGGAAGAGCGTGGGTACAGCGCCAGAAAATGGCGCTTCAATGAATGCGCCATTTTCTGGGGTGGCTGCGGGCTGCAATTCGCAGCATGGGGGGCCCAGAACGCTTGGGCCTCTCTATGCTGAGGATTCCAGCCCCCAGCTGCCTAGTTGTACCTGGCTGGACCAAAAATATGGCGGAGCCCCACGTAATTTTTTTTCTAGAATTAGTTCTAGAAATTAAAAAAAAATGGGCTTTGCTGTATTTTTGGTTCCAGCCAGGTATGACGAGGCAGCTGGGGGTGGGTGGCAGTCCGTAGCTGCCAAGTTGTACCTGGCTGGACCAAAAATATGGCGGAGCCCTATGTCATTTTTTTTCTAGAAATAATTCTAGAAATAAAAAAAAATAGGCTTCGCTGTATTTTTGGTTCCAGCCAGGTATGACGAGGCAGCTGGGGGCTGGCGGCAGTCCGTAGCTGTAAAGTTGTACCTGGCTGGACCAAAAATATGGCAGAGCCCCATGGGTCCCCCATGCTGCGAATTGCAACTACTAGACTAGTATGTTTATTTACAAAAAGTTTCTTTATTCATTTATACGTCTCAATTTGTGAAGCACATGGTGGTTCAAAGTGCTCACTGTGCATCTAGATATGTTCCCTGGGGTAGTCTAGTTTCCAAAATGGGGTCACTTGTGGGGGAGCTCCAATGTTTAGGCACACAGGGGCTCTCCATACGCGACCTGGTGTCCGCTAACAATTCCAATAGTTGGCAAACACCAGGTTGCGTATGGAGAGCCCCTGTGTGCCTAAACATTAGAGCTCCCCCACAAGTGACCCCATTTTAGAAACTAGACCCCCCAAGGAACCTATCTAGATGCATAGTGAGCACTTTAAATCCCCATTTGTACGGATCAATTTGTGAAGCACCTGGGGGTTCAAAGTGCTCACTATGCATCTAGATATGTTACTTGGGGGGTCTAGTTTCCAAAATGGGGTCACTTGTGGGGGAGCCCCAATGTTTAGGCACACAGGGGCTCACCAAACGCAACATGGTGTCCGCTAACAATTTGAGCTCATTTTGCATTCAAATTGTTAGCGGACACCATGTCGTGTTTGAAGAGCCCCTGTGCGTCTCTACATTGGAGCTCCCCCACAAGTGACCCCATTTTGGAAACTAGACCCCCCAGGGAACATATCTAGCTGCATAGTGAGCACTTTGAACCCCAAGGTGCTTCACAAATTGGTCCGTAATAATGAAAAAAGAAAAATTTTGTGGAAAAAAAAAGTGCTTTTTCATTTTTATGGATGAATTTGTGAAGCACCTGGGGGTTGAAAGTGCTCACTTTGCATCTAGATACGTTCCCTGGGGGGTCTAGTTTCCAAAATGGGGTCACTTGTGGGGGAGCCCCAATGTTTAGGCACACAGGGGCTCACCAAACGCAACATGGTGACAGCTAACAATTTGAGCTGATTTTTATTCAAATTGTTAGCGGACACCATGTCGCGTTTGGAGGGCCCCTGTGTGCCTAAATATTGGAGCTCCCCCACAAGTGACCCCATTTTGGAAACTAGACCCCCCAGGGAACATATCGAGATGGGTATTGAGCATATTGAACCCCTAGGTGCTTCCCAAATTAATGAAAAAAAAAGATTTTTGCGGAAAAAAAGTACTTTTTCATTTTTACAGATCAATTTGTGAAGCACCTGGGGGTTGAAAGTGCTCACTATGCATCTAGATACGTTCCTTTGGGGGTCTAGTTTCCAAAATGGGGTCACTTGTGGGGGAGCTCCAATGTGGAGACGCACAGGGGCTCTCCAAATGCAACATGGTGTCCGCTAATAATTTGAGCTCATTTTGCATTCAAATTGTTAGCGGACACCATGTTGCGTTTGGAGAGCCCCTGTGCGTCTCCACATTGGAGCTCCACCACAAGTCACCCCATTTCTGAAATTAGACCCCCAAAGGAACGTATCTAGGTGCATAGTGAGCACTTTGAACCCCCAGGTGTTTCACAAATTGATCCGCAATAATGAAAAAAGAAAATTTTGGTGGAAAAAAAAGTGCTTTTTCATTTTTATGGATGAATTTGTGAAGCACCTGGGATTTGAAAGTGCTCACTATGCATCTAGATACGTTCCCTGGGGGGTCTAGTTTCCAAAATGGGGTCACTTGTGGGGGAGCCCTAATGTTTAGGCACACAGGGGCGCACCAAACACATCATGGTGACAGCTAACAATTTGAGCTGATTTTTATTCAAATTGTTAGCGGACACCATGTTGCGTTTGGAGGGCCCCTGTGTGCCTAAATATTGGAGCTCCCACACAAGTGACCCCATTTTGGAAACTAGACCCACCAGGGAACATATCGAGATGGGTAGTGAGCATATTGAACCCCCAGGTGCTCTACAAATTGATCTGTGAAAATGAAATAGTACTTTTTTTTTTTTCACAAAAATTTTCTTTTAGCCTAAATTTTTTCATTTTCACATGGCAACAGCATAAAATTTATCCTAGAATTTGTTGGCCAATTTCTCCTGAGTACACCGATACCTCATATGTGGTCATAAACCACTGTTTGGGCGCACGGCAGGGCTCAGAAGGGAAGGAGCGCAATTTCAGTTTTTGAATGTAAAATTAGCTCCAAAATTCAAATTGCGCTCCTTCACTTCTGAGCCCTGCCGTGCGCCCAAACAGTGGTTTATGACCACATATGAGGTATCGATATACTCAGGAGAATTTGCACAACTAATTGTAGGATCCATTTTATCCTGTTGCCCATGTGAAAATGAAAGAATTGAGGCTAAAAGAACATTTTTGATAAAAAAATTAAAATATCCATTTTTTCTTTCCACTTTGCCTTAGTTCCTGTGAAGCACCTGAAGGGTTAATAATCTTCTTGAATGTAGTTTTGAGTAGCTTGAGGGGTGCAGTTTTTGGAATGGTGTCACTTTTGGGTGTTTTCTGTCATGTACACCCCTCAAAAGGACTTCAAATGTGATGTGGTCACTAAAAAAAATGGTTTTGTAAATTTTGGTTGAAAAATGAAAAATTGCTCATGAACTTTGAACCCTTATAACGTTCTAACAAAAAAAAATTTTTTTTCCAAAATTGTGCTGATGTGAAGTAGACATGTGGGAAATATTATTTAATAACTTTTTTTCTGTCACATATCTCTCTTGTTTATCAGAAAAAAAAATAAAAAATGTGAAAATTGTGAAATTTTTTCACAAATAAACACAAAAATTATCGACTTAAATTTAATACTAGCATGAAGCCCAATATGTCACGAAAAAACAATCTCAGAATCGCTAGGATCGGTTGAAAAGTTCCCGAGTTATAACCTCATAAAGGGAGAGTGGTCAGAATTGCAAAAAAGGCCAAGGTCTTTAGGGTCAAAATAGGCTGGGTCCTGAAGGGGTTAAGGTTGGGCAAGGTGAATCAACACCCTTTTTTTTTTTTTCTTTTTTAAAACAATGTTTTTTTTTTTTAGCAAACTCCAAATAGACTACATATTTGCCCTGGTGACCCTTAAGTCACAGCCATGTTTAACAATTTTAAAATGTAAACAAAATACAAAAAAAAAAAACACATGGCAACATGTCACACCCTGAACACACAAGGGGGATGTGTACAGGGGATTAAAAAAATTAAAAGATTAGGCCTCTGACACAACCCCAGGATGATCCCCAGCCTGCCCACCAGTGAGACGCTGGATGATGGCCCACATTCTGGTGAGATTGGCCAGCGCCTCACGGTGGAGAGTAACCAACTCCTCGATGGTTTGTTGGCCTTTTGGGTAAATATGCAACATTAGTATAATGTAATTCTGTGTTCAGCAATGTTAGGTTACTGTGTTACCAAACTTACAATTCAGGACAGCATCCGCAACTTCCCTTTCTGGTGGTGTTGCTGACGGCCCTGGCAACATGGCCACAGCTGCTGCGCCATCTGCATTCACCAAAGGGATACAACAAAAACAGGAAGGCATTAACATCGGGTCAGATAGGGAAAATTTCGACAAAAAAAGCTTGTTTCATATGGTCAACACGTACCATCAGGGACACCTCCAACAGGCTCACATTCACCCTGTGGGAACCATTCCCCAACAGGGCTGGCAACTTGGCTGCCTACATTGGGTGGATGGGTGCCAGGAGGTGAAGGTGTCTGCAGCTGGCCGTGTGTGGGTCCTGGGTCAGGTATTGGCCCTCTTGTTGCCCTTCCAGGTGAGGTGGCGGTTTGGCTGTGTGGTCTTGAGATTGGGCTGCCACGTGCAGAGGGGGGGCTCGGAGGTGTCCCAGAGGCAGATCTGGCTGCAGGTGTCGACACAGCCCTTCCAGGAGAAGGTGGCGGCAGGCTGCCAGATGGTGCTGCTGGCGGGGATGAATGTCTGCCGGGTGGTGACTTGCCGGTGGTGATGGCTGCCCTTTAGAGCTGTCAGCATCCTCTGTAAGATTGAACATAGCAATTATGAATACATGTACACCATCCACAACACCTATGCCAATAGACATGTCATTTGTATGGGTGTCAGTAATGACTGCAGTCAACATGTAAATGATTGTTGCTTGCCCCATAGTGATGTGCTGTGAGCTGACTGTGCACATCTCGACATGAGCATGGCCAAACACACTGTTTTGTTGGCATGCAGTACACACACCGATATAGTTTTGCCCATGACAGAGACTTTGTCCCACACAATTGGGCCATTAATGTTGTGTGTGCAGACCTATGCTGTGGATGAAGGGGCTACATGATGGAATATTGCCCATTGCAAGACAGTGTGACAGATGTTACCAACTATACTGACACATCCATATCCATATGTGGCGCCCCTGCGACCAGGGTGGCTACATAGGGAACTGCAGCCAGGCAGAAGGTAGACAGTTTGTGCATCAAACACTCTCACAGCACACACACCCACAGAAGCACAGCGCCCAACCTGGAGCCCGGGACTCTAGGCGGGAAAGGGGTGGTGGGTTTAGAGGAAAGTGGGTGGGAAGGAAGGAAGGTCAGGTGACAGAGAGTACAAATAGAGAAAAAGAGGAGGAAAGAGTTAGTAGGCCAGAGTGAGCCGAGAGGTAAAGAACAGACAGAAAGTGATACATCCTGGTGGGATTGGGGTCCCTGGAGACGCAGAATCCACAGAGACACCATCTTATGGAGAGAAAGCTCGTCCATAGCTGGCATCCCAAGGGAGTGTGAGGACAGAGACCGGACCAGTATCGCTGGGTCCGAGGAACACGGCAGCACCGACCAACTACCGACGGGATAGATTCCCTGCTTGTAACTGGACATCACATGGGTTAGAAGGAGCCTGGTAAGCCCTTGGGAAACAGGGTTACTGCAGGCTAAGCTAATACCAGAGTGTCAGCTCTAAGGGGGACTGAAGTCATACACTGGCTTCCAGACAAACCGGCGGGGAACACAGATTCCAGATCTGTGTTCCCACTACAGGTTTGGAGGCTCAGCAGCATCCACGAGGACCCCGTTTACCGCCCACACACATAGGGGGAAGCTACACGCAAGGGGCCGAGCTGCCGCCATACAATCCGCAGAAAGAACAGAGAGAACAAGCCTGAAAGGACATATAGAAGGAGCGAGGGGTCTCAGAGCGACAGCCTGGATGCAGAGGGCTAAGTGTTACCGGAGTTAACTCTGTAAAGCTGTTAAGAACTAAACTGTACCGTGAACTGTCTGACTTGGAGAAACTTGAGAGTAAACCCGGTGAACCCTGCTTCAGTTTCTGTGTCTGATTCCAGGTATTCTGAACTGTGCTGTACATACCTTTTACCCTGCCAGGAGCAGCCCGACCTGCGGCGGGCTCATCCATCCAGCTGCAGCCCATCCATCCCTCCATTCTCCTGGCAGAGCTGCCCTGCAGCGGTGGTCCCATCACTGACCACAACCCGTGGGTGGCGTCATGACAATCTCCCTTGTAAATACCCCTTTTACTTACGAGAACCCGGGACATGGTCCGGACCAAGACCGCCGTGATATCCCCAGCAGTACCCTGGTCCGGTACCGAGTACCCCATCCCAGTGGGCTCCACACATGCATAGTTATGTACAGATGCACATGACCACAAAGTGCTAAGGTGGTCTAGTGGACATGTGGCAATATACATTTAGGATGAGGGTAATGGATATCTTGCACTTCCCAACAACATTGTGTGAATGCGTATATGTCACACACCATGCTGATACTGACTGTATGTGTCATGATGGCGAAGACATCACGTACATGTTAACTTCAGCCTTATTATCCAGCTATGTGTGTTGATATACTTATATGCCGGCAATGTTGACATCAACAATGGCAACACATAGTAGTGTAGGTGTGACGACCATCCGCTGTGAAGCTGAGCTGCTGGTAAGGCAGCACCTCGAGAAACCCTGAGACCCTTAACCCCTATACAGGGATCTGGAATTACAGCGGAGCCCAGGGGGTAGCTGCCTATATGAGCAATCGAGCAGGAAGGTCGCCAGGGGAAAAAATCAAGACCCGAAAAACGAAGTCAGAAGTCCGAGTCAAAACCGAGAGGGCAGCGAAGGTACAAAATCGTCAGGCAGTAGCAGAGTCGAAAATCCAGCAAGGGTCAAGGGCAAAACTGAGGGCAGCTGAGGTACAAAATCGACAGGAAGAAGCAGAGTCAGAAATCCAGGCCAAGGTCAGAGACAATACTACACACACACACACTATATCACTGGGAAACCAAAACTATATCTGGCGGCCTGCAAGACAGGCTCCAATGTATTTGAAGGGCACGGTTACCTCCCATAGGCTGGAGCTCACAGCCTGATGACCTAATCCGGACCGCCCCTAGAACCAGGCCAGATGGAGATGCACGACTGGCTCCACCCACCCCACCTCTGACAGAAGAACGCAGGCTGCGCCTAACGGACACCTCTGCAAGGCCCGCTCCTCTGCGTCCAACAACACCCAGAGGGGAAACACAGCGGCGCTCAGCGACAGAGGCAGACGTCGCGGAAGCAGTTCCATATGAGGACAAGGCTCTCCTATCACCGGCGCCACCAGCCAAAGGAATCCGGCTCCTCCCAGTGGCCGAGGCAGGAACACTGGCCACCGAGTCCAATGGCGATGTGACAGTACCCCCCCCTCTACGAGGGGCCTCCGGACCCACAAAACCAGGTTTATTGGGATGAAGAAGATGAAACTTCCTGATCAAACCCTTGGCATGGATATTACTGGCAGGCACCCAGGACTTCTCCTCCGGACCATAGCCCTTCCAATGTACCAGATACTGCACGGATCCTCTCACTAAACGGGAATCAAGGATCTGTTGAACTTCGTATTCCACGGCACCCCTTGCCAGGACCGGAGGAGGAGGGGACGGGACAGGACGAATCAGAGATCAGTACAATTTGAGAAGGGATTTATGGAATACATTGGGCACTTTGAATGATTGAGGGAGCTTCAGACGAAAGGCTACAGGGTTAATCACGTCAATTATTTCATACGGACCAATAAACCTGGGACCTAGTTTGGCAGACGGCACTTTGAGCTTGATATTTTTCGTAGACAACCAAACTTTGTCCCCAACTCCCAGGTCCGGACCCTTGGAGCGCCGTTTATTAGCAGAAGACGCCTGCCTAGTGTGAGCCCCCTTTAAGTTTTTGTTCACTTCAGACCTGATAGTCTTTAACTGATCTACGGACCTTTCTACCCCAGGGACGTCAGAAAGCCTAGAAGAAAATGAACAAAAGCGCGGGTGTAGCCCATGATTACAGTAGAAAGGGTGGTCTTGATGGACTCCTGGTACTGGTTATTAATGGCAAATTCCGCTAGTGGCAGATGTTCCACCCAATCAGATTGATGCTCAGAGACATAACAACATAGATACTGTTCGAGAGCTTGATTAGCGCGCTTGGTTTGACCATTGGTTTCAGGGTGATAGGCAGAAGAAAAGGAATAGTCAATTCCAATCCGTTTACAGAATGCCCTCCAAAACTTAGAAACGAACTGGGTGCCCCTGTCAGAAACAATATTCACAGGAACACCATGCAATCGCACAACATGATTAATAAATACTTTGGTCAGGGTCTCGGAATTAGGTAACCCAGACAGCGGAACAAAATTACACTGCTTGCTGAATCTGTCTACCACTACCCAGATACATGTCTTCCCTTCTGAGAGTGGCAGGTCAGTAATAAAATCCATGGAGATATGAGTCCAAGGACCCTCAGGGGTAGGCAAGGACTGGAGCAACCCGGCAGGGCGGTTGCGGGGAGACTTAGCGCGAGCACAGGTTTCACAAGCCAGTACATATTCCTTACAGTCCTTTACTATGGTTGGCCACCACAAACTCCTGTTTACAAGTCTGATGGTGTTATTGATACCAGGATGCCCTGCGAGGACGGAATCATGAGATTCCTTAAGGACTTGGAGGCGGAATTTGGCAGGGACGAATAGTTTCTGGGCAGGAGTAGTGTCAGGGGCCTGTTCTGGAGATCCACGAATCTCTTCCAGAAGGTCCAAAGACACAGCCGAGACAACAATCCCCTTGGCTAAAATGGGAGTCGGTTCCACGTCCTCGACTTGTAAGGGGCAAAAACTTCGAGACAGGGCATCAGCCCTCACATTTTTAGTACCCGGTCGGAAAGTGATAACGAAATCAAATCTGGAGAAGAACAAAGCCCACCTAGCCTGTCTAGGATTCAGTTTTTTCGCTGACTCCAAGTAGGTCAGGTTTTTGTGGTCAGTAATTACGGTAATCTTATGTTTGGCGCCTTCAAAGAAGTGGCGCCATTCCTCGAAGGTCCATTTGATTGCCAACAACTCCCGATTACCTATGTCATAATTCATCTCGGTAGATGAAAATTTTCAGGAAAAGAAGGCACACGGACGAAGCTGAGTGAGGGCTGCAGTGCCTTGTGATAGCACTGCTCCCACTCCAGCTTCAGAGGCATCTACCTCTACAATGAAGGGGCGGTCCAGATCAGGCTGAACCAATATAGGGTCAGAGGAGAAACATTCCTTTAATTTAGAAAACGCATAAATTGCTTCAGGCTTCCAATTAACCACATCCGCCCCTTTACGTGTCAAATCAGTTGTCAAATCAGTGAGTGGTTTGGCTATCTCTGAAAACCCTTTAATAAATTTGCGATAATAGTTAGCGAAACCCAAGAATCACTGCAGTGCCTTTAAAGACTTGGGTTGTACCCATTCCTTAATGGGTTTAATCTTGGCAGGATCCATGCGAAAACCTTTAGCAGATATAATAGTACTCAAAAAAATTTATCTCCTCCTCCATGAAGACACATTTCTCTAGTTTGGCGAATAAAGAATGCTCTCTGAGTCTCTGGAGTACAGTACGGACATGTCGGACGTGCGACCAAAGACCAGAAGAAAAAAACAGAATGTAGCTTCAAGTGTCACCTGAAGACTCACTTATTCCGTCAAGCCTACAACCTGCCATGAGACCCAGGCGAACGCCCCATACCTGACATTCCCCCATCCTACTGTATCCTAACCCACCCCTCATAGACTGTGAGCCCTCGTGGACAGGGTCCCTGCCCCTCCTGTACCTGTACGTCCTGATCGCCTAGATTTAGTGTACTTGTTCTTGTCTCCCTCATCCTCATGTAAAGCGCCATGGAACCTAATGGCGCTATATAAATAAATAATAATAATAATAATAATAATAAGAATGTCGTCCAAATAAACGACCACATATACACCACTGATATCTCTAAAAATATCGTTGCAAAATTCAGAAAAACTGCAGGTGCGTTACTTAACCCGAACGGCATTACAAGATACTCAAAATGGCCGAGAGGAGTGTTAAACGCGGTCTTCCACTCATCGCCTTCCTTTATACGGACCAGGTTATATGCTCCCCTGAGGTCCAGTTTGGTGAAATATTTGGCTCCCAACAGCTGATTATAAAGATCAGGGATAAGTGGAAGAGGATACTGGTTTTCACAGTGATCGCGTTTAATTCGCGGTAATCAATGCAAGGTCTGAGGCCACCATCTTTCTTTCCCACAAAAAAGAAACCAGCCCCTACTGGTGAGGTGGACGGTCTAATATACCCCTTTCTCAGACTGTCTGCTATGTAATCATTCATGGCCTGACGTTCTGGACTAGAGAGATTAAATATTTTCCCCTTTGGGAGACGAGAATCAGGTATCAAATCTATGGCGCAATCATACTCTCTGTGAGGGGGTAATTTCTCTGATTCCTGAATAGAAAATACATCCTCAAAATATCTAAAGGCATATGGTACAAAGGGAGGAGTCTTGACCTTCACTTGATTTACAGATAGCGAGATACAGTAATCCTGACACTTTGGGCTCCAGCGCACAACGTCACCCAAGTGCCAGTCTATGACAGGGTTATGTTTGCGTAACCATGGCATGCCCAGGATTACTGCCGATGATAAATTACTGATAGCAAAAAATGACACATTTTCAGCATGTAAAGACCCCACCAGCAGTGACAAATTCCACTCCACCCTGGATGAGGGGAGTGCCATTAACTGCAGTGGTTCTAATGGGGGCATTAAGCCTTAGTAGTGGTACACCTAGATTTCTTGCTACCAGGAGATCTATGAAATTCCCCTCTGAGCAACTGTCTACATAAGCCTCTAAACACACAGATTTCTTAAGGTAAGTCAAAGAAATAGGTAACAGGACTTTGGCCGCATTTGCGGGCAATACCTTAGCACCCAGGCAGGCAGAGCCAGAGCCCCCCAGGTGCTGACATCCAGGGAACGAGGCCTTCTGATCTCCAGCATTCATGCAGAGGACTCCAGATTGTGGCTTGTACAGCATGTTGGTATGAGATGATGGGAGTGTTCCTCCACAGGACTGAGAAGCTGGACACAGGTGCTTTGAGGGAGCAATCAGCAGACACAGCTCACAGTAAAGAAAAAAAAACAGGTAGAACCATTGGAAAAAGGAGAGAGCAAAAAACAAGGTAAGGGAATGCTTTTATATATAGTATCTATATATATAAAAATGTTATGGCCAGATATAATGTGACGACCATCCGCTGTGAAGCTGAGCTGCTGGTAAGGCAGCACCCCGAGAAACCCCGAGACCCTTAACCCCTATACAGGGATCTGGAATTACAGCGGAGCCCAGGGGGTAGCTGCCTATATGAGCAACCGAGCAGGGAGGTCGCCAGGGGAAGAAATCAAGACCCGAAAAACGAAGTCAGAAGTCCGAGTCAAAACCGAGAGGGCAGCGAAGGTACAAAATCGACAGGAAGAAGCAGAGTCAGAAATCCAGGCCAAGGTCAGAGACAAAACTACACACACACACACACACACACACACACACACACACACACACACACTATATCACTGGGAAACCAAAACTATATCTGGTGGCCTGCAAGACAGGCTCCAATGTATTTGAAGGGCACGGTTACCTCCCATAGGCTGGAGCTCACAGCCTGATGACCTCATCCGGACTGCCCCTAGAACCAGGCCAGATGGAGATGCACGACTGGCTCCACCCACCCCACCTCTGACAGAAGAACGCAGGCTGCGCCTAACGGACACCTCTGCAGGGCCAGCTCCTCTGCGACCAACACCACCCAGAGGGGAAACACAGCGGCGCTCAGCGACAGAGGCAGACGTCGCGGAAGCAGTTCTATATGAGGACAAGGCCCTCCTATCACCGGCGCCACCAGCCGAAGGAATCCGGCTCCTCCCAGCGGCCGAGGCAGGATCACTGGC
Organism: Allobates femoralis; assembly: GCA_033576535.1. NCBI lineage: Eukaryota > Metazoa > Chordata > Amphibia > Anura > Aromobatidae > Allobates > Allobates femoralis. The sequence continues at coordinate 481,641,740 of JARQOC010000004.1, read as the reverse complement.
CACCGAGTCCAATGGCGATGTGACAGTAGGCAGCAATTTCATATTGCAAATTGCAGACCCTGCAGATGCAGAGGGATGAAGCCTCAACATCAGGTGATCAGGGAACCTATCTGACAGGCTAAACTTCCATGTGTTGCTAAAGCCTTGTTTGTTGTTTTGATGAGGTGTGTGTGTATCACAAGTACTCACCCCGCAGCCTTCTAATTCGTGCCTGGATGGTGTCAATGTGCCCTGGACACTTGTATTTAAGGTCCACCACCTTCTTCTGTATCTGCTGGGTGGTGCGCTGCACACCCAGTCTCCTCAGCAGGGACCTCTTCACTTTACGCAAGATGGCCTGCTTGTGGAGACGTGGGTGCTGGTGGCACCAATAATCCCAGCTGTCCAATATGTTGAACAGAATTAGAAGCTCTGGCTCGCCCCATGATGCAGCTTTCTGCCCTGACGCCATCGCTACCTCTGCAGGGGAAAGGGAAAGCACCTGGAAGGCAGGGCCCAACGTGACACACGACATGACGTCATTGCGCACACTGCTTACGCTGAGACTTGAGGGACTGCACAACTTAAGACGCAACAGAGTTGTGTACCTTTATGGGAAGCCGTAACGTCACCTCAATACATGAAGAAGGAACCGCAGGGTGACGAACGTGCGTGCCAACTGGAGGACATGGATGCGTTACTATTTCCGTTCTGGTAACATATGCTTTGTGATTTGTGTATGGTGAACATGTTGCTTTTCACATTTCTGCCAACAGCAATAGCACTTGCCTTAGTACACATATAATTCTGGGTATGTTTGCAGACACCAATGAACATTTTCCGCCTTTTAACATTTCTTCAGGACGTCCGAACATCATACACACAGTATTACTCTGATACAGTACTCCATGATGCACATACTTTGCCTTTCAACACATTTGGGAAGAAGAATATGAGTCTGATGAAGAACGCAAACATCATCAAATATGGCACCTTAGCCATGGCCAGCCAATGGAAACGCAGGAGGGGCCACCAATTGCGGCACACGGGGCACGCCAAACACAATGCTCAGGCACGCCTCTGGAATTGCTTCAAGATGGTCTGAGCTTGCTTTCTACATCGCTATCGCCCTGTCACACGCCATGATGCGCAGAAATCGCCTGATGGTTATCGCCTGATTTCACTGCAGTGCAGGGCGATGAGGCGCCGCTCCACCGGCGATTTCTTGCCATAAAATCACCATGTCTCATGCCATTGCGCACAGGCGATGTGGTTTCCAGTGCCTTGTGAAAGTATTTGGCCCCCTTGAACTTTTCAACCTTTTGCCACATTTCAGGCTTCAAACATAAAGATATAAATTCTAATTTTTTTGTGAAGAATCAACAAGTGAGACACAATCGTGAAGTGGAACGAAATTTATTGGATATTTTTAATTCTTTAACATATAAAAAACTGAAAAGTGGGGTGTGCAATATTATTTGGCCGCCTTGAGTTAATATTTTTGGCTAGGAGGGGGAGAGGACAGGGAGGTAAAATCAAAATTTCAAGATGAGAGGAACAGATAGAACAATAATACACTGATAAGTGGTCTGTGGAGACCTGAAAATTCCTCAGTGAGAAAGCTATAAATCCGTGCAAGACAGTTCACATAAGAAGTGTCAAAAGTTCTCCCCCTCCCAAGACTGCCTCTGCTTTACCTCACCTGTCGTATTTACTGCATTGTCTCACCCTGCTTATTTATATGTTTGTGTGTCTTCAGAATTTGTGTCATTATCAGCCTGATGAAGGGGCCATAGTGTCCCGAAAGCTTGCTTCACTTACCATCTTTTCAGTTAGCCATTAAAAGGTATCAACCACTGAGGACTCTAATATTTTTCTTTCTACTGGCTAACACGGTATAAACATTTTTTACCTTATCAAAGGTCACAGAAACTGACCATGTACCGGAATCTACAGAGAGACTACAGACTGGCCCCATATCTGGAGAAACTCTTGGATCCCAGAGACTGCAAAATCCTAAACCAATGTAGACTAAGTGCCCACAGTCTGGCCATCGAATCTGGCTGACACAGGCAAAGCTACAAGCCCAGGGAGGAAAGACTGTGCCAACACTGTGACCAGGAGGCTCTGGAGGATGAAACCCAGTTCCTGTTGCACTGCTCCAAATACTCAGCAGTGAGGGACACTCACTTCAGGACACTCTCACATCTCTTCCCGGATTTCATAACCATGAAGGAAGAAAACATCTAGCCTGCTGGGAGAAGAAGAGTAGTGGAGATAGCAGTGCAGAATGTGAGCGAATGTCATAGACTGCGAGAAAGAGAACTCTGATATGCCATGGACTTCTATAACTCCCACCCTGGATCTGCCCCATCCACCTTTCCTACAGACCCAACCCAACATCCCCACTGTCCCTATCTCTATTCCCTTTTGTACACTTGCTTTGTTAAAACTAATGTGTATTTAGTCCTGCCAATAAAGCTTCTTTGAATCTTGAATCATATATACTGTATAGAGGGGAATCAGTGAATGAACAATATACATATATACTGTACAGCCGGTGATCAGTAGGATGGACAATACATATATACTGTACAGGGAGGATCAAAAGAGGGACAATACATATATACTGTACAGGGAGGATCAGAGGAGGGAAAATACTTATATACTGTACAAGGGGATCAGAGGATGGACATTACATATATACTGTACAGGTGTGATCAGCAGTGTGGACATTACATATATATTCATGCACTTGGGCAAAGGAAAGAAAAGGTATAATTATGTGCTTAATTGTAAAACACTGGGCAAAACTATCACTGAAAAAGACCTGTGTGTATGGGTAGATGACAAACTCACATTTAGTGCCCAGTGTCAGGTAGCTGCTGCAAAGGCAAATAAAGTAATGGGATGCATTAAAAGAGGCATAGAGGCTCATTAGGAGAACATAATTTTACCTCTATACAAGTCACTAGTGCGACCACACTTAGGCTAAGTGCACACAGGAAGGTTTAGTGAAGGTTTAGGAGCGGAACCGCCGGTCGGTTTCCATCAGGTTTATGCAAATTTATGTTAATCCAAAAGCGGCTTTTGGATCAACATAGAAACCTATGGAAACCGACACCCGGTGTGCACACACCGGCGGTTTCCACATGCTCATCCGTTGCTAACCCGCTGGGTTCCCAGCGGGTTAGCAAAGAATGTGCATGTCCTATAAACCGGCCGGTTCTGCAGCGGCTGCAAGCAGAATCATGTGCTGCTTCCAGCCGCTGCAGAACTGACGCCACTAACCCACTGTGCACCGCCGCACACCCGACCATCTTCCGCAGCACGGACCCGACAGGAAGCCGGTGGAGGGCTCCGGAGCTTCCTGTCGGGTCCGCCCAGCCGCCGCCGCCCCTAACCCGCCCCCGTGTGCACATAGCCTTAGAATACTGTGTACAATTCTGGTCTCCGGTGTATAAGAAAGACATAGCTGAACTAGAGCGGGTCCAGAGAAGAGCGACAAAAGTCATTAGAGGACTAAGGGGTCTGCAATACCAAGACAGGTTATTAAACTTGGGGTTATTTAGCTTGGAAAAACGAAGGCTTAGGGGTGATCTTATAATGTATAAATATATGAGGGGACAGTATCCCCTTTTTAATATACCTTTTTTTAATATACCAGTATACCTTTTTAATGATCTCTTTACTCTTAGGCCTGAGACGGGGACAAGGGGGCATCCTCTACGTCTGGAAGAAATCACAGACGTGGATTCTTTACTGTAAGAGCAGTGCGTTCCTCCTACTCCCCGGTCCTGGCCAGTTCGCTCCTCCTCCTTGGCACCGGTCCCTTCCTCCCCGCCGTGCAGCGCTCTCCCCTGTCACACTGAGCCACGGGTCTCTCTACTCTCCGCTGGATTTCTGATGACAGGGAACGCAGAGCGACTCCTGTCCCAGTGCAGCTGCTGCTATGCCCGCATGAAAGGTTAGTGCTGTCTGCAGATCGGGTTACTGCTGCTGTGCTGCACCACATCATCACTGCTGTATACTCCACCTCCTCACTGTACATCTGCTGTATACTCCACCTCATCACTGTACATCTGCTGTATACTCCACCTCATCACTGTACATCTGCTGTATACTCCACCTCCTCACTATACATCTGCTGTATACTCCACCTCCTCACTGTACATCTGCTGTATACTCACCTCCTCACTGTACATCTGCTGTATACTCCATCTATTCACTGTACATCTGCTGTATACTCCACCTCCTCACTGTACATCTGCTGTATACTTCACCTCCTCACTGTACATCTGCTGTATACTCCACCTCATCACTGTACATTTGCTGTATACTCCACCTCATCCCTGTACATCTGCTGTATACTCCACCTCATCACTGTACATCTGCTGTATACGCCACCTCATCACTGTACATCTGCTGTATACTGCACCTCCTTCACTTTGGCATGGCACAGACACCGCCGCACACAGACACTGCCGCACACAGACACTGCCAGACACAGACAATGCCGAACACTGACACCGCCAAACAACCAAAACTACTGTACACCGACATCTCTGAATACTGGCACTGCTGTAGATATCTACTATATAATTGCCTAATCGTGTCTGTCTGAGGCCGAAATCGCGCGCCAGCGCTCATTGGTCACCGCCAGCCGCGGTGACCAATGAGTGCAGCGTATGCAAAACAGCCGCGCGATTAGGCAATTATATAGTAGATATAGGAGCAGTGTCACAGCACCTCTCCTCTCTGCACATTACACCTGCCTTCCCCTGTCTCCTCCGCTCACCTGTCTGCTCCCCTTCCCGGTCATTGCGCTCTGGCTCTCGCTGTCAGCCCTGGGCCGCACTTGCGCAATGGAAGGAATCCACGCGGCGGCCGTTGCTGCTGCTGTTGCCAGGGAAAAGCCTGTGATTGGGTTTACATGGCCACGCCGTCACACTGCAGCCGGGCAGAGAGCAGAGGGGGCGCCAGAGAGCTGGGGAGCAGAAAGCCTGAAGACAGCTCCTGTGCTCACTGCCGCCCCCTGCCAAGTCGGGGCTCCAGGCTGTGATTTCCCTCACTGTGAGAAGAGAATCCGGCCCCAGAGCAGAGTCTAGGACGAGGATGGGAAAACCGAGCTCCAGCTGGACCTGGTCAGACCAGGGGGGGCAGTGTAGAAGTGTGTGTAGGTGCTTAGGTGTGTGTGTGTGTGTAGGTGTGTGGCTGTGTGTGTGTGTGTAGGTGTCTGTGGGTGTGTAGGTGTGTCTGTAGGTGTCTGTGTGTGTAGGCGTATGTAGGTGTGTGTGTCCACTCACCCGCCATATACTGTGCTGTCCACTCACCCACCGTATACTGTGCTGTCCACTCACCCGCCGTATATTTTGCCAACCCCTGAGCCCCTGTATACTCTGCTAACCACTGAGCCGCCGTATACTCTGCTAACCACTGAGCCACCGTAAACTCTGCTAACCACTGAGCCACCATATACTCTGCTAACCACTAAGCCACCATATACTCTACTAACCACTGAGCTGCCACATATTCTGCTAACCACTGAGCTGCCGTATATTCTGTTAACCACTGAGCCCCTGTATACTCTGCTAACCACTGAGCCACCGTAAACTCTGCTAAACACTGATCCGCTGTATACTCTGCTAACCACTGAGCCACCGTATACTCTGCTAACCACTGAGCCCCTGTATACTCTGCTAACCACTGAGCCACCGTAAACTCTGCTAAACACTGATCCGCTGTATACTCTGCTAACCACTGAGCCACCGTATACTCTGCTAACCACTGAGCCGCCGTATACTCTGTTAACCACTGAGCCCCTGTATACTCTGCTAACCACTGAGAACCGTATACTCTGCTAACCATAGTCTAGAATACCCAATGCGTTAGAATCGGGCTACCATCTAGTACATATATAATGTACAGGGAGGGATGAGCAGGATGGACAATACATATATACTGTACAGGGGGAACCAGCAGGTTGGCAATTCATATATACTGTACTGGGGGGGGGATCAGCAGGATGGGCATTACATATATACTTTATAGGGGATCAAAGGAGGTACAATACATATATACTGTACCCCCCGGTACAGTATATATATACTGATCCCCCTGATCAGCAGGATGGACATTACATATATACTTTATAGGGGGGAACAGCAGGATGTACAATACATATATATGTGGCACCCCTGCAGGGTATTGCCACAGGACCCACCGGTGCAGGGAGGGATGTACACCTTGGCACACACAGCATCCAACACCTTCCACCCCAGACCTGGAGGGGGAGCACCACTGGCTGTCCTTAAGCCAGATCCCCTATAAAGATCCAGGCCTGAGAGGAGGAGTCAGTTCGTCTGCACTCGGCAGTGAAGGGAGCAGTTAGTTCCAGAGAGCTGCAGAGGAAGGGGGCAGTTAGTGAAGGAGCTGGTTGCTGGGACCAAGCCAGGCCCAGAACCAGGAAACCTGACCCAGCTGTGCAGCGCCCTAGGGAGAGGGACCGAGGCCAGTGGCAGAAGTAGGAAGAAGGGAACAGATCTGAGAACCCTTTAGCCACCCGGACACCGGAGCCCAAAGCTGCTATTCATCTACAGTGTGGCAGCAAAAGCCTGGACAGACCAGGAGGATCTATTTCGCCTGAAGTAAAGAATAGAAGACTCCAAACCTGACCAAGCATAGGACCAGGGCCCTAAGCAGAGAATAGGGATCCCACAAAAGGTCCTCATTGTCGGTTGTGGAACAGTACCCTTAGAAGGAGAATGAGCGGCAGGCTCAGCTAAAGGCAGGGTCTGTACCACAGGACTGGCGTATAGCAAATGTGGTGCCAATATTCAAAAAAGGGGACAAAAACTGAACTTGGAAATTATAGGCCAGTAAGCTTAACCTCTACTGTGGGTAAAATCCTAGAGGGTTTTCTAAGAGATGCTATACTGGAGTATCTGAACAAAAATAACCTCATGACCCATTATCAACATGGTTTTACGAGGGACCGTTCCTGTCAAACTAATCTAATAAGCTTCTATGAAGAAGTAAGTTCTGGACTGGACCAAGGAAATGCAGTGGATGTGGTGTATATGGACTTTTCAAAAGCTTTTGATACGGTGCCACACAAAAGGTTGATACATAAAATGAGGGCAATGGGGATAGGGGAAAATATGTGTAAGTGGGTTAAGAACTGGCTTAGTGATAGGAAACAAAGGGTGGTTATTAATGGAACACACTCAGAATGGGTCACAGTTAACAGTGGGGTACCACAGGGGTCAGTGTTGGGCCCGCTCCTATTTAATATATTTATTAATGACCTTGTAGGGGGCATACAGAGTAGAATCTCAATATTTGCAGATGACACTAAACTCTGCAGGGTAATCAATACAGAGGAGGACAATTTTATATTACAGGAGGATTTATGTAAACTAGAAGCTTGGGCTGCTAAATGGCAAATGCGCTTTAATGGGGATAAATGTAAAGTCATGCACTTGGGCAGAGGAAACAAAGGGTATAATTATGTGCTTAATTATAAAACACTGGGCAAAACTATCACTGAAAAAGACCTGGGTGTATGGGTAGATGACAAACTCACATTTAGTGGCCAGTGTCAGGCAGCTGCTGCAAAGGCAAATAAAATAATGGGATGTATTAAAAGAGGCATAGATGCTCATGAGGAGAACATAATTTTACCTCTATACAAGTCACTAGTGCGACCACACTTAGAATACTGTGTACAATTCTGGTCTCCGGTGTATAAGAAAGACATAGCTGAACTAGAGCGGGTCCAGAGAAGAGCGACAAAAGTTATTAGAGGACTAAGGGGTCTGCAATACCAAGACAGGTTATTAAACTTGGGGTTATTTAGCTTGGAAAAACGAAGGCTTAGGGGTGATCTTATAATAATGTACAAATATATGAGGGGGCAGTACAGAGACCTTTCTAATGATCTCTTTACTCTTAGGCCTGAGACTGGGACAAGGGGGCATCCTCTACGTCTGGAGGGAAGAAGGTTTAATCATAATCACAGACGCGGATTCTTTACTGTAAGAGCAGTGAGACTATGGAACTCTCTGCCACATGATGTTGTAATGAGTGAGTCACTACTAACATTTAAGAAGGGCCTGGATGCCTTTCTTGAAAACTATAATATTACCGGTTATATATACTAGATTCTTTGATAGGGCGTTGATCCAGGGAATTAGTCTGATTGCCGTATCTGGAGTCAGGAAGGAATTTTTTCCCCCAATGTGGAGATTAGTGTTGCCACATGGGGTTTTTTTTTGCCTTCCTCTGGATCAACATGTTAGGCTATGGGTTGAACTAGATGGACTTAAAGTCTTCCTTCAACCTTAAAAACTATGTTACTATGCTTACCCCAAACACCACACACACTAATAGAGGAGGCCTCACAACTCTCCAAGGTGAACGTCCGAAGCTGCACCGAAACCTGGTTACCCTCCTGGACAGTGCCTGTAACCGGACATCAGTAAAAAGCTACCGAAACAGAGACTATTGTGTGTGTGCCTGATTCTCCACCACCGCCTGCAGCGTTCACAGCAGAACTGCTACTGCTACTCCCCTCATCCACCCCGCTGCCCTGAGGTAAAGCTCCACCTGTAGGGAGCTGTACTTCCCAACGCTGCCTTCCCATCACCTCAGCAGATGGCCGCAGCGCTGGTGACGCCATTACCAGGTACCACAGGTGGTGTCACTATACCATTTCCCCCACCATCATCACCACCACTCCCACCATTGAGGGTCCAGTGCACGGAATCGGGAACCAACCAGCCGTGACCCCCCACCGAAGTAACCACCTGTCCTGGTATCCGAGTACCCCCTACCCTGTTGACCGGATCACTGTTTGCTTAAAATAGACTTTATTGACTGTTTTGTGAACTGTAAAATTGGGCTGCCATTACTGCGCCACAGAGCGGGAAGAGTGTCGCGGCTAGAAAAGAGCGCGAAGATAAGCCCCGACCCTCTGCTCTGCCGGAGATCACCGAAGTGCAGCGTGTAGTTCCGGAAATATCCGAGGTGCTCAACCCACCCTGTAAAGCTGCTGATTACCGAAAAAGTTTACCTCACCAGTTGGCAGCGGTTAACTAGGGGGGCACCACCATGAGTGAAGCGGACGATGCCCAAGTCCGTGACAGAAGGGATATCCAGGACGCAGCACTGGCCGGATCCGTAGCCGGCGTGGGAGGCGCAGCACCCGGAGCAGTGGTCCCGTTAATGCCATTAGCCTTTCAGTACATACCGGGCGCAAAATGGTTGTCAACCTATGAGGGTAAGCCTGGGACCTTAGCAGCCTTCAGACAAAAGATATGTGCAGTGCTGGACATGTATGCTATGACAGAAAAGCAGCAAGCCGCCGTTGTGCTGGGAAAATTAATAGGCGCAGCGGAGCTAGAGGTGTAGTCATGGAGTGATGCTGACAGAGACTCCGCAGCAAAAGTATTTGACAAGCTTAAAGCTGCTTTTGAAAAACGCACACAGTCTGAACTAAGGATGATATTCTACCAATGCACACAGAGACTGCAAGATAACATCTGAGACTTTGCCTTACTTTTACAAGGGGCACTCTGGTCCTTAAAGCAGGTAGACCTGGCAAGTGTGCTAGAGGAAGATAAATTGCTTGCAGAACAGTTTATGAATGCATTGAGGTCGGACTACCACCGCCAGCAGGTACAGATGTGGGTCTTAGATGATCCTGATGTGAACTTCAATGCTTTAAAAGACCACGCCATAACAGTGCTACGAGACCCATTGCCTGCAGAACCTGCAGCCCATAGACTTTGAACCTACTCCCAAATACCCTGCAAAAGCAGCAAGGCAAGCGGTAGCAACCAACCCTGATGATGACCTACGTAACCAGGTGCTTTAGCTAACCAAAAATATGGACTATGTGTTAAAGCTCTTGCAAGTCAGGCCAGGGGCACAACCACCAAGCAGAATCCAGCTAGCTGATTGCCCTGAGGGTGTCCCTTGGATGAGGAGGAAGCCCAAGTCGCCCGTTCTGGGGACCAACAAGTCGCCCGTTCAGGGGACCCACACACCATTCCAACACAGAGCCAGTGACCACATGGATTCTTCAGGACAGCCCATCTGTCTACGCTGCAACAAACCAGGCCACTTTGCAAGAGGATGTCCTTTAAACCCGAGATTCCTGGGTCCGAGGGCCAACCCCCAGGAGTAGGACGACCGGGCCCATATGACTGGCGTAATCGGTACATGGGAGGCAGTCTGTACCTCAACATTACGCTAGATAGAATCCCTACATCAGCCCTACTGGACACAGGGTCACAGGTTACCACCATCCCACATATCCTTTAAAAACAATTTTGGTCTGATACTGTTCTTAGATTCCCAGACCCTAACTTTGTCATTCTAATGGACAACCACAGAATCAGGTGGGGTTCAGAGAAGTGACAATAAAGCTGGGGAGGGTGGAGTTAAAAGACCAAGGGTTATGTGTGGTAGAAGATAATCCTGATGAAAAATACTCTTACATGGTAATAGGTACTAATGTTGTTTTTACCCCAACAAATTGCTGTGACTGCTGGTTATGGGCAGACGAGAGTCATCCAAAGAGAAATCCGAGCCCTCATCCACAAGCAACAGGTAAATCTGTCTGGGGAGAGATTGGCAGCGTGCGGGTAACAGATCCGTTTCCCATTGTGATACCACCAAAAAGTGAAATGATGATATGGTGTTGAGCAGCTATAGGTCTCAGAGGAAAGGAATACCAGGCAGTGGTAGAGCCGGTATATTCAGAGCATAGACCTACACTACTGACAGCCAGAGGGGTGGTGGATGTACGCAAGGAAAAAAGTACCAATCCGTGTATTAAATTGTGGGGAAGAAGAAGCCAAACTACCCTGATATGCTACTGTAGCAAAGCTGTATACTGTCTGTAACAACAACACACAGACAGAAGAGCCCTTTTCCCCGCCAGACAAGGCTAACAACTCCAAGGGACAGCTAGAGGAGTGGTGTCAGCAGTTGTACGTAGGAACTGATGCCACCCCTTCCCACCAGAAGCACGGAGTCTACCGGGTAGCACAAGAGTTCGAACAGATATTCAGTAAGCATTCATTAGATTTTGGGAGGATTAACGAGGTACACCATCACATACCCACAGGAAATCCCCCAATTAAAGTGAATCATAAACCCATTCCGCCAAACCATTACCAGTGTGCCAAAGAGATGCTGCAGGACATGAAGGGATTATAAGAGATAGTTGTAGTCCCTGGGCAGCCCCCTTAGTCCTAGTCAGAAAGAAGGATGGCACTATGAGGATGTGTGTGGATTACAGGGAAATTAATAAGATCACTCACAAAGATGCTTACTCATTACCCCGGATAGAGGAGTCTCTTGCTGCATTAAAGACTGCTAATTATTTCTCCACATTAGATCTCACTAGTGGGTATTGGCAGGTCTCCGTTGCAGAAGAAGAAAACGGCATTCACAACACCAATGGGCCTATGCGAATTCAACAGCATGCCATTCGGGTTTACGCAATGCACCGTGAACGTTTCAAAGACTCATGGAATGTTGCCTGGGACACCGGAACTTTGAGACGTTGCTCCTATGCCTGGCCGACATCATTATGTATTCCATAACCTATGAAGAACATCTGGAACACCTAGCAGAAATAATTACAGCTCTAGCAAAGTACGGAATGAAGCTCAAACCATCTAAATGTCACCTGCTGAAACCAAAAGTCCAATACCTCGAGCATGTGGTCAGCGTAGATGGAGTAGCACCAGATCCGGAAAAAGTGACAGCTATCCAGGACTGGCAGAGGCCAACCACCGTCAGCAAGGTATATCAATTCTTAGGTTTGGTTGGGTCCTACAGAAGATTCATTAAGGGCTACACAAAGATGGCAACGCCCCTACAAGATCTTCTGGTAAGCCAAACTAAGAAGAGAAGGGCTTCAGAGCCACCATTGAAATGGGGAAAGTAACAAGAAGACTCCTTCCAACAGATAAAGCAGGCTCTGACCGGTGAGGAAATCTTGGCTTATCCCGATTATAACTTACCATTCGTCCTCTACACCGATGCAAGCAATGTAGGCCTGCGAACAGTACTATCCCAGATACAAGATGGCAAGGAAAGAGTAATTGCCTACGCCAGCAGAAAACTTCGACCCACCGAGAGGAACCCAGAAAACTAGTTCCTTTAAGTTGGAGTTCTTGGCCTTGGTCTGGGCTATAACAGAGCGGTTCAAGCATTACCTGGCAGCTTCAAAATTTACCGTCTTCACAGACAATAATCCCTTAACACACTTGGATACCGCGAAGATTGGTGCATTGGAGCAACACTGGATGGCCGACTATCGAACTATGACTTTACCATCAAGTACCGGGCAGGCCGTAAAAATGCAAATGCTGATGCCCTCTCCAGAAACCCTCAAGTACATTTGCAAGGACTTGAGTAAGAGGTAGATAACTTGGAGAAAGTAGAACTCCCAGCTTTCCATAAAAGTAGAAAATGGAACATGACAGAAGCCCATATGTACCAGAACCGTCAGAGTGTTGCACTAAACCCGTTGCTTCACTATGGATGGAAAGAGACACAAGACAGTGATCCGGCAGTGAGCCTAGTGAAGAGGCTGGTAACCAAACCGGATTCCCAACTTGAAAAGAATGCTCCACCAGAGGCCTTATACCTGTGGAAAGAAAGAAGCAGGTTATTCATAAATCAAGGTCAATTGTGCAGACAGTATATCAACCCCAGAACACATAATATGGTATGGCAAATTGTGGTTTCAAAGAGAAACATCCAAATGGTGTTGGAAGCGTACCATAATGGAGCAGGACACTTTGGATGGAGAAAACTAGAAATATTGTTACGTGGAGATTCTATTGGATCGGAATGAGGTCTACCATAGAGATTTGGTGTAATAATTGTGGACCATGCTCATTAAGAAGAAAAGACTGTAACAGCCAGAAAGTACCACTCCAGCCTATCATCACTAAACAGCCATTAGAACTGGTAGCCTTAGATCACGTCAAACTCACACCCAGCAGATCGGGCTATACCTATGCTCTTACCATGGTGGATTACTATTCCAGATTCCTTGTGGTAGCTCCGGTAAAAGACTTAACAGCTCAGACAGCAGCAAGACCCTTTCAAGCCTATTTCTGCAGACCACACGGGTATCCAGAACAGGTATTGACAGACCAAGGTCCTGCCTTTGAATCTGAAGTATTTCAAGAGTTATGTAACCTATACGGATGCAAGAAAATTCGTACCATGCCTTACCATCCCCAAAACAACGGAATTTGCGAAAAGATGAATCACGTGGTAGTAGAATTGTTGAAAACTCTGCCCTTAGGAGAGTGAAACAGATGGCCAGAGAAGTTACCAGACCTTGTTGTCATCTACAACAATATCCCAGTAAGCTCAACAAATTGTACCCCTGCATACCTCATGAGAGCAAGACCAGTAGAATTTCCAGTAGACTTTGAAATGGGGATTATAGTTCCTGAAGAAGACACCTTAGATGCAGATTCGGATACCAGAGGAACAGAGCAGTACAAGAAAATACAGGAATGTGTTGAGAGAAGTCTGGCAAAATCCAGAGAGACCAAGAAACCAACTGTGAGGCACCGCCGGCATGGTCCCCATGGCCCGGGCGCATCACATGCAGGATCAGGGTATGATCATGTTCACACTGGCCGGTTTTACTGTGATGATGCTGTGTGAACCTACCCGGAACACAATGTGTTAAATGTGAAAGTGAGTGCTGTAGATCTGACACATAGATGAGCCTAATGAGCGGCTGTATAGGAACAGTGTGTCCTAATTGGTAGCAGCCCAGGTGGGTGTGTCTTGAGTAATAGCAGCCCAGCTGGATGTGTCAGTGTGGGAGTAGCAGGCACAATAAAGAGCCTGCCAGCTAATTGAGTGAGAGCCTGATCATTAGCCAAAGGGCCAGAGCCAGAGATGCAGTCTGTGTGTGTTTGAGTCTCAGACTGAGGGATGCTGAGTGCAGAGCAGTCCAGAGCTCTGTGGTGTGCGGACATGAAGGGAGCGTGCTGGCTCCATACCAGTGGCCAGGACTGGGGTCGTTACAGCACCTGTAGTGGGGAAACCATGGCTGACCCTGGTGGACGCTGGTCCGGACATGTGGCGAGATACGTCCGGGAAGGAGCCCCTTGGAGATGCTTGGTGTACCCGTGACCCAGGTAGTGAGACCCGGATCTGTGCCCGGTAAGAAGGCAGTTCCCATATGCTAGTGTGAACTGTGCACCCTGTGCGTAAAATGTGCCAGGCGGGCATAGCCACCATTAGGTCCGACTAAAGTAGTCAGTGAGGGACCTGTTGAACTGTATGAGTATTTTATGGCTTTTGTAAAAGACCGAGTGAGTGTATGTAGCCCTACAGGGGCAGATGTATGAATTGTGCCGGGCGGGCATAGCCGCCATTAGGTCCGACTAAAGTAGTCAGTGAAAGAACCTGTTGAAAAGTATGTAGCCCTACAGGAGGCAGATGTATGAATTGTGCCAGGCGGGCATAGTCGCCATTAGGTCCGACTAAAGTAGTCAGTGAAGGGACCTTTTGATGTGTATGTAGCCCTACGGGAGGCAGATGTATGAATTGTGCAGCGGGCATAGCCGCATTAGGTCCGACTAAAGTAGTCAGTGAAGGGACCTGTTGAAGTGTATGTAGCCCTACGGGAGGCAGATGTATAAATTGTGCCAGGCGGCCATAGCCGCCATTAGTTCCGACTAAAGTAGTCAGTGAAGGGACCTGTTGAAATGTATGTACCACTACAGGAGGCAGATGTATGAATTGTGCCAGGCGGGCATAGCCGCCATTAGGTCCGACTAAAGTAGTCAGTGAAGGGACCTGTTGAAGTGTATGTAGCCCTACGGGAGGCAGATGTATAAATTGTGCCAGGCGGGCATAGCCGCTCTTGGAGGCCGTATCCACCACGGGAGCAGTTTTTCTTGCTCCAATGGGGAAAGAGAGGTGGTTACAGGTCCCGGGTTACTGTAGTTGAATATGTGTAATAATATATGTAATGTACTGTGTTATGTCATGTATTATGTGTCATGCTTATGTTCAATGTTTAATGTACTGCCCAGGTTATAAGTTATATGCGAGCAATAAACGGGTAATCATTTGCAAACTTATAAGCACATGTTTTGGTGTCGTTATGCAAGCGGGTTCCCCGGGCGCTACCTCACACAACTTTAACAAAAGTGCACAAGGAACACCCTTGGTTTCGAAAAGGAAAAGGAGACTCCACAAATTAGATGATCAATGGGAAGCAGAACCATACACTGTATTACCATCCAACTTTGATAACCAGAAGACCTGTCTGATTAGTAAAGACAATGGAGAAACAACAGCAACAGTGTCCAGAGATCATTTAAAGAAGTGCCTTCAACCACCACAACCAAAGGAATATGTATCTTGTCCAGAACCCAAAAAAGAGAAGCCAAAAACAGTCCAGACACTCATAGGAGAAGTACCCGCAGACTGGCCTCAAAAGGTGCATACCTAATCCCAATGATGACATTCCCCCAACCAGTAGGAGAACCAAGAGCAGAAGAACCACCCGTTGTAGCAGAGCCAGAGAACCCTGCAATCGGTGCACTTGCAATTCCCACTGTGAGAATCAGAAGACACTCAGGCATACCTATGTTACGCAGATCAAGACATGGGTCAGTAGACAGTGCTCGCACTACACCAGGCTTGCAAACTAGTAGAATACCGGTTTTACGTAGATGAACACGTAGTAACTTGGGTTAAACACCACTAAGGTACAGACAATAGAGTACAAAACATAGAAAAATGTAAATAAATCTTTAAAATGTAAATATGTTATCAATGTCAGTGTACAGAAGGGTGAAGAGTAGGCCAAAACAACCCAAACCAGGTACACAACATCAGGAAGAGGGGTGAGTGGAGTTGGCGTAAGAAGCTGTCTAGGGAGAGCAAAATCTTGACCAATAGGTGACCCCAGGGCCATTAGGCCTACAGCGCTTATGACCCATTAGAGGCCCCCGCAGTACCTAGGACTCCTGTAAGAATTGTCCTAAAGCCAAATTGGATATAATTCCACACTAACCATAAAAACGGAGGTGGACAAAAGTATTGGCACTGTTAGAAAAATCATGTGATGCTTCGCTAATTTGTGTAATTAACAGCACCTTTAACTTACCTGTGGCACCTAACAGGTGTTGGCAATAACTAAATCACACTTGCAGCCAGTTGACATGGATTAAAGTTGACTCAACCTCTGTCCTGTGTCCTTGTGTGTACCACATTGAGCATGGAGAAAAGAAAGAAGACCAAAGAACTGTGTGAGGACTTGAGAAACCAAACTGTGAGGAAGCATGAGCAATCTCAAGGCTACAAGTCCATCCCCAAAGACCTGAATGTTCCTGTGTCTACCGTGCACAGTGTCATCAAGAAGTTTAAAGCCCATGGCACTGTGTCTAACTTCCCTAGATGTGGACGGAAAAGAAAAATTGACAAGAGATTTCAACGCAAGATTGTGCGGATGGTGGATTAAGAACATCGACTAACATCCAAACAAGGTCAAGCTGCCCTGCAGTCCGATGGTACAACAGTGTCAACCCGTACTATCCGTCGGCGTCTGAATGAAAAGGGACTGTATGGTAGGAAACCCAGGAAGACCCCACTTCTTACCCTGAGACATAAAAAAGCCAGGCTGGAGTTTGCCAAAACTTACCTGAGAAAGCCTAAAACGTTTTGGAAGAATGTTTCTCTTTTTGGGCAAAGGCATCAACATAGAGTTTACAGGAGAAAAAAAGAGGCATTCAAAGAAAAGAACACGGTCCCTACAGTCAAACATGGTGGAGGTTCCCTGATGTTTTGGGGTTGCTTTGCTGCCTCTGGCACTGGACTGCTTGACCGTGTGCATGGCATTATGAAGTCTGAAGACTACCAACAAATTTTGCAGCATAATGTAGGGCCCAGTGTGAGAAAGCTGGGTCTTCCTCAGAGGTCATGGGTCTTCCAGCAGGACAATGACCCAAAACACTTCAAAAAGCACTAGAAAATGGTTTGTATATTAGATACAAAATGACCCCCAAGAGACCAGAGTGCACATCCCCAGATATGGAAATGACAAGAATGGTGTATATAAGATCTGTTCATTGAGGCCGCCTATCCCAGTGGATATTAACCTGTATATCCATTTAGTTTCTCTTCTTAGGATTTCCCTTTCCCAATCTCCACCCCGTATTCAGTCTATCCACCACCTCCATGACCTTAAATCTGATACACCCTATGTCTCCCCTATGCACCTCTCTGATGTGTCTCGAGATAGGTGTGTCCCTTTCATTATTGATGTCCCCCAAGTGGTCACCTATCCGTCTCCTCAGTTGCCCCTTTGTTTTTCCTACATAATCCATGGGACATGAGCACTGGAAAAGATATACCACTCCTTCTGTCTTACAATTGGCAAATTGTCGATTCGTGAAGGTTTCTCCTGTGGTACTGCTTTGGGCTGTTTTGGACACTCTGATGTAATTACAAAAGGAACATTTTCCACATCTGAAGGTGCCTGCCTGTCTTTGTTCAAGCCAGGTTCCGGTTTTCTTAGGGGAGCAATAGTGACTGTGCACCAAGTGATCTTGCATAGATCGTCCTCTCCTATAAGTAATGTCTGGTCTGTTGGGGATTAATGGTGCCACATCCTGATCGGTCATGAGTATACCCCAATATTTTTCAAAAATCACCCTTACTTCGTTTGACTTATTGTCAAAGGTACCAATAATGCGGACCACCTCTTTATTAGATGTTTTATCCCTTGATTTTAAAAGGGTATCTCTTTTGTTCTAACATGCGTTTTTAAACGCCTTATTCAATATTTTGAATGGATATCCCTTTTCTGTGAAGCGATCACGCATTTTTTTTGCTTCACCATAAAACCTGGTGGTATCCGAGCAATTATGCCTCGCTCTTAAATATTGGCCTTTGGGTATTCCCTCCCTTAGACCTCTCGGATGATGGCTATCTCATCTTAGGAGGTCGTTTGTTGATGTAGGTTTCCTGAAAATGTTGGAGAGAGCCATAGGATCAAATACTTAATTAACCTTAAAGACATAAGGGCATGGGAGAAATGATATATAGAGTGTATTATTTTACATTGTATAAGTTGTGATTTAAATATGGCTGCCATTTCCTGCCACATCACACCATGTGCTGAGAGCAAGATGGAGTCCAAAGAAGACTGACCAATCACCGACTTCAGAAGTGTTTGCACGTTATCTAATTTTTATTGTTCTTTCAGATTTCGTGTGTTTTCTTTTTGCCAGAAGATGCAGATTTGATGCAGAAATCTTATACCCCAAATGTACATCATGTGCACATAGCCTTATTGTATTCATAGTTATGTCTACTCTATGGAGTGGGACTTTTTCATGATCTTTTCAGGCTCCAAATGTGAAATTCAGGTAACAACATAGTTTTTGAATCCAGATATGCTTTGGATATTGGATTCAAAAAGGGGGGAACAGAGATGGAAAGTTAATGCCTGTTTTTTTAACCCCTTCATGACCCAGCCTATTTTGACCCTAAAGACCTTGGCCTTTTTTGCAATTCTGACCAGTGTCCCTTTATGAGGTTATAACTCGGGAACGCTTCAACCGATCCTAGCGATTCTGAGATTGTTTTTCGTGACATATTGGGCTTCATGCTAGTGTTAAATTTAAGTCGATAATTTTTGCGTTTATTTGTGAAAAAATCAAAAATATGGCAAAAATTTTGAAAATTTCACAATTTTCACATTTTTTATTTTTTTTTCTGATAAACAAGAGAGATATGTGACAGAAAAAAGTTATTAAATAATATTTCCCACATGTTTACTTCACATCAGCACAATTTTGGAAAAAAAAAAATTTTTGTTAGGACGTTATAAGAGTTCAAAGTTCATGAGCAATTTTTCATTTTTCAACCAAAATTTACAAAACCATTTTTTTTAGTGACCACATCACATTTGAAGTCCTTTTGAGGGGTGTACATGACAGAAAACACCCAAAAGTGACACCATTCCAAAAACTGCACCCCTCAAGCTACTCAAAACTACATTCGAGAAGATTATTAACCCTTCAGGTGCTTCACAGGAACTAAAGCAAAGTGGAAACAAAAAATGGATATTTTAATTTTTTTATCAAAAATGTTCTTTTAGCCTCAATTCTTTCATTTTCACATGGGCAACAGGATAAAATGGATCTTAAAATGTGTTGTGCAAATTCTCCCGAGTACATCGATACCTCATATGTGGTCATAAACCACTGTTTGGGCGCACGGCAGGGCTCAGAAGTGAAGGAGCGCAATTTGACTTTTGGAGCTAATTTTACATTCAAAAAGTGAAATTGCGCTCCTTCCCTTCTGACCCCTGCGTGCGCCCAAACAGTGGTTTATGACCACATATGAGGTATCGGTGTACTCAGGAGAAATTGCCCAACAAATTTTAGGATGAATTTTATGCTGTTGCCATGTGAAAACGAAAAAATTTAGGCTAAAAGAAAATTTTTGTGAAAAAAAAAGTACTATTTCATTTTCACAGATCAATTTGTAAAGCACCTGGGGGTTCAATATGCTCACTACCCATCTAGATATGTTCCCTGGGGGGTCTAGTTTCCAAAATGGGGTCACTTGTGGGGGAGCTCCAATGTTTAGGCACGCAGGGGCTCTCCAAACGCGACATGGTGTCCGCTAACAATTTGAATAAAAATCAGCTCAAATTGTTAGCTGTAACCATGTTGTGTTTAGTGAGCCCCTGTGTGCCTAAACATTGGGGCTCCCCCACAAGTGACCCCATTTTGGAAACTAGACCCCCCAAGGAACGTATCTAGATGCATAGTGAGCACTTTGAACCCCCAGGTGCTTCACAAATTCATCCATAAAAATGAAAAAGCACTTTTTTTTCCACAAAAAAATTATTTTTTTCATTATTATGGATCAATTTGTGAAGCACCTGGGGGTTGAAAGTGCTCACTATGCATCTAGATACGTTCCTTTGGGGGTCTAGTTTCCAAAATGGGGTCACTTGTGGGGAAGCTCCAATGTGGAGACGCACAGGGGCTCTCCAAACGCGACATGGTGTCCGCTAACAATTTGAATGCAAAATTAGCTCAAATTGTTAGCGGACACCATGTTGCGTTTGGAGAGCCCCTGTGCGTCTCCACATAGGAGCTCATCCACAAGTGACCCCATTTTGGAAACTAGACCCCCAAGGGAACGTATCTAGATGCATAGTGAGCACTTTGAACCCCCAGGTGCTTCACAAATTAATCTGTAAAAATGAAAAAGTACTTTTATTTCCACAAACATTTTCTTTTTTCATATTTACAGATTAATTTGTGAAGCACTGGGGTGTTCAAAATGCTCACCACCCATCTAGATAAGTTCCCTGGGGGGTCTAGTTTCCAAAATGGGGTCACTTGTAGGGGAGCTCCAATGTTTAGGCACATAGGGGCTCTCCAAACGTGACATGATGTCCGCTAACAATTTGGGTTGATTTCCATTCAAATTGTTAACAGACACCATGTTGCGTTTAGAGAGCCCCTGTGTGCCTAAACATTGGAGCTCCCCAACAAGTGACCCCATTTTGGAAACTAGACCCCCCAGGGAACGTATCTAGATGTATAGTGAGCACTTTGAACCCCCAGGTGCTTCACAAATTGATCCGTAAAAATGAAAAAGTACTTTTTTTCCACAAAATATTTTTTTTTTCATTAATTTGTGAAGCACCTGGGGGTTCAATATGCTCACTACCCATCTAGGTAAGTTCCCTGGGGGTCTAGTTTCCAAAATGGGGTCACTTGTAGGGGAGCTCCAATGTTTAGGCACACAGGGGCTCTCCATACGCGACATGGTGTCCGCTAACAATTGGAATTGTTAGCGGACACCATGTTGCGTATGGAGAGCCACTGTGTGACTAAACATTAGAGCTCCCCCACAAGTGACCCCATTTTGGAAACTAGACCCCCCCAAGGAACGTATCTAGATGCATAGTGAGCACTTTGAACCCCCAGGTGCTTCACAAATTGATCCGTAAAAATGAAAAAATAATTTTTTTGTGGAAAAAAAAGTACTTTTTTAATTTTATGGATCAATTTGTGAACCACTTGGGGGTTCAAGTACTCACTATGCATCTAGATACGTTCCTTGGGGGGTGTAGTTTCCAAAATGGGGTCACTTGTGGGGGAGCTCCAATGTTTAGGCACACAGGGGCTCTCCATACGCGACATAGTGTCCGCTAATAATTGGAGCTAATTTTCCATTCAACTTGTTAGCGGACACCATGTCACGTATGGAGTGCTCCTGTGTGCCACCAGCACAAGGGCAACTGGAAGAGTTGGGGTACAGCACCAGAAAATGGCACCTCTAATGTGCTATTTTCTGGGGTGGCTGTGAATTGCAATTTGCAGCGTGGGGGGCACAACATTTGGGTCTCTCCACGATGAGGATTGCAGCCCCCCAACTACCAAGTTGTACCTGGCTGGCATCCAAAAATAAGGCAAAGCTCCTTGTCATTTTATTGGTAGAAGTAAAAAAAAAAAAATGACGTGGGGCTCTCCGCCGTATTTTTGGTCAAGCCAGGTACAACTTTGGCAGCTACGGACTGCCAGCAACCCCCAGCTGCCTCGTTGTACCTGGCTGGTAACCAAAAATACAGCGAAGCCCATTTTTTTTTTTTCTAGGACTAATTCTAGAAAAAAAAATGGCGTGGGGCTCCGCCATATTTTTGGTCCAGCCAGGTACAACTTGGCAGCTACGGACTGCCAGCAACCCCCAGCTGCCTCGTTGTACCTGGCTGGTACCCAAAATACAGCAAAGCCCTTTTTTTTTTCTTTCTAGAACTAATTCTAGAAAAAAAAATGACGTAGGGCTCCGCCATATTTTTGGTCCAGCCAGGTACAACTAGGCAGCTGGGGCTGGATTCCACAGCATGGAGAGGCCCAAGCGTTCTGGGCCCCCCATGCTGCGAATTGCAGCCCGCAGCCGCCCCAAAAAATGGCGCATTCATTGAAGCGCCATTTTCTGGCGCTGTACCCAGACTCTTCCAGTTGCCCTGGTGCCGGTGGCAAACTGGGTAATAAAGGGGTTAATGCCAGCTTGTTATTGGCAGCTGGCACTAAGCCCGAGATTCATAATATAGGGCCAATGTTAGACCCGCCATTAGGAATCTCTGGTAAATAGTCAGAAAATAGACACAGAGAAAAATCTTTTTATTTGAAAAAAAAAACAAACAAAACTTGGACTCCATCTTTATTATAAAGATCCGACGTAGTCCACAATGAAGGTCCCACGGCGCTCGACTGCCTCCGACGTAGTCCACAACGAAGGTCCCACGACGCTCGATCGCCTCTGCTCAATCCAGAGATTGCAGCAAGGGATAAAGTGTCCTCTTCCTACAGACTCTGGGGTCAGAGTTATGGTGCACTGTGTGACAATGATCTGTCATACAGTGCACCATGACTATGATCCCAGAGACTACAACAAGAGGATACTCATCCGCAGTCATCCACGTACGCACACATCCACGGACGCACACATGCACGGACACGCTAACACACATCCACGGACGCACACATGCACGGACACACTAACACACATCCACGGACGCACACATGCACGGACACACTAACACACATCCACGGACGCACACATGCACGGACACACTAACACACATCCACGGACGCTGGAGTTCACACACATCCACATACGCACATCCACGCACGCATCCACGGACGCACACATGCACGGACACACTAACACACATCCACCATGCACGGACACACTAACACACATCCACGGACGCACACATGCACGGACACACTAACACACATCCACGGACGCACACATGCACGGACACACTAACACACATCCACGGACGCACACATGCACGGACACACTAACACACATCCACCATGCACGGACACACACTAACACACATCCACGGACGCACACATGCACGGACACACTAACACACATCCACGGACGCACACATGCACGGACACACTAACACACATCCACGGACGCACACATGCACGGACACACTAACACACATCCATGGACGCACACATGCACGGACACACTAACACACATCCACGGACGCACACATGCACGGACACACTAACACACATCCACGGACGCACACATGCACGGACACACTAACACACATCCACCATGCACGGACACACTAACACACATCCACGGACGCACACATGCACGGACACACTAACACACATCCACGGACGCACACATGCACGGACACACTAACACACATCCACGGACGCACACATGCACGGACACACTAACACACATCCATGGACGCACACATGCACGGACACACTAACACACATCCACGGACGCACACATGCACGGACACACTAACACACATCCACGGACGCACACATGCACGGACACACTAACACACATCCACGGACGCACACATGCACGGACACACTAACACACATCCACCATGCACGGACACACTAACACACATCCACGGACGCACACATGCACGGACACACTAACACACATCCACGGACGCACACATGCACGGACACACTAACACACATCCACGGACGCACACATGCACGGACACACTAACACACATCCATGGACGCACACATGCACGGACACACTAACACACATCCACGGACGCACACATGCACGGACACACTAACACACATCCACGGACGCACACATGCACGGACACACTAACACACATCCACGGACGCACACATGCACGGACACACTAACACACATCCACGGACGCTGGAGTTCACACACATCCACATACGCACATCCACGCATGCATCCACGGACGCACACATGCACGGACACACTAACACACATCCACGGACGCTGGAGTTCATACACATCCACATACCCACATCCACGCATGCATCCACGGACGCACACATGCACGGACACACCAACACACATCCACGGACGCACACATGCACGGACACACTAACACACATCCACGGACGCACACATGCACGGACACACTAACACACATCCACGGACGCACACATGCACGGACACACTAACACACATCCACGGACGCACACATGCACGGACACACTAACACACATCCACCATGCACGGACACACTAACACACATCCACGACGCACACATGCACGGACACACTAACACACATCCACGGACGCACACATGCACGGACACACTAACACACATCCACGGACGCACACATGCACGGACACACTAACACACATCCATGGACGCACACATGCACGGACACACTAACACACATCCACGACGCACACATGCACGGACACACTAACACACATCCACGGACGCACACATGCACGGACACACTAACACACATCCACCATGCACGGACACACTAACACACATCCACGGACGCACACATGCACGGACACACTAACACACATCCACGGACGCACACATGCACGGACACACTAACACACATCCACGGACGCACACATGCACGGACACACTAACACACATCCATGGACGCACACATGCACGGACACACTAACACACATCCACGGACGCACACATGCACGGACACACTAACACACATCCACGGACGCACACATGCACGGACACACTAACACACATCCACGGACGCACACATGCACGGACACACTAACACACATCCACCATGCACGGACACACTAACACACATCCACGGACGCACACATGCACGGACACACTAACACACATCCACGGACGCACACATGCACGGACACACTAACACACATCCACGGACGCACACATGCACGGACACACTAACACACATCCATGGACGCACACATGCACGGACACACTAACACACATCCACGGACGCACACATGCACGGACACACTAACACACATCCACGGACGCACACATGCACGGACACACTAACACACATCCACGGACGCACACATGCACGGACACACTAACACACATCCACGGACGCTGGAGTTCACACACATCCACATACGCACATCCACGCATGCATCCACGGACGCACACATGCACGGACACACTAACACACATCCACGGACGCTGGAGTTCATACACATCCACATACCCACATCCACGCATGCATCCACGGACGCACACATGCACGGACACACCAACACACATCCACGGACGCACACATGCACGGACACACTAACACACATCCACGGACGCACACATGCACAGACACACTAACACACATCCACGGACGCTGGAGTTCACACACATCCACATACGCACATCCACGCACGCATCCACGGACGCACACATGCACGGACACACTAACACACATCCACGGACGCACACATGCACGGACACACTAACACACATCCACGGATGCTGGAGTTCACACACATCCACATACGCACATCCACGCATGCATCCACGGACGCACACATGCACGGACACACTAACACACATCCACGGACGCTGGAGTTCATACACATCCACATACCCACATCCACGCATGCATCCACGGACGCACACATGCACGACACACCAACACACATCCACGGACGCACACATGCACGGACACACTAACACACATCCACGGACGCACACATGCACGGACACACTAACACACATCCATGGACGCACACATGCACGGACACACTAACACACATCCACGGACGCACACATGCACGGACACACTAACACACATCCACGGACGCACACATGCACGGACACACTAACACACATCCACGGACGCCCACATGCACGGACACACTAACACACATCCACCATGCACGGACACACTAACACACATCCACGGACGCACACATGCACGGACACACTAACACACATCCACGGACGCACACATGCACGGACACACTAACACACATCCACGGACGCACACATGCACGGACACACTAACACACATCCATGGACGCACACATGCACGGACACACTAACACACATCCACGGACGCACACATGCACGGACACACTAACACACATCCACGGACGCACACATGCACGGACACACTAACACACATCCACGGACGCACACATGCACGGACACACTAACACACATCCACGGACGCTGGAGTTCACACACATCCACATACGCACATCCACGCATGCATCCACGGACGCACACATGCACGGACACACTAACACACATCCACGGACGCTGGAGTTCATACACATCCACATACCCACATCCACGCATGCATCCACGGACGCACACATGCACGGACACACCAACACACATCCACGGACGCACACATGCACGGACACACTAACACACATCCACGGACGCACACATGCACGGACACACTAACACACATCCACGGACGCACACATGCACGGACACACTAACACACATCCACGGACGCACACATGCACGGACACACTAACACACATCCACCATGCACGGACACACTAACACACATCCACGGACGCACACATGCACGGACACACTAACACACATCCCAGGACGCACACATGCACGGACACACTAACACACATCCACGGACGCACACATGCACGGACACACTAACACACATCCATGGACGCACACATGCACGGACACACTAACACACATCCACGGACGCACACATGCACGGACACACTAACACACATCCACGGACGCACACATGCACGGACACACTAACACACATCCACCATGCACGGACACACTAACACACATCCACGGACGCACACATGCACGGACACACTAACACACATCCACGGACGCACACATGCACGGACACACTAACACACATCCACGGACGCACACATGCACGGACACACTAACACACATCCATGGACGCACACATGCACGGACACACTAACACACATCCACGGACGCACACATGCACGGACACACTAACACACATCCACGACGCACACATGCACGGACACACTAACACACATCCACGGACGCACACATGCACGGACACACTAACACACATCCACCATGCACGGACACACTAACACACATCCACGGACGCACACATGCACGGACACACTAACACACATCCACGGACGC
Organism: Allobates femoralis; assembly: GCA_033576535.1. Lineage (NCBI taxonomy): Eukaryota > Metazoa > Chordata > Amphibia > Anura > Aromobatidae > Allobates > Allobates femoralis. The sequence continues at coordinate 481,614,772 of JARQOC010000004.1, read as the reverse complement.
ACACATGCACGGACACACTAACACACATCCACGGACGCACACATGCACGGACACACTAACACACATCCAAGGACGCACACATGCACGGACACACTAACACACATCCACGGACGCACACATGCACGGACACACTAACACACATCCACGGACGCACACATGCACGGACACACTAACACACATCCACGGACGCACACATGCACGGACACACTAACACACATCCACGGACGCTGGAGTTCACACACATCCACATACGCACATCCACGCATGCATCCACGGACGCACACATGCACGGACACACTAACACACATCCACGGACGCTGGAGTTCATACACATCCACATACCCACATCCACGCATGCATCCACGGACGCACACATGCACGGACACACCAACACACATCCACGGACGCACACATGCACGGACACACTAACACACATCCACGGACGCACACATGCACAGACACACTAACACACATCCACGGACGCTGGAGTTCACACACATCCACATACGCACATCCACGCACGCATCCACGGACGCACACATGCACGGACACACTAACACACATCCACGGACGCACACATGCACGGACACACTAACACACATCCACGGACGCTGGAGTTCACACACATCCACATACGCACATCCACGCATGCATCCACGGACGCACACATGCACGGACACACTAACACACATCCACGGACGCTGGAGTTCATACACATCCACATACCCACATCCACGCATGCATCCACGGACGCACACATGCACGGACACACCAACACACATCCACGGACGCACACATGCACGGACACACTAACACACATCCACGGACGCACACATGCACGGACACACTAACACACATCCACGGACGCTGGAGTTCACACACATCCACATACGCACATCCACGCACGCATCCATGGACGCACACATGCACGGACACACTAACACACATCCACGGACGCTGGAGTTCACACACATCCACATACCCACATCCACGCACGCATCCACGGACGCACACATGCACGGACACACCAACACACATCCACGGACGCACACATGCACGGACACACCAACACACATCCACGGACGCACACATGCACGGACACACTAACACACATCCACGGACGCACACATGCACGGACACGCTAACACACATCCACGGACGCATGCACATATCCATCCATCCATCCATTCATTCATTCATTCATACTTACCCATGAGGAGGAGGAGCCTCTGAGAGGAGGAGGGACCACACCGCAGCTGCATCGGAAGCCGGCGGGCTGCTCCGGAATGGGTGAGTGGGGCTAGAGGTGGGGGACTAGGCCTGGGGGGGGGAGAGTGAGCAGGGGAAGGTGGGGGGGGGATGAGCAGGGGAAGAGGAGGCTGTGCAGGCTGACCGGCAGGCGCCTGAGCCCGCCGGCACTGCATTACAGAAGGAGGAGGGCGGGTGGATCGCGGGGACCGGGGGGGGGGGGCAGGCCGGACACAAGGGGGGCTGGAGGTAGGGGGACAAGACACAGGAGGGCTGGAGGAGGAAGGGGGCAGGGGCACACAGAGGAATGACGGCGGCTGCATCAGGAGTGCAGCCGCGTGCAGCCGCCGCAGAAGAAGCTGATCGGAGGGGCTGGGGGGGCCGATAGGCGGCAAGGGGGGGCCCTAATGCTTCCTGGAGCTGGGGGGGCTGAGTAGGGGGAGGGCACCAGCCGATCCGCCCGTCCAGATCTGATTGGAGAGCTCCAATCAGATCTGGGAGGGGGAATCGCTGTGATTTCTCAGATCTGCAGTTTCACTTTTAAACTGCAGATCGGAGGGGCCCTGGGCACGGGGGGTTAATCCACCCCCCGTGGGGTGTCCTACAGGTTGTCACTGTGCATTATGTACAGTGACACCTGAGTCACCCCCCTCACACGCGCCGCAGGAGCGCGATCATTCCATGGCCCACTGTTTGGGCCAAAGGTCGGGAACGAACTTGTTTTCATGGCCCAAACGGTGGGCCAAGGGTCGTGAAGGGGTTAAAGTTTTTAAAGTTATTAATAATTTATTTACGTCTTTATATTTAAGTGTTTTCTTTATATTTTTGTCTTAAATAGAGGACAGAGCAGACATGTGTGAACGTGTCCCAGATGAGCTCATTACTAATGCAGATCTTGAGTTATTTTACAGATGTTCGTGGATTCTACCACTGGATGTGCTGTGATTATACAACAGGAGGTAATAAAGCAAAACCACTCCCTCTGCACATATCGCCATGAGGAGGTAGATGGGGATCTGCAATCAATGGAATGGGTAGCTTGCAAAGGGTAAGATGGCCGAATGTGTATATAGACTGCAGATCTTTCCTAGAGTCACATAAAGACGTACAAAGACCGCACAGAGTGTATGAGCATGTATGGAGGCTCTCCTGTTATCAGATAAGCCTGGCAGAGTCCAGGTACAACTCACACCTGAGCTGGCGTTCGAGCCAGAGGTAATGCTCACACAGGTGCAGCTGCCAGAAGCTGTGAAGAGGCCTAGAGTCGAGAGTCTCAGACCCGGGCACCAGGGCAGACCCGGGCACCAGTGCAGACCCTGACACCAGGGCAGACCCGGACACCAGGGGCCCCTGTCACTCCTGATGTTCTTATTCCCGCAGAAACAGGTGATCGAATGGAAAGGAGTGCAACACGCAGGGAGCAGCTGAGGAAGGTCTGTAGACACCAGGCGGTAAGATTTTTCTGCCACGACTCTCTTCTCAATGATGGCTCAGGTAACCCAAGAACTAACTCATTTGTCATTAACTGCTACATGTGTTTTAGTGGACAAGGTTTGGGTGGCACCAGGGTTCAGTAGCCAGGTGGCCAGGTACACCCAGTCTTGGTTGATGTGTGACTGATATAATGGAAGAGAATCTGTAGTGACCCCGCAGAACCACGAATACACCACCCCTCATCCACTCTACCATTACAGTGATTGCAGATAGATGATAAAGACAGCTGCACATTAGGTGTATGCGGGTGTGCCTGTTGCGGTAATCTCTTTTCAGGATCCGGTGCAGAGACTACGTTACTTCTGAGAAACTCATGATGAAGGTGGTATGTAGAAATTAGGCTCCTGATGAGGTAAAGCTGCATATGTTATAGTGGAGGTCATTAAGAGTATTTCACAGTATCTGGGAGTCAGCAGCTTTCTACAATACGTATCATGCATAAGACAGTGGACAATATGAATGGGAGATTAACATTAAAGGTGCAAGGTAGAGAAGACGTGCAAGACATAGATGAAATGTTTGTTTTTGTTTAATTTTCCTCCTCAGTAAATAAGTTAAAATAAGATAATTCTCGATCCAACACCTTGAACAGGGTTATAATTTCTATAAAGTAAGTGTGTAATAAAGTTTAGTCTGATATTAAATGAATGTGACCCGATGAGCCTCTCACCTAGGGGGTTAAGAACTACAGGTCAATAGATAGCTGCTGCAGTATCAGCCTCAGTGAGATGAGTATCCAGTTAAGAAAGGGTTAAACACTGAGTTGCTATCTTCAAGTAAGGAGAATTAAAGTCAATGTTCTTCAGAATTTGTGTTTTATTTCCCACAGATGAAATCACCAGCGATGTCCAAGCCTTAAATAATTGATTAAATAGTGGGATAAAGAGATGTGTTCTTCAATTCCAGATCCTTAGTCTCATGTCAGGAGACCGGGTGATCCTGAAAAGATGCGAGAAAGAGCCGTGAGCCGAGATTAGATGGCCGATCCAGCTACTCCGAATTACAGCAACTTCAGTGGAGACTGAGGAAAAAGGACGCGGCAACTGTTGGAGACTCCCCACCAGCAGATGATGAACTCCGATAATGATAGTCACTGACATACACCACATAGTGATATACTGTCACATATATGACCTTATAACTCCGCATTATGTCTGATATACATATGGAATATCCAAACTAAGGCAAAATGGTTACAGGAACACGATATAAATGAGGACTCAGTGAGGGAGAAACATTCACGTTCCTGAGCAAACCATTAGATCAAGGGTAGATAACACTGAGTATAACTGACATTACTCTAATAACTTGTACATGTAGCCGTAAAAGCGCTATTTTACGTCATTTTATGTTCTTTTCAAGGTAATCGGGTTCATGTGTAAAGGGAAATGTTACCAAATAATCTCTGGTGGTAGAATATGGCCCTGAGACAGAAATGTCCATCCATGAGTGTTGTGATACAATTCTGGGTATCCAGGCAGGGAACTGAGGTGAAGCAAGTAGGAAAGGCCCGAGGACGCGGATAGCGCGATCCTATATACCTCCTGATGTACCCAGAATTGTTCATAAGAATTGTTCATAAGAATTGTTAATTAGAATTGTTCATATCGCATGTATTTGAATCCAGAGATCAAGTTAAAGTAGGTTTTGAATCCTTTATCTCACCCCTAATGGCCATAAGTAATATAGTCTAGATTATTTACATCTATGAATAACAGAGATTTGTCAATTATACAACAGGAGACCTTCAAGGTTTAGCAGACCAACTAGGCCCTCCATCGATAATGGTGCTCCAAAATAGAATGGACCTGGACATGTTATTAACAAAATAAGGAGGGGTTTGTAAAATTGTATGTATATTCCAGATAATACAGGTCCCACCGGGAGGGTTACAGGAGCCGTACAGATACTGAATTCTCTACAATAAGAATTATAAAGGAATTCAGGTGTAGAAGATCCCCGGGACCAATACTTTCTGTAGATGAAGGGATGCAGAGATGTCTGGTTTAGATAGGCGTTGTTATCCTTGTCATCTTAATTATTGCATCTATTATTGTTTGTTGTGTCTTCTCTGTGTAAGGGTATGTGCCCACAGGGCGTTTTTGCTGCAGTCCAGAACGCAGGAAAACCTGAGGATCCTAGAGTCTTGACAGGAGAAATGCTATGTTATTGTCTGCGTTTTTTGTGCGTTTTTTGCTGCGTTTTTGTTGCGTTTTAGTTGCGTTTTTCCTGCGTTTTTTGATGCTGCGTTTTTCCTGCGTTTTTCCCATTGACTGCACCAAAAACGCAAAAAAGAATTGACATGTCCATTCTTTGCTATCTGCACCAAAAACGCAGGTATTTGACAGTTCTTGACACTTGCAAAAACAATGTGTGTGCACTGCGTTTTTGAAAACACATTGGTTTGGCTGGGAAGCCAAACGCAGGAACAGATTAGCATACATTAACATAAAACCAAGGGTTTTCTGCATGCGGAAAACGCAGGAAAAACGCGGCAAAAACGCCCTGTGGGCACATACCCTAAGGAAGATGATTGGGAAACATCAGTTCTCACTTTCTTAGCTCAAGAGGTTAGTTATTCTGTAGACCTAGAACAGCTAGGCTCTCTACAGTCTTTATAGTCTCCAACTAGATGGTCCCCTATTCCTCTAAGTTATAATAGCTAGGGTAGACACATCAAATAGTTCATATATGCAAAGTCTGTACGAAGGGGGGTCACATGGTTCATAATTGTGAAGTCTGTATCAAGGGGGGGTTTAATGGTCAGCATTTCTCAGCTAACGGGCAGAGTTGAAGGCACATTGGGCAGATGTGATAAGCTCTAGTAGGGACAGGTTAATAAAGTATTTAGGGGGGACTGTTGAGGAGAGCCACAGGATCAAATACTTAATTAACCTTAAAGACATAAGGGCATGGGAGAAATGATATATAGAGTGTATTATTTTACATTGTATAAGTTGTGATTTAAACATGGCTGCCATTTCCTGCCACATCACACCATGTGCTGAGAGCAAGATGGAGTCCAAAGAAGACGGACCAATCACCGAAGCTGGAAGTCAGGGAAGACTGACCAATCACAGAATAACATACTCGATGAAGACCACACCCCCTGATGACCTCATGGATCCGTCCATGGACTAACCCACTGACCAATGAATACATCTGAGTAGGGCTGACTGAGCCCCTTATTGCCCATGGACTAACCCACTGACCAATAAATACATCTGAGTAGGGCTGACCGAGCCCCTTCTTGAACAAAATCTCCGGTCTATTATAATAAACACTCACTTGGAGCTTGGGTCTGACCAAGGAAGAGTGTACATCTGACTCTGTGTGTCTGGTGTCATACTTTCATCGCCGGGCACTTGGTCTATATAAATTAGGACAGGAGCAGCAACTTGTTGATAATATTATTATGAAATATTACCATAACAAAAATAGTAGTCTGTAGGCCACCTTTCCCATCCTTATAAATCGTGACATCTAAGAAGTTGATGGAGTCCTCATGTATTTCTGACGTGAAACGCAGGCCAATGTCATTCTCGTTCAACTGTCTGATAAAGCTCTCGAAAAACTCAACACTTCCTCTCCACAGTATCATTACGTCATCAATATAGCGCCCCCTGAATAGTATCTGGGGACACCACCATGATGCCTCATCCTCCGTGAAGACAGTTGTGTCCTCCTACCAGCCCAGGAGCAAATTAGCGTAACTAGGGACACACGAACTCCCCCTGGCTGTGCCCCTGCGCTTGTGGTAGAACTTACCATCAAACTCAAAACAGTTGTGAATTAAGACGTATTCAAGCAGGGTTAGAACGAACTTGTTATGTTTATTGTACTGTGTACCACGGCTTCTCAAATAGTATTCAACTGCATTGAGTCCCATCTCATGGGGAATGCTGCTATACAGTGCCTCCACGTCAATGTAGGCTAGCTGTACATCAGATCCTACTGTAATGCCATCCAACTTGCCAATCAAATCCAAAGTGGCGCGTATATATGATGGCAAGCTGGTGACATAACTGCGGAGAACCTATCAAGGTATATTCCGCAGTTCTGGGTACTGGAATTTATCCCAGATACGATGGGGCGGCCTTTCAGTGGATTTAGGCCTTTATGTACTTTGGGCAGTGAATAAAAGACTGCCGTGACTGGATATTTGTTGTACATAAAGTCTTTTTCGTTCTTAGACATAATACCCTCCTCAAATGCCTCCGTCAGTATCTGTTCCAATTCGCATTGAAAATCCTCAATCGATCTTTTTTAAGTCTAGTATATGTCATATGATCATCCAATATACTGGTAGACATGGTTTTATATATGTTGTGATCCATCAATACCAGATTTCCACCCTTATCGGCTGGTTTTATTATTAAATGATCCTTTTTAGATATTGTTCCTAGGGCTGTTCTTTCTTCCCTCGTGAGGTCGGGTAGTGTTGTACTCTGTTGTTTTAATTCCCTCAACTCCCTCGTAACCAGACTTGTGAAGATGTCAATGCTCGTTGGATCACTGGCTGGAGGCATTTTCCTGCTTGCTGGTCTGCAGTCCGTGAATAGTCCCATGCCCTCCATCCTCAGAGAATCTCTTGTTAAATCAACGAGATCTCCAAACATGGCCATATCTTCCTCCTCAATGTCATACTGCTGGTATTTCTCCTCATAATTTATTCTTAAAAACCTCTTCCATTTAAGTTTTCTAGCTAAGAGGTTCAGATCCTTTACCTAATCAAAATCACTGTAATGATTTGTGGGTACAAATGATAAACCCTTTGATAATACTTGCTTTTCAATATCTGTTAGGGTATAGTCAGTCAGGTTAATAATTCTATTGGGATCTGTTACTTTGGTCTTGTTGTCTGGTCTGGAATTCTGCCCCTCAGTGGGTACGGGTCTCTCCCTAAAAAAGGTGCCCAGTCACAACTTCCCAAAGTTGTTGGTCCAGATATAACTGATCCAAATCGTCGAATAGATCCACCACCATAACGATCCTGTCCAATTGGACTTGGCTCCTGACCCCCATACATCTGCTCTTCTCGATCCCCCTTGCCTTGTCCTCTTCTACCCTATCCTCCCTTCTTTATCCATTTCTTTCCCTTTGCTGTACACCAAGCAGTATGGTAGTTTTGGGGGCGCTTTCACTCCCCAGTGACGTGTTTCCGGTGTATGGAACGCATACCGGAAGTGTCGCGGGCAGTGGAACGCACTAACGCCACGTCCGCAATATCTGGGATAGGCGTTGACGCACTTCCGGTCTATGGAACGCAGGCCGGAAGTCGTGCTCGCTTTGGAGCGCACGCTGACATGCCTCCCACAGCCTCACATGGACAGAGGCAAAGATAAAAGGAGTCAGTACACAGGCCCCCAGTGATGCTGATATCAATGGGAAGGAGGTGCTATCTAACAACCCTAACGGCGCCCCCAGGGCAGTAAACACTCCTTGGCATCTATATGGCACAGGACTGTCACTCCTGATGAAACCCACATGCCAATAGTGGGCAGAAACGCGTCGAGTTCGTTGAGAGAGCGTGCACAGATAAGTGACATCAATTGTATGAGAAACTGCCATTTCCACACCATCTGTAAATTGTACCTTGGAAAGGTTTTTGATCATTCATTATTGCTAGCACATGTGAGTGGTCACCTGAGTATATAGGGGGGCACTATATGCTATATAGGTTAGTGGTGGAGGTATACAAAGAAAGGGTTAAGTACAGTTTGTTGACTCTTTGAAGTATCAAAGACTAAATGTTCTATGCGCCAGTTATCCTTACATGAATGTGAGGGGACTGGTGCATGGAATACAGGGACATTGTTGCCCTTACAACACTGCCCAGGTAGAAATATACCCCCCCATACAGTTTGATGAACACAGACCCCCTATTGCTCTGGAAGATTGATTTGAAGGGGATACTGGGGATTGACCCATGTCCCGATAGGACATAAAGAGGCAATGCAGTTGTATGAATGATGACTATATCCTGAGTATAATAATAATAATAATAATAAAACTTTATTTGTATAGCGCCAACATATTCCGCAGCGCTTTACAGTACAACGGTACATATAAGAAAAATATACGGTACAGAAAGGTAATGCAGAACAGTAGTTACATACAATAAACATAGAATCAACTTAGGAAATACAATAAAAAGGCAAAAAATGAAGGTGACCCTGCTCGAAGGAGCTTACAATCTAAGAGAAGGGATGGGAACACAAAGTACAGGGGCTTATAACAATGAATATCTTATGTCTAAATGACTACTGTTAGGGAGAAGGATAGGCCACCCTGAAGAGGTGTGTTTTTAGGGAGCGTCTGAAGCTATGCAAGTTGTGGATGGTCCTAATTTCTTGGGGTAGAGCATTCCAGAGGTTTGGTGCAGTTCGAGAGAAGTCTTGGAGTCGGGAATGGGAGGTTCGGATTAATGCCGATGTTAGTCTGAGGTCACGTTCAGAGGGAAGGGGGACAGGTGGGGTGGTAGACAGAGATGAGGGTGGAGAGGTAAGGAGGTGCCGCACCATGAATAGCTTTGTGGGTGACAACGAGCAATTTGAATTGGATTCTATAGTGTACGGGTAGCCAATGTAGTGACTGGCACAGAGTATAGGAAGCGAGACACCAGGGTAAGCCGTCGCACAACGGGGACACCATATGTTAGGTGTTGAAAACTCCGTTGCCAGGTAGTGAAAAGAACAGGGAGATTTATAGGGATATAGCCCCTCCCCCTGCATGACTGGCGTGTTTTATAGACACAAGGTGTGGGAGAACACATGATTGTTATTATAACAAATATTTATTTAAAGTTACATTTTAAAAAAGTGCACTCTTGGGTTAGATTTATGATAAGTTGGGAGTCACAATTATCTTATCATTTGGAAAGAAATACTACTCCCCTCATCCACCCCGCTGCCCTGAGGTAAAGCTCCACCTGTGGAGAGCTGTACTACCCAATGTTGCCTTCCCATCACCTCAGTGGCCGACTGCAGCCCTGGTAACCCCATTACCAGGTACCACTGGTGGTGTCATGATACCATTTCCCCCATCATCATCACCCCCACCCCCGCCACTGAGGGTCCCCACCAAAGTAACCACCTGTCCCGGTATCCGAGTACCCCCTACCCTGTCGACCGGATCATATACTGTACAGGGAGAGATCAGCAGGATGGACAATACATATATACTGTATAGGGGAATCAGAGGAGGCACAATACATATATACTGTATAGGGAGATCAGAGGAGGCGCAATACATATATACTGTATAGGGGGATCAGAGGAGGCACAATACAATATACTGTAAAGGGGGATCAGAGGAGGCACAATACATATATACTGTACAGGGGGATCAGAGGAGGCACAATACATATATACTGTACAGGGAGCTCAGAGGAGGCACAATACATATATACTGTATAGGGGGATCAGAGGAGGCACAATACATATATACTGTATAGGGGGATCAGAGGAGACAATACATATATACTGTATAGGGGGATCAGAGGAGGCACAATACATATATACTGTACAGGGGGATCAGAGGAGGCACAATACATATATACTGTACAGGGGGCTCAGAGGAGGCACAATACATATATACTGTATAGGGGGATCAGAGGAGGCACAATACATATATACTGTATAGGGGGATCAGAGGAGACACAATACATATATACTGTATAGGGGGATCAGAGGAGGCACAATACATATATACTGTACCCCCTGTACAGTATATATATACTGATCCCCCGTGATCAGCAGGATGGACATTACATATATTCTTTATAGGGGGGTGTGAGGTAGCAACCGGGGAACCCGCTTGCATAACGACAACACACGTGTTTATAATTTAACCAATGTCTACCCGTTGATTTTTCACATATTAATAACATAACCCGGGTAGCATGTTTGACACATCTCACATTAATTATGAACACTTTACATAAATACATCATACATTACATAGAACATTGCACATATACCATTATAACAACCGGGACCTGTAACCACCTCTCTCCCCATTGGAGCTCTAACACCTGCTCCCGTGGTAGCTACGGCCTCCGGCCTACTTACACTGTACATCAATACATACGTTACATTACAACGATGACCCCTCTGGGTTCATAACAGGGATTGAGCAACCTGAGTACCGGGTATGTCATGTATCCCCAAGGGGCTCCTTCCTGGACGTGTTTCACCCCACGTCCCGGTCAGAGTCCACCTGGTTCAACCATGGTGTCCCCACTCTAGGAGCCCTTTTTAACCCCTGCGTCTGACCTTTGTTACATACGCCTCAACGGGCCCTGTGGGTCCCAATGGCAGTACCAGCCGCCCAGCTTTAGTCACCCAGCATGATGATATACCATTAACCCGGAGTCAGGATTCCTGCCTGACCTGGTCCTTACATACCGTATGTGATCCATCATATAAACGTCCATGGATCACACGCATCCTTCCACACGCTCACAGCCCATCATACCAACATCCATGGACTGTGGCTCTCCTGGGTCCATTACAGGGATTGGCAAACCTTAGTACCCGGGAAACTCATCCGTTACCTACTAGGAGCCCTATTACCCCTGTGTCTGGCACCACAGGCACACCCACACCATTAGAGACCGTTGTTGAGGGACGGGTACCTTCTGCAAGCAGCAGGGCAAGCCTCCCTCTCGTCCCACAGGGACGGATCGCCTCCAATGCATCATCCATACTGGCTGGGTCACTCTCCCCCACAACATTATACGTGGCTGTTACACATAGGCCATCGTTTCTCATTCAGGGCACTGTTACCTAAGCCCTTTCATACGTCTACGGGTCCTTTACCGACTGCCTAGTCGGACCCAATGGCGGTTATGCCCGCCTGGCATTAATCACGCACACAGCTCACTCCGTTACACGGGAACTGCTGTCTTACCGGGCACGGATCTGGGTCTCGCTACCTGGGTAATGGGTTGGCCAAGCCTCCCCCACGGGCTCTTTCCTGGACGCGTTTCACCCCACGGCCAGTCCAGCGTCCACCAGGTCAACCACGGCTTCCCCACACCAGGTGCTATAACGACCCCGGTCCTGGCTACCAGTATAGAGCTAGCATGCTCTCTTCACCATTGTTCCTTATGGTGGTCTGGACTCTCATTCCCAGTCCCTCACACAGACTGGCTCTGCTCAGCTCTCTGGCTGGTAATGAACCTCTCAGCATGAGTTCTGGTCTCAGAATGAATCTCTCAGCACGAGTCTCAGATTCCATCTGAATCCCCAATCACTCAGCTGGCAGGCTCTTATCGTGCCTGCCACACCCACATTGCCTCATCCAGCTGGGCTGCTAATCCTCCGGACACACCCACCTGACACACCCATCTGGGCTGTCAGCAATCACTCCTTACATTCCTTTCCTCAGGCTTCCTCGATCTCATAAGCCACTCAGTAGTCACATTAAACCTTGTGTTCCAAGTTGGTTCACACAGCATCATCACAGTAAAAACCGGCCAGTGTGCACACGATCATCCTGATCCTGCATGTGATGCGCCCCGGCCATGGGAACCATGCCGGCGGTGCCTCACAGGGGGGGATCAGCAGGATGTACAATACATATATACTGTATAGGGGGATCAGAGGAGGCACAATACATATATACTGTACCCCCTGTACAGTATATATACTGATCCCCCATGATCAGCAGGATGGACATTTCATATCGCGAATCGGAAAAGCGCCCCTCCGCGCGCTACTTCCGGCGTGGTCATGTGGATACGAATTTAACATTGGGCGCGAAGCGCCCAATGCTGCGCGAGCAATGGCCGCGAGGCCATTGCGAGCCGCTGGCCCAAAATCGATCCACAGGCCCAGCTACAACCTTAGCGATTTACCGCTCAGGTAGCGCGAGCAATGGCCGCGAGGCCATTGCGAGTCGCTGCCTGAGCCGCAACTCGCTCCCCGGGGACCATGGAGCGGAGGCGCCACAGCCGCCTCCGCTCCCCGCTACCCACAACTCGCCACCCCAATGTCCGCACCGCACAGACCCCCACTACTGTAGTATACACCGCTAAAGTATACTACAGTCCCATGCCCATAAGCGACATGGGACTGTAGTATACCATCGCGCTGTACACTACAGCCCCCTGCCGCTCTAACCCACTACGCGCTTTACACAAACACACTGCCCATTCAACGCCCAATCAGCACTCACTCACACCACCACTACTGTAGTATACACCGCTATAGTATACTACAGTCCCATGCCCATAAGCGCCATGGGACTGTAGTATACCATCGCGCTGTACACTACAGCCCCCTGCCGCCCTAATCCACTGGCCATTCAACGCCCAATCACCACTCACTCACACCACCACTACTGTAGTATACACCGCTATAGTATACTACAGTCCCATGCCCATAAGCGCCATGGGACTGTAGTATACCATCGCGCTGTACACTACAGCCCCCTGCCGCCCTAACCCACTGGCCATTCACCGCCCAATCACCACTCACTTTACGCCCCCCCGCCATTTTGTGGTTTCAAATTTCGCAGCCCAGTTTATAAGGCGCGAAATTTGAAATCACACATCATTTCGCCTACCCGGTACCACGGACTGCCGGTTCCGAGGCCGCAAGAAGACTCGCTCCAGGATTTCCCGAAGCAAGCTTCAAGACGACCGCTACTACCCTACAGCTAAGATATCCTTTCTGATCTAAATCCTTTCTTCTAACGCTCCCCAGCCCACACAGTACCACCACCGCCGCCGCTGCTCCCCAGCCCACACACCACCGCTCCCGCCGCCGCCGCTCTTCCCCAGCCTACACACCACCGCTCCCGTCGCCGCCGCTGCTCCCCGCTTTACACAAACACACACCCCGCAACAAAAACAACACGCCGCTACCCCCTAAGCCATCGCCGCACCTAAGCCTCTACACCCTAGGCTCCCGCCGATACCCCCTAAGCCATGCCGCCTACCCCCTAAGGCACCGCCGCCCCTATCTCCTAAGCCCCGTAGCATCGTAGGCCCCCGCCGATACCCCCCAAGCCCCGCCGCCTATCCCCTAAGGCACCGCCGCTGTCCCCTGCCCCTCTCGCTAAAGCCCTACACCCTAACCACCGCCGTCCCCTAACCTAACGCCGCTGTCACCTAAGACCCTGCACCCGAAACCCCCGCCGCCTCCTAACCTAACGCCGCTGTTACCTAAGACCCTACACCCTAAGCCCCCGCTGTCCCCTAACCTAACGTCCCCGTCGATCACTTACATGCCTTCAAATCATCTGATCGTCCGTCCGATCCATATGTCCTCCGTCCGGCCAGCCGTCCTCTTCTTCCGGCCCCGGAGGTCTTCCGTCCGATCCATATGTCCTCCGTCCGGCCAGCCGTCCTCTTCTTCCGGCCCCGGACGTCTTCTCTCTTCTTTCCGCTATCTCCGCTTCTTCGGCCGGCCCCGGGGATCTTCTGTCTTCTTTTTCCAAATTTCCACCTCCGACGTACTCTTCCTTCTCATTAAGATACAATGGGCGAAAAATCCGCCATTGTACCTTAATGAAATCTGAAAACCTCTTCTGATTGGTCGCTGGATATTGCCCTCAGCCAATCAGAAGAGCCCTTCATTCAGTTCTCATTCAGGTCCGCCTTTTTTTCTCCATTGACATACATTAGCGGTGTGTCGCCCATTTTATGGCCGCCCACCTGGTTCTATATGTCGGCCTTAAAATCGCGGACACACCGCTAATGCATCTCTATGGGCATTCAACTCGAATTCTGATTGGTCGGCGTTCAATCCGAAATCGGGCTGACTGCCCATAGAGATGCATTAGCGGTGTGTCCGCGATTTTAAGGCCGACATATAGAACCAGGTGGCCGGCCATAAAATCTGCGACACACCGCTAATGTATGTCAATAGCAAAAAAAACGCGGACTGAATGAGAACTGCGTCTCACTCACAAGTAAAAAATAAATAAATTAAATAATAAAAAAAAGAATTAAAAAGATTTAAAAAATAATAAAAAAAAGATTTAAAAAATAATAAATAATTAAATAAAAATCATAATTAAAAAAAAAAAATATTCTTTTAAAATAAAATAATTATTTAATAATAACAAATATTAAAAAATAATTACAAAAAAAAATTAAATATAATAAATAATTAAATAAAAATAATAATTAAAAAAAAAAAAATTAGTCTTTTAAAAGAAAATAATTATTTCATAATAACAAATATTAAAAAATAATTAAAAAAAAAATTAAAAATAATAAATAATTAAAAAAAAATAATTAAAAAAAAAAAATATTCTTTTAAAATAAATAATTAATTATAATAACAAATATTAAAAAATAATTAAAAAAAAAATTAAAAAAAATAAATAATTAAATAAAAATAATAATTAAAAAAAAAAAAAATTATCTTTTAAAATAAATAATTAATTAATAATAACAAATATTAAAAAAATATTAAAAAAAATTAAAATATAATAAATAATTAAATAAAAAATAATAATTAAAAAAAAAAAAATTAGTATTTTAAATAAAATAATTATTTAATAATAACAAATATTAAAAAATAATTAAAAAAAAAATTAAAAATAATAAATAATTAAAGAAAAATAATAAATTAAAAAAAAAAAATTTCTTTTAAAATAAAATAATTAATTTAATAATAACAAATATTAAAAAATAATTAAAAAATAAATTAAAATATAATAAATAATTATATAAAAATAATAATTAAAAACAATAAAAAATAGTCTTTTAAAATAAAATAATTATTTAATAATAACAAATATTAAAAAATAATTAAAAAAAAAATTAAAAAATAATAAATAATTAAAGAAAAATAATAATTAAAAAAAAAAATATTCTTTTAAAATAAAATAATTATTTAATAATAACAAATATTAAAAAATAATTAAAAAAAACAAAAAAATTAAAAAAATTATTAAAAAAATAACATAACACTAATTATATTACTCTTAATAATAATGCTATTAATCCTAATATGTATGCTATTAATGATCATATTTATGCTATTAATGTTAATAATTATGCTATTTATGGTAATAATTATGCTATTCATAATAATTATGCTATTAATGGTAATAATTATGCTATTCATGATAATAATTATGCTATTAATGGTAATCATAATGGTATTAATAAAAATAATATTGCTAATAATGGTATTATTAATGCTTTTAATCCTAATATTTATGCTATTAATGCTAATAATTATGCTATTAATGCTAATAATTATGGTATTAATGCTAATCATTATGGTATTAATGCTAATAATTATGCTATTAATAATAATAATTAGACTATTAATGCCAATAATTATGCTATTAATGCTAATAATTATGGTATTAATGCTAATAATTATCGTATTAATGCAAATTATTATTCGATTAATGGTAATAATTATGCTATTAATGCTAATAATTATGCTATTAATGGTAATAATTATGCTATTAATGCTAATATTTATGTTATTAATGATACTATTTCTGTTATTAATGGTAATAATTATGCTATTAATCGTAATAATTATGCTATTAATGCTAATATTTATGCTATTAATGCCAATAATTATGCTATTAATGCTAATAATTATGGTATTAATGCAAATAATTATGCTATTAATGGTAATAATTATGCTATTAATGGTAATAATTATACTATTAATGCTAATATTTATCCTATTAATGCTACTAATTATGCTATTAATGGTAATATTTATGCTATTAATGCCAATAATTATGCTATTAATGCTAATAATTATGGTATTAATGCTAATAATTATGCGATTAATGGTAATAATTATGCTATTAATGGTAATAATTATGTTATTAATGCTAATATTTATGCTATTAATGGTAATAATTATGCTATTAATGGTAATAATTATGCTATTAATGCTAATATTTATGCTATTTATGCTAATAATTATGCTATTAATGCTAATATTTATGCTATTAATGCTAATAATTATGCTATTAATGGTAATATTTATGCTATTAATGCCAATAATTATGCTATTAATGGTAATAATTATGCTATTAATGGTAATAATTATGCTATTAATGCTAATAATTATGCTATTAATGCTAATATTTATGCTATTAATGCCAATAATTATGCTATTAATGCTAATAATTATGGTATTAATGCTAATAATTTTGCTATTAATGCTAATAATTATGCTATTAATGGTAATAATTATGCTATTTATGCTAATATTTATGCTATTTATGCTAATATTTATTATATTAATGCTAATAATTATGCTATTAATGCTAATAATTATGCTATTAATGCGAATGATTATGCTATTAATGCTAATATTATGTTATTAATGGTAATAATTATGCTATTTATGGTAATAATTATGCTATTAATGGTAATAATTATGCTATTAATGGTAATATTTATGCTATTAATGCCAATAATTATGCTATTAATGCTAATAATTATGGTATTGATGCTAATTATTATGCTATTAATGGTAATAATTATGCTATTAATGCTAATAATTATGCTATTAATGCTAATAATTATGCTATTAATGGTAATATTTATGCTATTAATGCCAATAATTATGCTATTAATGCTAATAATTATGCTATTAATGCTAATAATTATGCTATTAATGGTAATATTTATGCTATTTATGCTAATATTTATGCTATTAATGGTAATAATTATGCTATTTATGCTAATATTTATGCTATTTATGCTAATATTTATGCTATTAATGCTAATAATTATGCTATTAATGCTAATAATTATGGTATTAATGGTAATCATAATGTTATTAATGCTAATAATTTGCTATTAATGCTAATAATTATGCTATTAATGGTATATTTATGCTATTAATGGTAATATTTATGCTATTAATGCTAATAATTATGCTATTAATGCTTATAATTATGCTATTAATGCTAATAATAATGCTATTGCTAATATTATTGCTATTGATGATGGTTTTGATGATGGTTTTGATGATGGTTTTGATGATGGTTTTGATGATGGTTTTGGTGATGGTTTTGGTGATGGTTTTGATGATGGTTTTGGTATTTATGGTATTGGTATTATATATGCACATTCGATGTCCTTAAGTATTCAGTCACCTCTTACTATTATTGATATTAATGAGAAACATGTCTATATCTTTGTAATACGTCGTAGGGTACATTATAAGGACATACAAAACATGATATTTAAATATGTTCATTGTCTATCTGGAACTTATTATTTTCCTTAATAATTATTCTATACTTTTCAAGAATTCTTTTCTCCCAAAAAGCTTTTGTAAAAGCTCTTACGTACCTATACCTCTCCAAGCATAGTATTACCTTTGTATGTCCTAACATGACTTCAAAGGATACTAGCAAGGATGTTGGCGGGTACAAAGCCGCATGGATGCGTAAGACACGTGCTAAGGAAACTGAAGAAGAGCGACAATGTCGTTTGGATAAGTCTAAAGCTGAGTATAACCAACGCATTGCAACGGAGTCGCTGGAACAAAAACAACTACGCTTGGCCAAAAAAGCTCAGAAGGAACGTCAACGCCGTCAAAAAAAAAAAGTAACACCACCAGTACATCACTCTGCTGATCAGACAGTAACCTCATCAGTACAACAGTCTGCTGATCAAACTGCAAGCTCACCTGTACAATACTCTGCTGATCTAAGTCAGTGTGCTGATCAGACAGTAACCTCATCAGTACTACAGTCTGCTGATCCAACTGTAAGCTCACCACTACTACAGTTTGCTCTAGCTCTTTCTAGCAGTTCACCGGATGAAAGTAGCACAATTCCTCAAGTTTCATCACCACGCAAAGCAGCAGCAAAGCGTAAACATTGTGCTCAGGAGACGTCAAGCACAAAACGTTTTCGGGTTGAACAAGAACAAACTCCTTTGGAGGCACAAATTGCTCAGGAGTCTTCACAATTCAAACAGAGCCGCATACGCAAAAGTGCTGGCTCACGTCGTACACACCGCAAAAAGACGTCTTCTACTGTTACACAAGTGGATCCTGACTCTTTTTCTGCTTTATTACTTCAACGTCTGATCTATGTTGGTTTGCAGAAACAACATTCTATTTACCTACCTACACCTCCCTCTTCATATCCACCTGGATTTACAGATAGTGATTTTGGCATTGTGGAACATAGCTGTGGGTCAATAATATTCATATGTAACCATTGTGAAGCTCGACATTTCATGGATGAGATGCCATCGGATAAACAGTATACTCTCTGTTGTCACAAGGGGAAGGTCAAGGTTCCGTTACCTCAGTATCCAGAGATGTTGGAATGTATTCTTAAAGGTCAGAGTCCATACAGTCGGAATATGATGGATAACATCAGAAGTATTAATAGTTCCTTTGGTTTTGCTTCTATGGGTGCAAGTATTGCTCCTCCACCTGGACATGGCCCTTATTGCTTCAGGATTCATGGCCAAATTTATCACCGTACTGGAACACTACATCCTGCTCCAGATCAAGCTCCTGCTTATGCCCAACTCTACATTTTAGATACTGCCACTGCTAATGACCAACGTTTACAGTGTGACGAAAATAAAAAATGTCATCCTAAATTGATGCGGCTCATTGCTAACTTATTAGATCGCATCAATCCTTTTGTTTCCGCATACAAAATGTTACGTTTTGTTGAACAAGAGGAACAGGAGAAGGCAATTGAAAATGGTACTGTCATGCCTAATATCATCATGGCTCTTAAACAGGATCGAGAACAAGACCCAAGACGTTATAATAAACCAATTGTTAATGAAGTTGCTGTGGTCTTTGAAAATGCCGATGGAGAGCCACCCTTCAATAGAGACATTTTAATTCATCTGAAACCTGACCCAAACAATCCTTTAGCCCCAAAAACACAGCAAGTCAGTATTCTCCACAGTAATTTAGATGCTTTACTGTATCCGTTATTTTTTCCGCATGGAGAACAAGGCTGGCATGAGGGACTGAAGCATCAAGGTGAAAATCCACGGAGAATTACACAATTGCAGTATTACTGTTATTTGCTATCTGTACGTCCTGGGTTCAATCCTATTCTAAATGGTGGAAAACTAACACAACAGTATTTAGTGGATGCGTATATAAAAATTGAGGCTAATCGCTTAAATTTTATACGTCAACATCAAAAAGACTTAAAAGTGGAGGACTATTGCGTACTACAGGAACATCTGGAAAGAAAATCTTTCGAAAAAGGAATTCCCATTGGCAAGACGGTCATTTTACCATCGTCGTTTGAAGGCAGTCCCAGAAACATGCAGCAGAGGTATCAAGATGCCATGGCTATTGTTACAAAATTTGGACGCCCAGATCTTTTCATAACAATGACCTGTAATCCCAAATGGAGCGAGATTATCCACAATTTAGAACCATGGCAGAGGGTGGAACACAGACCGGATTTAGTCGCCCGTGTCTTCAAAATAAAATTAGAAGCCCTATTAAAAGATATAAACAGTGGATTATTTGGCAAGATTTGTGCAATGATTCATGTAATAGAATTCAAAAGCGGGGACTACCACATGCTCACATTTTGGTTATTCTGGATAGCAATTCCAAATTACGCACTGAGGTTGATGTCGATCGTACTGTTTGGGCAGAAATTCCTGACCCATCCGAGTATCCTGTGCTCCATCAAATTGTGATGCAACATATGATTCATGGACCCTGTGGAGAATTTAACCCCAATTCTCCATGTATGGATATTGGAAAGTGTAAAAAAGGATTCCCAAAAGATTTCCAACCAAAAACTCTAATAGCACACAATGCCTATCCAACTTATCAACGCAATGCAGGACCTTCATTTACACAACGTTCTCACATGGTTGATAATTCTTGGTTGTTCCCTATAAGCCTTTTTTACTATTAAAGTATAAGTGTCATATAAATGTGGAAATCTGTGCATCCATTCAAAGTGTCAAGTATCTATTCAAATATGTTTACAAGGGGCATGATAAAGCCAATCTGGAAATTTCTCAAACAAACATACAACATGATGAACCTCACCAATTTATGGATTCAAGATACGTCAGTGCACCGGAGGCAGCTTGGAGAATTTTTGCCTATCCAATGCATAAACAATCACACAGCATTGTTCGCCTTGCCGTACATCTGCCACAGTCACAACCCTTTATTTTCATGAAGATGCTTCTGTTGAGAACATTGCTGCCATGACGCATAGAAAATCAACTCTTATGGCCTACTTTGAACTGAATGAGAATGACCCACGTGCTCATGAATACTTCTACCGCCAAATTCCTGAGCACTATGTCTGGAAAGCTGGTGCATGGGAAATTAGGCAGAAACGTGGAACAACAGTCATTGGAAGAATGTATACGGTCAGTATGAAAGATGAAGAACGCTACTATTTACGGTTGTTGTTACTACATGTAAAAGGAGCAACAAGTTTTGAGCACATTAAGACCGTTAATGAAGTCGAGTACCCAACTTTTAAACAGGCAGCAATAGCCCTTGGATTACTTTTGGATGACAGTGTTTGGCGAAATACCTTACTGGATGGCTGTGTTCTCAACATGCCTGCACAGCTTCGGGATATGTTTGCTTACATATGTATCTTTGGTCCTCCTGCTCATCCATTGGAGTTGTGGCAAGAATTTAAAAAAGATTTCATTGAAGACTACTGCCGTGCATATCACCCTAACAATGAGGACTGTGAGCATTGTGAAGGTTATGCAATGGCAGATGTTCAAAATGTGTTAAAATTTCATGGCAAAAGCTTTACGGATTTTAATCTACCACGCCCCAAAAGAAAACAACAACTACAACCACAATACAACAAAGAGGAGGAGTTTAGAAGAGCCCAAGAAATGAAAGAAACTTTAAATCAACAACAACTTTTGGCCTATAATGCCATAAATGAAGCATTACAGGATACAAGTCAGGAAGCTAAGTGCTTTTTCATTGATGGCCCAGGTGGCAGTGGGAAAACATATTTGTATGATTTGTTAATTCGTCAAATAAGAGGAGAAGGAGAAACTGTGTCACCTGCTGCCAGTACTGGGATTGCAGCCAACTTATTGGAAGGAGGAAGAACCATCCATTCACTTTACGGGATACCTATTCCAATCAATGAAACGTCTGTTTCAAGAATCAAAAATGACACTGATGCTGCACACCATTTGAAGAATACTAAACTTTTCATTATTGATGAATCCACTATGCTATCCAAATACGCACTGCATGTCATTGACCAACTATTAAAGGATGTTATGACCAAAGATATCTCGAAGAAAAATAAAACACCCTTTGGAGGGAAAGTCATTGTTCTGGGAGGAGACTTTCGTCAGTGTCTTCCTATTATTCCTCATGGAACACGAACTGATATCGTAGAGAGCTGCATAAAATATTCCAGACAATGGCAGATTTTCACTCAATTGCCACTACTTGACAACATGCGCTCTGTTGATCCAGAATACAGCAATTAGATACTTCAGCTGGGAAATGGACAATTGACCAATTCTTATAACCTTGGAGATGATGTTATAGAAATCCCTGAAGATATGATTTGCACAGGCTCACTAATATTTGACATTTTTGGTGAAAACATTGTAATTGATGTCAATGACAATGAAAGCATTCATACAGCAGCATCACATGCCATTCTTTGCCCCAAAAATGATGATGTGGATCAGGTCAACTCTAAGATCATGGATTGCATTGCTGGAGAGTATACAGAATACATTAGTGATGATTCCATTGATCCGGACGAGACAGAGGACCCAGAGCAATACCCTGTTGAGTTTTTAAATTCACTTACACCCACGGGGATGCCATCTCATCGTCTTAAATTAAAAATTGGCACCATTGTAATGCTTTTGAGGAACTTCAACAGCCGAAAAGGTCTTTGTAATGGGACTCGCTTAATTGTCACCGGTTTGTTTGCCAACATGATTCGAGCAAGAGTCATTACTGGGTCTGCTGGAGGAAATGTGGTTTTCATTCCCAGGATTGATTTGTGCCCATCAGAAACCGGCTTGCCTTTTAAGTTAAGACGTCGCCAATTTCCTCTGAAGCCAGCTTTTGCCATGACAATAAACAAATCCCAAGGACAAACACTTGAGAAAGTAGGGATTTTTTTGCCAGAACCTGTTTTTGGACATGGACAATTGTATGTGGCTTTTTCAAGAGTGAGAAGACGATCCAATGTAAAAGTGAAAGTGGTGGACACTCCAATCCAAGGAAAATTGCTGCCTAACAGTGACAAAGTATTTACCAAAAATATTGTCTACAAGAATATTTTGCACTGAACTCTTCCCTATGACTATTCTTCTGTTTATCTTTTGAAAAAAAAAAAAAAAAAAAAAAAAATTTACTGTTTTACATTTTATTCTTTTATATACTGATTTCTACTATATTTTTGTGAACACACATTTAAAAAAATATGAGAGATGTGTATCATCCACATTTCTACAGTGGGTGATAGAAACCACTATTTCAAGCTCCAGTACTCTACGTGCTGAGAGATTTGATACTTATTCTTTAAAGGGAGAGGTTTTTGTGAACAGCTAAGAGACGGGTGGGACGGCTGTTCACACACATCTCATTAGCAAGGTGTGTTCCACATGTTTAGATAGATAGGGACAAACATAAATTATTAATTAGATTCTACCACACCATTTTTCTTAGATTTTTTTCACATTATTGAGGAATATACTAAATGATAATTATTGATCATGAAGGACTCACCAACAACATACTTGCTGTAATTTTCATAATTGCATATATGTAATTTGTACTTAACTTGCGGTTTGTGCAGACAACATAGTTGCAGCAGTGTCATCCACATCAACTGCAGTTACCTGTGGTTAGTTATTGGATGCATCTTATGCACCTGCTGAAGCTATGTTAACTCCATTTACCATAGGTTAACTACAAGTTTTTTTGTTATTGCATGGATATTGCTGCAAGTCTGTAGCTGGTAACTCCTTCTGTATCAATTTACAAAATTTTATTATTTACATCACAATCCTCAAAAAATCTAAGAAAAATTCAGGTATAAAAAATATCTAAATTATATCAATTCGGATTTAATTAGATTAGGACTCACCAGGCGTAAGGGCATCTTGACGCGATTGGTGGGCTGACACAAACTGGCTGATACACCTATTATTGTTATTAATTCATCAATTTTAATGATTGATGCATTAAGAAGTATTGCTACTTTGTGTTCTAAGACCCTTACAACATAATTATTCAATTTTCCTTATATGATATCAACAATACAAATATATGTAGTTGCTGTAAAGATGTCATTGGAATAATTGGATTATTATTTAAAAATCTTTAAAAAAACAATAAACATATTTTAGACAACCGATGCATTTGCATTAGTCTAACAGCTATAACTACTATAATCAAATTAACGTACGTTCTAGAATCCCGATGCATTTGCATCGGGCTCACAGCTAGTCTATTATATAATTGTCTAAGGGTTTTTTGAGTGTGTCTGTCGCCGAAATTGCGCGCCACACAGAGGCAGGTCATAGGTTGTCGCCGAAGGCGGCAGCCAATGAGCGCAGACTAGGCGAATAGGTGCGAGAATTCAAAGTTCGAATTTCGCGCCTATTTGCAGCTCGGCGAAAGCGCGGCTGTCACCGGGATACACGGTGGCCGCAGCGGCGGCTCTCCTCACAGCCCCCCTGCTCATCCTGCCCCGCCTTCCCGCGGCACCCCAGATTTTCGTGCCCCCCTCTGCTCCTCCTGCCTCTCCTCGCGGCACCCGCCTCGCGGCCTCCCTCTGCCCCCCCGCGTTCCTCATGCCTCCCCGTGGCCCCCCGTTCCTCATGCCTCCCCGCGGCCCCCCGGGTCCTCCTGCCTCCACACCCCTCCTTTTCATGCCCCCCGCTCCCCGTGGCCCCCCCGCTCACCCTGCCCCCCCCCCCCGCTCCTCCACAGTGATAAAAATAAAAAAATTGCCATAAGGATACTTGCCCTTCTGCCGGCTCGCTGCTCCACCTCCGTCTTCTAGCTTCTAGAGGGCTTGAGGACCTGTCGTTGCCTGGGAAACCGATCAGCTGAACGACAGGTCCTGCCATGGGAGCTTCAAGACGGAGGTGAATGGGTGAGTATCCTCACATCCTGCCCCCGCCGGCTCCATTCCGCCCCCGCTGGCTCCATTCTGCCCCCCCCGCCACCATCCGGCCCCCGCCAGCACCATCCTGCCCCGCCGGCCACCATCCTATTCCCTGGCCACCATCCTGCTCCCCCGCCACCATCCTGCTCCACCAGCTCTATTCTGCCCCGCTCGCTCCATCCTGCCCCCCGCCACTATCCTGCCCCCCCGCCACCATCCTGCCCCGCTCGCTCCATCCTGCCCCTCCACCACCATCCTGCCCCGCTCGCTCTAACCTGCGCTGCTTGCTCTATCCTGCCCCGCTTGCCACCATCCTGCCCCGCTCGCTCCATCCTGCCCCGCCGGCTCCATCCTGCCCCGCTCGCTCCATCCTGCCCCACTCGCCACCATCCTGCCCCCCCGCTACCATCCTGCCCCGCTCGCTCCATCCTGCCCTGAACGCTCCATCCTGCCCCGCTCGCTCCATCCTGCCCTGCTCGCTCCATCCTGCCCCGCTCGCCACCATCCTGCCCCGCTCGCCACCATCCTGCCCCCCGCCACTATCCTGCCCCCCCGCCACCATCCTGCCCCGCTCGCTCCATCCTGCCCCTCCGCCACCATCCTGCCCCGCTCGCTCTAACCTGCGCTGCTTGCTCTATCCTGCCCCGCTCGCCACCATCCTGCCCCGCTCGCTCCATCCTGCCCCGCCGGCTCCATCCTGCCCCGCTCGCTCCATCCTGCCCCACTCACCACCATCCTGCCCCCCCGCTACCATCCTGCCCCCGCTCGCTCCATCCTGCCCTGAACGCTCCATCCTGCCCCGCTCGCTCCATCCTGCCCTGCTCGCTCCATCCTGCCCCGCCTCGCCACCATCCTGCCCCCGCTCGCCACCATCCTCCCCACTCGCTCCATCCTGCCCCCCCACCATCCTGCCCCCCGCTCGCTCTCCATCCTGCCACGCTCACCACCATCCTGCCCTCCCCCTATCCTGCTCCCCGCCACCATCCTGCTCCTCCGGCTCCATCCTGCCCCTCTCCCACCATCCTACCCCCCGCCACCATCCTGCCCGCCAGGTCCATTCTGCCCCGCTCCGCCACCATCCTGCCCCGCTCGCTCCATCCTGCCCCCTGCCACCATCCTGCCCCTCCGCTCCATCCTGCTCCGCTCGCCACCATCCTGCCCTCGCCCCATCCTGCCCTCCCCCGCCACCATCCTGCTCCTCCGCTCCATCCTGCCCCGCTCCCACCATCCTGCCCCGCCAGCTCCATGCTGCCCCGCTGGCTCCATCCTGCCCTGCTCCTACCATCCTGCCCCGTTCGCTCCATCCTGCTCCGCTCGCCACTATCCTGGCCCCGCTCGCTCCATCCTGCCCCCCGCCACCATCCTGCCCCGCTCGCTCCATCCTGCCCCGCTTGCTCCATCCTGCCCTGCTCGCCACCACCCTGCTCCTCCGGCTCCACCCTGCTCCTCCGGCTCCACCCTGCTCCTCCGCCTCCATCCTGCCCCGCCAGCTCCATCCTGCCCCGCCAGCTCCATCCTGCCCCGCTGGCTCCATCCTGCCCCCCCGCCACATCCTGCCTTGCTCGCTCCATCCTGACCCGCTCCCACCATCCTGCCCCGCTCGCTCCATCTTGCCCCGCTCCGCCACCATCATGCCCCGCTCGCTCCATCCTGCCCCGCTCGCCACCATCCTGCACCTCGGCTCCATTCTGCTCCTCCGGTTCCATCCTGCCCCGCTCCCACCATCCTGCCTCGCTCGCCACCATCCTGCAACTCCGACTCCATCCCGCTCCTCTGGCTCCATCCTGCCCCGCTCGCCACCATCCTGCCCCCCCCCGCCACCATCCTGCTCCTCCGGATCCATCCTGCCCCGCTCCCACCATCCTGTCCCGCCACTTCCATCCTACCCCGCTCACCACCATCCTGCCCCCCACCATCATCCTGTTCCTCCGGCTTCACCCTGCTCCTCCGGCTCCATCCTGCCCCGCTCGCTCCATCCTGATCCTGCCCCGCCGGCTCCATCCTGCCTTGCCGGCTCTATTCTGCCCCCCCGCACCATCCTACCCCGCTCCCACCATCCTCCCCCCCCCCCCCCCCCGCCACCATCCTGCTCCTCCGGCTCCATCCTGCCCCGCTCGCCACCATCCTGCAACTCCGGCTCCATCTGCTCCTCTGGCTCCATCCTGCCCCGCTCAACACCACCACATCCTGCCCCCCCCCCCCAGCCACCATCCTGCCACCCCCAGCCACCATCCTGTCCCTCCGGCTCCACCCTGCTCCTCTGGCTCCATCCTGCCCCGCTCGCTCCATCCTGCCCCGCCGACCCCCTCCATCCTGCCCGTTGCCGCTCCATCCTGCCCCCCCCGCCACCGTCCTGCTCCTCTGGCTCCATCCTGCCCCGCTCGCCACCATCCTGCAACTCTGGCTCCATCCTGCTCCTCTGGCTCCATCCTGCCCCGCTCACCACCATCCTGCCCCCTTCCCCCCCCCCCCCCCCACCACCATCCTGCTCCTCCGGCTCCATCCTGCTCCATCCTGCCCCGCTCCCACCATCCTGCCCTGCCACTTCCATCCTGCCCCACCAACACGATCCTGCCCTGCTCGCTCAATCCTGCCTCGCCGGCTCCATCCTGCCTTGCCAACTCCATTCTGCCCCCCCGCCACCATCCTACCCCGCTCCCACCATCCTGCTCCTCCGGCTCCATCCTGCCCTGCTCCGCCACCATCCTGCAACTCCGGCTCCATCCTGCTCCTCTGGCTCCATCCTGCCCCGCTCACCACCATCCTGTTCCCCCCCAGCCACCATCCTGCCCCCCCCAGCCACCATGCTGTTCCTCCGGCTCCACCCTGCTCCTCCGGCTCCATCCTGCCCCGCTCGCTCCATCCTGCCCCGCCGGCTCCATCCTGCCCCCCCACCACCATCCTGCCCCCCACCATCCTGCCCCCCCAGCCACCATCCTGCCCCCCAGCCACCATCCTGTTCCTCCGGCTCCACCCTGCTCCTCCGGCTCCACCCTGCCCCGCCGGTTCCATCCTGCCCCGCCGGCTCCATACTGCCCCCCCACCACCATCCTGCCCCCCAGCCACCATCCTGCCCCCCCAGCCACCATCCTGCCCCCCCCAGCCACCATCCTGTTCCTCCGGCTCCACCCTGCTCCTCCGGCTCTATCCTGCCCCGCTCGCTCCATCCTGCCCCGCCGGCTCCATCCTGCCCTGCTGGCTCCATCCTGCCCCCCCACCACCATCCTGCCCCCCGCCACCGTCCTGCCCCGCTGCCACCATCCTGCTCCTCCGGCTCCATCCTGCCCCGCTCGCCACCATCCTGCCCCGCTCCCACCATCCGGCCCCACCGGCTCCATCCTGCCACGCTGCAACCATCCTGCCCCGCTCGCCACCATCCTTTCCAAAACCCCCCTCCCCAGCCACCATCCTGTACCCCCTCCAGCCACCATCCTGCCCCCGCGTCCATCCTGCCCACCTCCGCCTCCATCCTGCCCCCCCTCTGCCTCCATCCAGCCCCGCCCCCGGCTCCATCCTGCCCACCTGCCTCCATCCTGCCCCCCCCGACTCCATCCTGCCCCCCAGCTCCACCCTGCCCCGCACACTCCATCCTGCCCCCCCTCATCACCATCCTGCCCCCCGGTCAGTTGATCAGTTTCCCAGGCAACGACAGGTCCTAAAGGCCGGTAGGATCTTGAAGACCGGGGTGGAGCGAGCTGGCGGACAGGTGAGTATCCTCACTGAGGATTTTTTAACTTTTACTGTGGAGGAATGGGGGCCGCGAGGAGCGGAGTATCGCCATATACCATAGTGCTGCAATACATGTACTGTAATGTACCGACATATACCATAGCGCTGCTATACGTGTACTGTAATGTACCGCCATATACTATAATGCTGCTATATATGTACTGTAATGTACCGCCATAAACTATAGTGCTGCTATACATGTACTGTAATGTACCGCCATACACCTAGCGCTGCTATACATGTAATATAATGTACCACCATATACCATAGTGCTGCTATATTATATATATATATAAAATATATATATATATAGTTCACTCACGTTGACTGAACAAGTTGTGTCAGTCACAGTATGTCAACTACATACATATTCTAGAATACCCGATGCATTAGAATTGGGCCACCATCTAGTATACTTTATAGGGGGGAATAGCAGGATGTACAATACATATATACTTTACAGGGGGATCAGAGGAGGCACAATA
This sequence comes from Allobates femoralis, assembly GCA_033576535.1. Lineage (NCBI taxonomy): Eukaryota > Metazoa > Chordata > Amphibia > Anura > Aromobatidae > Allobates > Allobates femoralis. The sequence continues at coordinate 481,585,718 of JARQOC010000004.1, read as the reverse complement.
CATATATACTGTACCCCCTGTACAGTATATATACTGATCCCCCCTGATCAGCAGGATGGACATTACATATATACTTTATAGGGGGGGATCAGCAGGATGTACAATCCATATATACTGTACAGGGAGAGATCAGCAGGATGGACAATACATATATACTGTATAGGGGGATCAGAGGAGGCACAATCCATATATACTGTACAGGGAGAGATCAGCAGGATGGACAATACATATATACTGTATAGGGGGATCAGAGGAGGCGCAAAACCTATATACTGTACAGGGGAGATAAGCAGGATTGGACATTTATGCTGTACTAGCTGTGAGCCCGATGCGATTGCATCGGGATTCTAGAATCTGTGTATAGTTTACTCAGTATATTTCAAATATGGCAGCATAGCGGCCGCCGGTATTCCGATTGTTTGGCGCGCTGAAGGCGGCGACCAATCAGAAGAGCGCCACGCTGTATGGCGCCATACTTCAAATACATGGAATATTTTGAGTTTCACATTTACCGCTGTAAGTGAGGCGCTATTCTCATTGGTCACTGTGTGCTGACGGCGACCAATCAGCATAGCGCCTCACTTTCAGTGGTAAATTTGAAACTCAAAGTCGTCCATTATATCTCTATGGGAAGTGAGGCGCTATTTTCATTGGTCACTGTGTGCTGACGGCGACCAATCAGCATAGCGCCTCACTTTCAGTGGTAAATTTGAAACTCAAAGTCGTCCATTATATCTCTATGGGAAGTGAGGCGCTATTCTGATTGGTCGCCGGCAGCACACAGCGACCAATAAGAATAGCGCCTCACTTGCCATAGAGATATAATGGACGACTTTGAGTTTCAAATTTACCGCTGAAAGTGAGGCGCTATGCTGATTGGTCGCTGTGATAGATAAATAAATATGGATAGATATAGATAGATAGATAGATAGATAAGATAGATAGATATAGATACATGCATGGCCGGCCCCTTGGTTCGATTTTCAGCCACGGTGCTTTGAGTTTCAAATTTACCGCTTAAAGTGAGGCGCTATTCTCATTGGTCCCCGCCAGCACACAGCGACCAATGAGAATAGCGCCTCACTTCCCATAGAGATACATAGCGGTGTTTCGAACAATGCATGGCCGGCCCCTTGGTTCGATTTTCGGCCACAGCGCTCGGCTGTCGCCGGCCCAAGAAGATCGCAATGGACCTACCGCGGCTGCAACGACTCACCTGTCTATCTATCTCTATATCTATCTATCGATCTATCTATGTATCTATTTCTATTTATCTATCTATCTATTTCTATCTATCTATCTATTTCTATCTATGTATCTATTTCTATCTATCTATCTATCTATTTCTATCTATCTATCTATGTATCTATTTCTATCTATCTATGTATCTATTTCTATCTTTTTCTATCTATCTATTTCTATCTATGTATCTATCTATCTATCTATGTATCTATTTCTATCTATTTATCTATCTATTTCTATCTATCTATTTCTATCTATCTATCTATGTATCTATTTCTTTCTATCTATAGATAGATAGATAGATGAGAGAGAGAGATAGAGAGATAGATAGATAGATATAGATACATAGATAGATAGATAGATAGATAGATAGATAGAAATAGATAGATAGATAGATAGATAGATAGATAGATAGATAGATAGATAGATAGATAATAGATAGATAGATAGATAGATAGATAGATAGATATAGATAGATAGATAGATAGATAGATAATAGATAGATAGATAGATAGATAGATAGATAGATAGATAGATAGATATAGATACATAGATAGATAGATAGAAATAGATACTAGATAGATAGATAGATAGATAGATAGATAGATAGATAGATAAAGGCTGCAGCACTCCAGATTAAGGTTGTTAACTCGCCTTTAATGGCCTTCAGGCAAAGGTAGCGACGTTTCGGTCCTCAGACCTTCTTCCAGCAATCACTTAGGGCAAATGCTGGGGATTTTATACATCCTCCAATGTCTAACCTTATTATCTAATTAGTTATTTTACAAATATTTTACAGTGCATAAATGACTTCCATTAGTGTTAAACATTACATAGTAATTATTGTATACATACACACATCTGCTGATCACATTAAAACAGTATAGATCTATTTACTTACAGTTATATTCATGAATGGGTCAATTGCCACTCAGGTGCCTGCTTGATTAATTATAATTATCACTAGCTGTGAGCCCGATGCGATTGCATCGGGATTCTAGAATCTGTGTATAGTTTACTCAGTACATTTCAAATATGGCGGCATAGCGGCCGCCGCTATTCCGATTGTTCGGCGCGCTGAAGGCGGCAACCGATCAGAAGAGCGCCGCGCTGTATGGCGCCATACTTCAAATACATGGAATATTTTGAGTTTCACATTTACGGCTGTAAGTGAGGCGCTATTCTCATTGGTTGCTGTGTGCTGCCAGCGACCAATGAGAATAGCGCCTCACTTTCATCAGTAAATGTGAAACTCAAAGTCGTCCATTATATGTCTAAGATGGCAGCCCGATTCTAAAGAATCGGGAGTCTAGCATGCATATATACATTATTCATTCAAATTTGACAATAATGCACATAAGACATGATATCTATCTATCAACTACCAATGTTTGTATGGTACATGTCAGTGTAGTACATGTCATGATTCTAAGGCAAGGCTTTTCATACACATACTGGCACCGATGTTTTGTACAGATTACGTATATTCAATTTATATATGAATATTAATAATCTATGATTTAGCCAGTACATGTTTCCCCACCAACCACGGGAAGGTAGCCTTACAGCTGGTGGGACCCTACTCTACTCTATCCCTAATAATTAATAGTTAGACTCCTTTTAAATCAGATATTTTTCGGCTATTTGCAGAAGGTGTGGAATAACAAAATACTATTTCTACACTTGGCACCAAAGGGCCTACCTACAGCTCACTTTCAGCAAGTAACATGTAATGTATATGGAACTTGCAGATAGCTTGCAGTAAATACGGCAAACACAGCTTCGACAGGTTCACTAAATGCAACCATTAAAAATCATAGCTAACTGCGATTTTGGCGGTTGAAACTGTCGAAACCACATGTGCCACAACTGCCGCAAGTAAACCACAAATTCCATAAACATTTCATGCAACTTACAGTAAGAGTGGTGTAGGTCACCATTAGGCAGCAAGTGACAAAATTACTTTTATAAATATATTACTTAAAAATTACTTTTATAAATTCCAAAAATAGCAGAAGAATTCAGATTGAAAATCAAAATGTCTATTCTTTCCCTATGTGTCTAAATATGTACCTATGTGTCTAAATATGTACCTATATGTATGTATGTACTTATATGTACAGAACACAGTTCGAGATAGAGATGTGTGTGAACAGGCGTCCCACCCGTCTCTTAGCTGTTCACAAAAACCTCACCCTGTGTAAAAAGAAAATTAAATCTCTCAGCAGCTATACTGCTGGAGCTTCAGGTTCTTATCAGTAAATGCAAGCATTTAGATGATACACATCTACAATCTACTACAAAATGTGTGTTTATATACATATACTGTGAAATATAAAAAAGAATGTTTCTAAGCTAAAAAACTAACGACTATATATCTTAAATTACTATTTTATATCTAATAACTAAATATAATGTCTTTATCTATAACTAAACTAATTTTTTGGCATTTTTTTTTTCTATTCCTAAACATCTATGGCTAAACTAATTTATTGTAATATTTGTGTTTAATTATAAAGTAACTATGTATCTAAATCTAATATGTATCTAAAGAATTTAAAGTAAAATATTTTTATACACTATATTTTTAGTGAAAACGAACACTAACGGCTATATATCTTAAATTACTATTTTATATCTAATAAGTAATTATAATGACTTTATCTATAACTAAACTAATTTTTTTGGTATTTATTTTTTCTATTCCTATACATCTATGGCTAAACTAATTTTTTTGTATTTTTTATTCCTATACATCTATGGCTAAACTAATTTATTGTAATATTTGTTATAATTAGAAAGTAACTATGTATCTAAATCTAATATGTATGTAAAGAATTTAAAGTAAAATATTTTTATACACTATATTTTTAGTGAAAACGAAGACTAACGACTATATTTCTAAAATGACTATTTTATATCTAATAACTAATTATAATGACTTTATCTATAACTAAACTAATTTTTTTGGTATTTTTTTTTTCTATTCCTATACATCTATGGCTAAAATAATTTTTTTGTATTTTTTTTTTTTTTTATTCCTATACATCTATGGCTAAACTAATTTATTGTAATATTTGTGTTTAATTAGAAAGTAACTATGTATCTAAATCTAATATGTATCTAAAGAATTTAAAATAAAATATTGTTATAAACAATAATTTTAGTAAAGAGTTTTTCACTATTGGGCAGCAATTTGACTTGAATGGGTGTATCCAGCACTTTCACCTTAACATTGCATCGTCTTTTCACTCGTGAAAAAGCCACATATAACTGTCCATGTCCAAAAACGGGTTCTGGCAAAAAAAATCTCTACTTTCTCCAGTGTTTGGCCTTGGGATTTGTTGATGGTCATGGCAAAAGCAGGCTTCACGGGAAATTGTCCACGTCTTAACTTGAAAGGTAAGCCAGTCTCTGATGGAGATAAATCAATCCTTAGAATAAACACCACATTTCCTTCTGCAGACCCAATAATGACTTTTGCTTGAATCATATTGTCAAACAAAGCGATGACAATCAAGCGAGTCCCATTGCAAAGACCTTTTCTGCTGTTAAAGTTGGGCAAAAGCATGACAATGGTGCCGATTTTTAATTTGAGGCGATGAGAAGGCATTCCCGTTGGTGTGAGTGAATTTAAAAATTCCACTGGATATTGGTCTGGATCTTCAGTCTAATCAGGATCAATGGAATAATCACTAATGTACTCAGTGTATTCACCAGCAATGCAATCCATAACCTTAGAGTTCACCATATCCACATGGTCATTTTTAGGGCAAAGAATGGCATGTGATGCAGCAATCTGAATGCTTTCATTGTTATGTACATCAATGAGAATGTTTTCACCAAATATAGCAAGTATGAGTGAGCCAGTGCAGATCATGTCTTGTGGGATTTCAATGATATCATCTCCAAGGTTGAAATCATTGGACAATTCACCATTTCCCAGTTGAAGTAACCAACTGCTATAATCAGGATCAATGGAACGCATGTTGTTGAAGAGTGGCAATTGAGTGAAAAGCTGCCATTGTCGTGAGTATTTAATACAACTCTCTATAATGTCAGTTCTTGTACCATGAGGGATGATAGGCAGACACTGTCGAAAGTCTCCTCCCAGAACAATGACTTTCCCTCCAAAAGGTGTTGTATTTTTCTTGGAGATATCTGTTGTCATGACATCCCGTAAAAGTTGATCTATCACATGCAATGCATATTTAGATAACAGAGTGGACTCGTCAATAATGAAAAGTTTGGTACTTTTCAAATGTTGTGCAGCATCTGTATCATTTTTAATTCTTGAAACGGATGTTTCATTTATTGGAATTGGTATGCCATAAAGCGAATGGATGGTTCTTCCTCCTTGCAGTAAGTTAGCTGCAATCCTTGTACTGGCTGCAGGTGAGACAATTTCGCCTTCTCCTCTTAGTTCATAATTAATAAATCATACAGATATGTTTTCTCACTGCCACCTGGGCCATCGATGAAAAAGCACTTAGGTTGTAGACTTCTATCTTCTAAAGCTTGATTGATAGCATTATAGGCCAAAAGTTGTTGATCTTTTAAAGTAGCTTTCGTTTGCTGAGCTCTTCTTAACTCATCATCCTTGTTGTATTGTGGGGCCATGTGTGGCTTTCTTTTTGGTCGTGGTAGATTAAAATCAGTAAAAGTTTTGCCATGAAATTTTAGAACATTTTGGACATCAGTCATAGCATATGCTTCACAATTCTCACACTCCTCAGTGTTGGAGTGATATGCATGGCAGTAGTCTTGGATAAAGTCTTGTTTAAATTCTTGCCACAACTCCAATGGATGAGCTGGAGGACCAAAAATACATACCGTATATACTCGTGTATAAGCCGACCCGTGTATAAGCCGACCCCCCTACTTTTGCCCCCAAAACCTGGGAAAATCTATTGACTCGTGTATAAGCCGAGGGTGGACCCTAGCACAAGTATTCAGCCCCCAGCAGTGTGGTATACACCAGTCCCAGAGGTAGATACAGCAGCCCCAGTGGTAGTATACACGCAGCCCCAGTAGTATATACAGCCCCAGTGGTATATACAGCTCCAGTGGTAGTATAGACGCAGCCCTAGTAGTATATACAGCCCCAGTGGTAGTATATACAGCCCCAGTGGTAGTATACAGGGCCCCAGCAGTATATACAGCCCCAGTGGTTTATACAGCCCCAGTGGTAGTATACAGGGCCCCAGAGGTATATACAGCCCCAGTGGTAGTATATACAGGGCCCCAGCAGTATATACAGCCCCAGTGGTTTATACAGCCCCAGTGGTAGTATAGACGCAGCCCTAGTAGTATATACAGCCCCAGTGGTAGTATATACAGCCCCAGTGGTAGTATATACAGCCCCAGTGGTAGTATACAGGGCCCCAGCAGTATATTCAGCCCCAGTGGTTTATACAGCCCCAGTGGTAGTATACACGGCCCCAGAGGTATATACAGCCCCAGTGGTAGTATATACAGGGCCCCAGCAGTATATACAGCCCCAGTGGTTTATACAGCCCCAGTGGTAGTATACAGGGCCCCAGAGGTATATACAGCCCCAGTGGTAGTATATACAGCCCCAGTGGTAGTATATACAGCCCCAGTGGTAGTATATACAGCCCCAGTGGTAGTATACAGGGCCCCAGCAGTATATACAGCCCCAGTGGTAGTATACAGGGCCCCAGAGGTATATACAGCCTCAGTGGTAGTATATACAGCCCCAGTGGTAGTATATACAGCCCCAGTGGTAGTATACAGGGCCCCAGCAGTATATACAGCCCCAGTGGTAGTATACAGGGCCCCAGAGGTATATACAGCCCCAGTGGTAGTATATACAGCCCCAGTGGTAGTATATACAGCCCCAGTGGTAGTATACAGGGCCCCAGCAGTATATACAGCCCCAGTGGTTTATACAGCCCCAGTGGTAGTATACAGGGCCCCAGAGGTATATACAGGGCCCCAGAGGTAGTATATACAGCCCCAGTGGTAGTATATACAGCCCCAGTGGTAGTATACAGGGCCCCAGCAGTATATACAGCCCCAGTGGTTTATACAGCCCCAGTGGTAGTATATACAGCCCCAGTGGTAGTATACAGGGCCCCAGAGGTATATAGCAGCCCCAGCGGTAGTATACAGGCATCCCCAGTAATGCAGGGCCCCCCCAGCGTCTCTCCGGTCACCTGTAAAGGAAGCTATACTTATCACAGTGCTCTGTCCGCGCCCGCTCGCACCCGCTGTCAGCAGCCGACCGGATCCTCCATCTTGCGTCTTCTTTCTTCCTGTTTCCTCTGCTCGTCGCAGGGAATGACGTCATTGCCCGCGACGAGCACAGAAACAGGAAGAAGACGCAAGATGGAGGATCCGGTCGGCTGCTGACAGCGGGTGCGAGCGGGCGCGGACAGCGGCACTGTGATAAGTATAGTTTCCTTTACAGGTGACCGGAGAGACGCTGGGGGGGCCCTGCATTACTGGGGATGCGGGGGCTGCTGTATACCGATGTATACATCGGTATGTACCGATGTATACATCGGTATACAGCACTGACTCGCGTATAAGCCGAGGGGGGTACTTTTCAGCCCAATTTTTGGACTGAAAAACTCGGCTTATACGCGAGTATATACGGTATATATGCAAACATATCACAAAGCTGTGCAGGCATGTTGAGAACACAGGCATCCAATAAAGTATTTCTCCAAACACTGTCATCGAAGAGCAATCCAAGGGCTAATGCCGCCTCTTTAAAAGTTGGGTATGTGACTTCATTACAGTCTTAATGTTGTCAAAACTTGTTGCTCCTTTGACATACAGTAACAACAACCTTAAATAGTACCGTTCTTGGTCTTTCATACTGACAGTATACATTCTTCCAATCACTGAAGAACCTCCTCGCTTTCTAATTTCCCATGCACCTTGTTTCCAAACATAGTGCTCTGGAATTTGGCGGTATAAGTAATCATGAGCATCGGGTCATTCTCATTCAGCTCAAAGTAGGCCATAAGAGTAGATTTTCTGTGCATTGTGTAACTGATGTTGTCAACAGTCATCCTCATGAAAATAAAGTGGTTGAGAATGTGGGAGATGTACAACAAGGTGAATAATGGAGTGGGATTGTCTATGCATCGGGTAAGCAAATATTCGCCAAGCTGCCTCCGGTGCACTCATGTATCTTGAATCCATGAATTGATGTGTTTCATCATGGTGGATATTAGTTTGGCAAATTTCAAGATTGGCTTTATCATGTCCTTTGTATACATATTTGAATTGGTATTTAACACTTTGAATGGAAGCACATACCTCAACATTAATATGACACTTGTATTTTAATAGTGGGAAAGGGTTATAGGGAACAACCCAAGAATTATCAATCATCTTTGAATGGTGTTCAAAGGATGATCCTTCCTTTCTTTGATAAGTAGGGTATGCATCCTCAGCTAAGACTGTTTTTGTTTGGAAATCTTTAGGAAAACCTTTCTTACACTTTCCAAGATCCATACATGGAGAATTGGGGTTGTGTTGTCCACAGGGTCCATGAATCATCTATAGCATCACAATTTGATGGAGCACAGGGTATTCTTCTGGATCAGGGATTTCAGCCCAAACTATATTATCCACTTCAACCTCAGTTCTTAGTTTGGATTTGCGATCCAGAAGGATCAAAATGTGAGCGTGTGGTAGGCCACGCTTTTGGAATTCAATAACATGAACCATTGCACAAACTTTGCCAAATAATCCAGTGTTAATGTCTTTTAATAGGGCTTCCAGTTTAATTCTGAAGACATGGGCGACTAAATCAGGTCTATGTTCCACACGCTGCCATGGCTCTAAATTGTTTGTAATCTCCCTCCATTTAGGATTACAGGTCATGGTTACAAAAAGATCAGGTCGTCCAAATTTAGTCACAATAGCCATGGCATCCTGATAGCGTTGCTGCATGTTTCTTGGACTGCCTTCAAAGGAAGATGGTAAAATGACCGTCTTGCCAATGGGAATACCTTTCTCAATAGATTGTTTCTGGAGATGTTCCTGGAGTACGCAATAATCCTCTACTTTTAAATCCTTTTGGTGTTGACGGATAAAATTTAAGCGATTAGCCTCGATTTTCACATACGCATCCACTAAGTACTGCTGTGTTAGTTTGCCACCATTCAGGACAGGATTAAACCGATTCCGTACAGACAGCAAATAGCAGTAATACTGGAGCTGTGTAACCCTGCGTGGACTTTGGCCTTGATGCTTGAGTTCCTCATGCCAGCCTTGATCTCCATGAGGGAAAAATAAGGGATAGAGTAATGCATCTAAATTGCTGTGTAGAATACTGACTTGCTGTGTTTTTGGGGTCAAGGGGTTATTTGGATCAGGTTTCAAATGAATTAAAATGTCTCTATTGAATGGTGGCTCTCCATCAGCATTTTCAAAGACCACAGCAACTTCATTGACAGTAGGATTGTTATAGCGTCTAGGGTCTTGCTGTCTGTCTTGTTTAATGGCCATGATAATATTTGGCATGACGGTGCCATGTTCTACTGCCTTCTGCTGTTCTTCTAATTCAACGTGACGTAGCATTTTGTAGGCCGAAACAAAGGGATTAATATTATCCAATTGAAGAGCAATGATACTCATTAAAGTAGGATGACATTTAATATTTTCTGGAGACTGTAGCCGTTGTTCTATAGCGCTTGCAGTATCTAAAATGTACAGTTGTGCATATGCTGGAGGTTGATCTTGAGCAGGATGGAGTGTTCCCGTACGATGATAAATTTGCCCATGAATACGGAAACAGTAAGGGCCGTGTCCAGGTGGTAAAGAAACATGGGCACCCATGGAGGCAAAAGCAAAAGAACTATTAATGCTCCTGATATTCTCCATCAAATTTCGACTGTACTCACTCTCTCCTTCCAGCAGGCGTTGGAAGACCTCCGGTTATTGAGGTAATGGTACCTTTACTTTTCCCTTGTGGCAACAAAGACTAAACTGTTGATCTGATGGGCGTTCAGCAGTAAAATGCAGAGCCTCACAATGTTCACATATTAACTTCATGGGACCACAGGTATGTTCTAGAATAGCATGATCCTGATCAGTAAATGCTATTGGATGTAGGAGAGGTGTAGATAACAAACGTAGATTTTTATTGTGTAATCCTACATAGATGAGACGTGGAAGGGACATAGATTCAACACATTCCATAAATGAAGAAGTTGAATATATATTCCATTCTGGTTCTTGCAATGTTGAAGTGGAAGAAGAACTTTTGCGTAGGTCACGACGTGATGCAGACAAATGGGCCAAGCTGACATGTTTAGACGTAGGAGACAGCGTATCTTGACGTATCTGTCTTGACCTTTTAAGCCTCATAATTTTAGACTGTTTGCTGTATGGCGTCTCCTCAGCAGAGTGTTTTCGTTTACATGTGGCCTTGCGATGTGGTAAAGGCTGTTCAGTTGTAGTTAACACAGTAGAAGAAGACGGGGCAGCAGTATGAGGATCAGTCGAAGAGGTGGCAGCAGTATGAGGATCAGACGAAGAGGTGGCAGCAGTATGAGGATCAGACGGATCTCCTGTAGGCATTAACTTTTGTTCTTTGCGTTTTTGACGCGCAGCCATTGATTTTTTGTCTAATCGTTCCTTCCTTCCTTCCAAAGACTCTTTTGAAAGCCATGTGTCAGCATTCCAGGTTTTCCGGCTTGCCGTTTGACCATTTTGCCCTCAGTCAGCATGGAGATCATTGTTTTGTTTGCCCTTCTTCCTGTCTCGTTTACATAAAGACCTGGCTCAGGTGAACATTCATTGCTTGGGTATACTGGTTCCTCGTTTGCTCCAGCTCAGCTGTTCTCCTTGATCCTCTCACTTCCCTGGAGCTCTGTGAGATCTCGGTTCACCTTACAGCTTCCTGCATCGTGCTTCTGGTGCCGCTGCTTCTACCTTCAGGCTCGGACGTTCAAGTTTGTAAGCAACTTCCCGGTTATTACCGTATGTACTGTGTGCTTTGTGGACTTGTGTTTCATTACCTACTCGGAACTGTGTTTAAACTTGTTACCCGGTCATCCGGGTGTGGGGACCTTTTGCCACGGAATATATCTTCCGGTCGTTCCAGTACACGGACTTGTGCTATGGACTGCATGCATCCGGATTTACCTGCTTTGGACTATTGGTTTTTCGGACTGCTTCCATAAGGACTGTGCTCGACGATATATATATTGGGGTTGTGTTTTGCTGTGTGTTTATAAATACTTTGCACCCAAGAACCCGTTTCTGCTCTTCATTGCCCTTAAGCGATCAGACTCCTCAAAACCTATACAATAGTATTACACCGTGTCTTAAAAGCAGCCTTTTCCTTGTCCAAGCGAAGTTGTCTTTCTTCAGAACTCTCCTCTGCACGCTTCTTGCGCATACGCACAGCGTCCTTCTCAACCTTTGCTTGTTTTTTTCCCATGGAGGTCATGGGAGGTGTTAAAGGCTGTTCACTTTGTAGAATGTCAGTAGACGAAGAGGCAGGAGTAGTATCTTTGTCAGACGGTTCTTCAGTGGCTGTAAGTTGTTGTTGTTTGCGTCTGCGACGCTCACCCATGGCTCTTGTTGCCATTCGTTGGCTTCTTTCTTCGGAAGACAGTTCAGAAATACGTTTCTTCAAAGCAGCGTTTGCAGCATCCAACCGAAAACGTCTCACTGGAGAAGAGAGTTTGGCAATGCGTATCACTTTAGCAGCCTTAGCACGATCTAACCGAAGACGTCTCTCTTCTGAAGTCTCCTCTGCAATGCGTTTTGCCTGAGCAGCCTTAACACGATCTAACCGAAGACGTCTCTTTTCCGAAGTCTCCTCTGCAGTGAGTTTCGCTATAGCAGCCTTAGCACGATCTAACCGAAGACGTCTCTCTTCCGAAGTCTCCTCTGCACGCTTCTTCTTAGGCGTAGATGCAGCCTCCTTGGCAAGAGGGATATTTTTTGTTGGAGAGCTCATCTTCGTAAGAATAGGCAGTGAATCCAAGCCAAAATGAGCTAGAGTGTGTTAGTTAAGGAAACAATCAATAATAACTATGTCTAAATAGGCAAAAACAATAAAAGGAAAGTGTGTATTTCAATAACCTGTGAAAAGCAAATCATGGACTTATTTACAATACGAAACAAATATTTAATGATGCTTACTGTTTGGAGTTGTGAATGGAAATCAGTGTGTTTAAAGTCCTTAAAAAGAGACTTGAAAGCAAGACAAATAGATGTAAGGGCCCTTTCAGACGCGCGTTGTAAATGCAGAGTTCCAACATTTTTAAAAAAGCGGTTAAAGTACCGATATGACGGCAAGTTCCGCATAACCGCCAGCAGGGGTGGAGTTGCAGAAGTTGGGGCAAAATGGCAGAGGTAGCGTTCATTTTTACCTTGAACTTAGGGTTTTGTGATTATTGCGGAAGTAGTGGTTTTTATTTTTCTCTCTGCAGTTGGGGAAATAGCGGCATTAGTGCTGAGCGTCAAATGGGGCAATGTGACCAAGCAGGGTGAAAAAAGAAATAAGGCAACTTCCGCAGTACATGGTGAAACAGGCAGGTGAATGTAAAAATGAACATTAATCCGGCGATGTAGCGGGACCTTACGCAACTGCACCCCTGGTGGCGGGTATGGGGAACTTGCGTTAATATTGGGAATATTACCACATGTTATGGAATTATGTAAATCTGCATGTACAACGCACGTGTGAAAGGGGCCCCAGTGGGTCATATAGTGCAAAATGCCTTGCAACCAAAATCTTTGGTATGTAAAAGTAATTAATGTCCCACTGGCACGACAATAAGACAGTGGTAAGGTAGCATTACATCCAAACTGTTAAATATAAGACAGGTAGTAGTCCTACAGACTCATTAGTATGAAATATAATCAAAATGGCATATAATGGGTTAATGTACTCCTAACAGTCTAACGACACACTCCAAGTAGAAATAAAATATAGAACAGTCAGTAAGGGGTTAATGTAGCAGTGTCACGACAATAAGGCAATGGTAAGGTAGCATTACATCCAAACTGTTAAATATAAGACCGGTAGTAGTCCTACAGACTCATTAGTATGCAATATAATCAAAATGCCCTATAATGAGTTAATGTACTCCTAACAGTCTAACGACACACTGCAAGTAGAAATAAAATATAGAACAGTCTGTAAGGGGTTAATGTACCACTGGCACCCGTACAAAATACTGCACTATCAATAAAATTAAAAATAGTATTAGGGCCCTTTTACATCAGCGTTTTTTTCAAATCGCGCCAGATGCGGTGAAAAAACCGCATCTGCCGCAATTACCGCATACCGCCTGAACTTGCGGCACGGTTGCGGTAAACGCCATACAATGTATAGGCGGACTTGCGGCAGGTGCTGCAAGTGCGGTTTTGGCACTTGCAGCAGGTGCGGCCGCGAAAAAAAATGCTGTCAGCCGCGTTTTTTTTCGCGGCCGCACCTGCTGCAAGCGCCAAAATCGCACTTGCCGCACCAGGCGCAAGTCCGCCTATACATAGTATGGTGTTTAGCGCAACCGCGCCGCAACCGTGCCGCAAGTGCAGGCGGTATGCGTTAATCACAGCAGATGCGGTTTTTTCACCGCATCTGCCGCAATTTGAAAAAAACGCTGATGTTAGTATTCAAATGCCAGTAGTAAACCACATAGTGACATAGGCAGTGAATAGGCAAGACAATAGAAGGGTTAATGTACTACTTGCACTCCTATAAAACAGTGTGGATGAGAAAATAAATAACAAATGGTATAGAAGAGGTTAATTTTCAAACGTCATGAGTACAGCACATAGTGACACAGTTAGTGATTAGCAAAGAGAATAGAAGGGGTTAATGTAGCAGTTTGAACCCTATAAGGCTATGTGCACACGGGGGCGGGTTAGGGGCGGCGGCGGCTGGGCGGGACCCGACAGGAAGCACCGAAGCCGTCCACCGGCTTCCTGTCGGGTCCGTGCTGCGGAAGACGGGCGGGTGTGCGGCGGTGCACAGCGGGTTAGTGGCGTCGGTTCTGCAGCGGCTGGAAGCAGGACATGATTCTGCTTGCAGCCGCTGCAGAACCGGCCGGATTATTGAACATGCTCATTCTTTGCTAACCCGCTGGGAACCCAGCGGGTTAGCAACGGATGAGCATGTGGAAACCGCCGGTGTGTGCACACCGGGTGTCGGTTTCCATAGGTTTCTATGTTAATCCAAAAGCCGCTTTTGGATTAACATAAATTTGCATAAACCTGATGGAAACCGACCGGCGGTTTCCGCTGCTAAAACGGCCCTAAACCTCCCTGTGTGCACATACCCTAAAACAGTGTGACAGAAAATTAAAATGCAAATGGCATAGAAGAGGTTAATGTAGAAATGGCCTTAGTACAGCACATAGTGAGATAGCAAGTGGAGCAGAAATAGAATAGAAGGGGTTAAAAAGGTATTAAAAAACAGGTTAATATGGTGAAATGTAGCTCATATGAAATTTGTATAAAGAAGGGGTTAATATAAGCATAGGCATTAGGAATATATACTCTGATGTGAGATTGTACTGTGAAAACAACTTTTTAGGTTTTATTAATAGTGCAAAAATTCAAATTTCGCGCTCTATGATGACGGACGCGAAATGTTCATTCATAAAATGGCGGCAGACGCCAGCCGCTGTGGGATTGGGCAGCGGAAAGTTCATAAACATGGCGCCGTGAATCCGATTGGTGGGCACTATGCGGGGAGACCGGCAACTTGGATGCCCAGCGCCTGGTTCTGTTTTCGGCCAGAGCGCAAGGCTCAGGTCGGTCGTAGCGTGGAAGTATGTAGCTCCGCCCCGCTGTGCTATGATTGGTCTGGCGGCAACCTCAGAAGATGGCGCTGAGCATCCGATTGGTCGGCGCTCAGCGGGGAAAGCCGCGCTTTCCCTGCCGAGCGACTGGTTCGATTTTCGGCCATAGTGGTCGCGGCATCGGGTTCCCCACTTTTAGCGCGGAACGCCGCGCTTGGAGCGCCGAACTCGCCGCCAAATTATGGAAGTGTGTGGGAGTGTGTGGCGGCGCTCAGCGCTTTCCCCGCTGAGCGCCGCCACACACTCCCACAATTCGGCGCCGAGTTCGGCCTCCAAGCGCGGCGCTCCGCGGTAAAAGCGGCGACCCCGATGCAGTCGACCACTATAGCTGAAAATCGAACCAGGCGCTCGGCAGGAAAAGCGGAGCTTTCCCCGCTGAGCGCCGACCAATCGGAATCACAGCGCTACTCTTTAAAGTTGCCGCTGTCCAATCACAACACAGCGGGGCGTAGCTACACACTTCCAAGGTCCACGAACGCCGTGGCCGAAAATCGAACCAGGCGCTCGGCAGGGAAAGCGCCGCATTCCCCGCTGAGCGCCGCCATAGACTCGCACACACTCCCACAATTTGGCGCCGAGTTCGCCACTCCAAGCGCGGCGTTCCGCGCTAAAAGCGGCGACCCCGATGCCGGCGACCACTATGCCGAAAATCGAACCAGGCGCTCGGCAGGGAAAGGGCGGCTTTCCCCGCTGAGCGCCGACCAATCGGAATCACAGCGCTACTGTCTTAAGTTGCCGCTGTCCAATCACAACACAGCGAGGCGGAGCTACAGACTTCCACCTTCCCGAACGCCGTTGCCGAAAATAGAACCAGGCGGTCAGCAGAGAAAGCGGCGCTATCCCCGCTGAGCGACGACCAATCAGAATTAGAGCGCCATCTACCGTGACCAATCACAATCGCGGCGCCAATTTTGAAAATACACAGCGGCCAATCACAATCGCGCCTCATTTCTCAATGCATCTCTAAGGGAAGGTGCGCTGAGAATGCGATTGGTCGGCGATCAGCGGGAAGAGCGGAAAGTTGTATGGGCGGCGCCTGAATGAGTGTTCGGCCACAGCGGTCTGATGCACCGCGGAGGCCGCTAGAAGCGCCGAAGTTTGCGCTTGTAGCGCAGAAGTCGGTGCTTGCAGCGCCGATTGGCGCTGCATGGCGCAAGATAGTAAAAGTGGTGAAAATAAAAGATAGCAAAAGAGGTGAAAATAAAACTTAGCATCAGGAATATAGCCTCTGATGTGAAAAGGTATATTTCAAGAAGGATATCTTAGCTGATGAATGGCTTGCTTCCCGACGGCCCTCACGAAGGATGGATATCTTGGCTGAAATAGAGTCCAACAGATGGTCGGGCGCTTGCTTCCCGACGGGCCTCACGAAGGATGGATATCTTGGCAGAAATATAGTCCAACAGATAGTCCGGCAGTAGCTTCTCGTCCTCCCTCAAACAGAATACGCAGAGGTGGAATAATGTGTTGAAAAACATTCAAATTTCGCGCTATGAATAGCGGACTTATCTCATTGGTGGGCGGTAACCTCAGAAAGATGGCGCCATGAATGTGATTGGTCGCTGTGTATTTTCAAAGATGGCGCCGTGATTGTGATTGGAGGGCGCCTTTCCATAGGGATACATGGAGGAATGAGGCGCTATTCTGATTGGTCGCTGTGTGCTGCCGGCGACCAATCAGAAGAGCGCCTCACTTCCCATCAAGCAGTGGCTCCGGAGCAGTGTACGGTGGGGTGGCGGGGCGGCGAGGGGAGGCAGACGGGGCAGAAGAGAGGGATTGCTCCAGAGCCGCTGGTGTGACCGCCTGGTGACACAGTGGTCTGCCTCCCCTCGCCGCCGCGGGGTTCTGGCGGGCAGAGCGGGGCGGACAGGTGGCTGGTCATGGGGCTATAGTATACCATAGCAGTGTACTACAGCCCCATGCTCAGGATTAGAGGTGGGGGTAGAGGTGGGGGCATGTTGGTGGCTCTGGTCGCGTGGGCGCGTGCAGAGCGCCAGAGAAAGTGCCGAGCCACGCGAACAAAGCCACGGAAGTAGCGCCGGACGCGACGGAAGTCGCTACGGCAATTATATAATAGATGAATATAGTAACACAGCGTGTTGTACGCCATGTGCGGCCTCTCCCCTGCCGCACACCGCCATGACGGCGTTGTTAAAAAGGTGGTTTTTGTTGGGCAGGTGGTGCGAAGGGAGAGACATCCCCCAGAGCACCGTACTGACAGGGGAGTGCTACAACCCAGAAATGGGATGCACTCTAAACTGGGAACCTAATGCATTGAACAAGAATGAGTCATGGTGTAATTTACATATATATATGTGATGATCCATATAACAAAATAATTTTGTGGTGTAATCACATGTATATATGATGATTCATATAATAAAGTAATTTGAGTATGGAACACTTAATCCTATACTTCTCCTATATAGGAGATTATGAGGCAAAGGATTGAAAAAAACGAAAAAAACAAAAACAATGTATATAGATAAAGAATATATTATAAATGCACTGTCACTTTAAAAAATTTTTTACAGCTAAAAGATACTAAATTCACTTAATAATTTTATTCACAAGATATACTTTGTAAATAGCACATATATGAAGTAGATTTATCACCTTTTTAATGGAATTTGAGCAATTCCTAAGATAGGCATATAGATAAAGGAAGGGAAGATCAGAAGCGTGCACAGCCAGAAGCTGGACGTCATGGCGCATGCGCGGGATTACTAAAATGGCGCTGGATGCGCTTCCGCTGACGTGGTGTAACTAGGGACGCGCATTGCGTACGCGCATGCGCAGAGAGATGTAAACAACGCCGTCATGGCGGCGCGCGGCCGGGGAGAGGCCGCACATGGCGTACAACACGCTGTGTTACTATATTCATGATAATTATAATTAATCAAGCAGGCACCTGAGTGGCAATTGACCCATTCATGAATATAACTAAGTAAATAGATCTATACTGTTTTAATGTGATCAGCAGATGTGGGTATGTATACAATAATTACTATGTAATGTTTAACACTAATGGAAGTCATTTATGCACTGTAAAATATTTGTAAAATAACTAATTAGATAATAAGGTTAGACATTGGAGGATGTATAAAATCCCCAGCATTTGCCCTAAGTGATTGCTGGAAGAAGGTCTGAGGACCGAAACGTCGCTACCTTTGCCTGAAGGCCATTAAAGGCGAGTTAACAACCTTAATCTGGAGTGCTGCAGCCTTTATTTACAACTGTATCCGAAATTTGTGGTTGATTCCCACCTTAAGGACTGAGAAAACACCTAACATCCTGCTAAAATAAGAACCGCTGCTCAATAACTTTTTTTCATTAGATAGATAGATAGATAGATAGATAGATAGATAGATAGATAGATAGGTGAGTCGTTGGAGCCGCGGTAGGTCCATTGCGATTTTCTTGGGCCGGCGACAGCCGAGCGCCGTGGCCGAAAATCGAACCAAGGGGCCGGCCATGCATTGTTCGAAACAGCGCTATGTATCTCTATGGGAAGTGAGGCGCTATTCTCATTGGTCGCTATGTGCTGGCGGCGACCAATGAGAATAGCGCCTCACTTTGAGCGGTAAATTTGGAAATCAAAGTGCCGTGGCCGAAAATCGAACCAAGGGGCCGGCCATGCATTGTTCGAAACACCGCTATGTATCTCTATGGAAAGTGAGGCGCTATTCTGATTGGTCGCTGTGTGCTGGCGGCGACCAATGAGAATAGCGCCTCACTTTGAGCGGTAAATTTGAAAATCAAAGTACCGTGGCCGAAAATCGAACCAAGGGGCCGGCCATGCATTGTTCGAAACACCGCTATGTATCTCTATGGAAAGTTAGGCGCTATTCTGATTGGTCGCTGTGTGCTGCCGGCGACCAATCAGAATAGCGCCTCACTTCCCATAGAGATATAATGGACTAATTTTCATCCATTATATCTCTATGGGAAGTGAGGCGCTATTCTGATTGGTCGCTGTGTACTGGCGGCGACCAATCAGAATAGCGCCTCACTTTCAGCGGTAAATTTGAAACTCAAAGTCGTCCATTATATGTCTATGGGAAGTGAGGCGCTATTCTGATTGGTCGCCGGCAGGACACAGCGACAATCAGAATAGCGCCTCACTTCCCATAGAGATATATAGCGGTGTTTCGGCGAATTTATGGCCGGGCCCCTGGTTCTATTTTCAGCCACGGGGCTCGGCTCTGGTCGGTCGTTCCACGGGGCCGGAGACTCGCAATGGCCGCTTTGCGGCCATTGCTCGCGCCTCAGCAACGGCTCACAATGAACAAAGCCACGAACATAGCCACGGAAGTAGCGCCGTATGCGACGGATAGGGGCAGATCAGCAGGACACTGCTTATATAGGGGGAGGGTGTATAGTTAAGAGATGGATCTTCTTCTACGATGCTGAAGTTGGTTTCTCATTCGTTCAGTTTATTAGGCTATTTTTTATTTTCTGCTTTTTTCAGCTTTTTCAATAAAAATAAAACATTCTAAGTATATAATAATATGCAGTCATGTGTCCTTTTATGAATACAGTTAAAAACAGATAAAAAAAAATAGAAGGCTGGCACAAAAAATGGGCATCAAAGTGGGCACTGAGGTATGGTATTGAAGAGGTTAAATGCCTTTGTGCCACTAATCTGACACCTGATTTACACACTTTGTGATGCCACACATCAAGTTCATGTCAATCCTGCCTGGCACAAATGGTTTCTGGGGATCAAAACTGGCATCAAAGTGGGCAAATCGCCCATTTTCACAGACTTGAATAAGTAACAGCTATTTTTAAGGGGTTAAATGCCTTTGTGCCACTGATCTAACACCTGATTTACATACCTACTGATGCCCCACATGAAATCCATGTCAATCCTGCCTGGCACAAATGGGTTCTGGGCATCAAAACTGGCATCAAAGTGGGCAAATTGCACATTTTCACAGATTTGAATAAGTAACAGCTATTTTTAAGGGGTTAAATGCCTTTGTGCAACTCATCTAACACCTGATTTACATACCTACTGATGCCCCACATGAAATCCATGTCACTCCAGCCTAGGCCAAATCGGTTATTTGCATCAGAACTGGCATCAAAGTGGGAAATTCACAAATTTTCACAGATTTGAATATGTAACAAGTGTTTTGGGTAGGCTAAATGGCTTTGGGACACTAACATCTCACCATAAATACGTACCAAATGATGCCCTGCATCAATTTCATGTATCTCCAGTTTGGCCCAAACGAGATTTGGGCATCTAAACTGGCATCAAAGTGAGCAAATTGACCATTTTTACAGATTTTAATAAGTAACAGCTGTTTTTTAGGGGTTAAATAGCTTTGAGCCACTGATATCTCACATAAATACATACCAAGTGATGTCCTGCATCAAATTCATGTCACTCCAGCTTGGTCCAAATGGGTTCTGGGCATGAAAACTGGCATAAAAGTGGGCAGAAGCCCAAATTTCACAGTTTTGAATAAGTAGCAGGTGTTTTTGAGGGGTTAAATGACTTTGGGCCACTGATATCTCACCATATGTACATACCTAGTGATGCCCCGAAACAAATTCATGTCACTTAAGCCTAGCCCAAATGGGTTCTGGGCATCAAAACTGGCATCAAACAGTAGAAAATTACTTATTTTCCCAGATTTCAATAAGTATCTGCTGTTTTTGAGGGGTTAAATGGCATTGGTCACAGATCACACACCATCTAATATATAATTGCCGTAGCGCACTTCCGTCATATTCGGCGCTACTTCCGTCGTCGTGGACGTGGCTGCCTCACAGCCACGCGACCCACGAAGCATTGGCCGGCGCGAGCAATGGCCGGCAAGCGGCCATTGCGAGTCTCCGGCCCCGTCCAACGACCGACCACAGCCGAGCCCCGTGGCGGAAAATAGAACCAGGGGCCCGGCTATACTTCGCTTCAAACACCGCTATTATTCTCTATGGGAAGTGAGGCGCTATTCTGATTGGTCACTGTGTCCTGCCGGCGACCAATCAAAATAGCGCCTCACTTCCCATAGAGATACATAGCGGTGTTTCGGCAAACTTATGGCCGGGCCCCTGGTTCTATTTTCGGCCACGGGGCTCGGCTGTGGTCGGTCGTTCCACGGGGCCGGAGACTCGCTTCGCGGCCATTGCTCGCGCCTCAGCAACGGCTCGCAATCATTGCGAGCAGTTGCTCAGGTGCGAGCAATGGCCGCGAAGCGGCCATTGCGAGTCTCCGGCCCTGTGGAACGACCAATCAGAGCCGAGCCCCGTGGCCGAAAATAGAACCAGGGGCCCGGCCATAAATTCCCCGAAACACCGCTATGTATCTCTATGGGTAGTGAGGCGCTATTCTGATTGGTCGCTGTGTCCTGCCGGCGACCAATCAGAATAGCGCCTCACTTCCCATAGACATATAATGGATGACTTTGAGTTTCAAATTTACCGCTGAAAGTGAGGCGCTATTCTGATTGGTCGCTGTGTGGTGGCGGCGACCAATCAGAATAGCGCCTCACTTCCCATAGACATATAATCGTCCATTATATCTCTACGGAAAGTGAGGCGCTATTCTGATTGGTCGCTGTGTGCTGCCGGCGACCAATCAGAATAGCGCCTCACTTCCCATAGACATATAATGGACGACTTTGAGTCCATTATATCTCTATGGGAAGTGAGGCGCTATTCTGATTGGTCGCTGTGTGCTGCCGGCGACCAATCAGAATAGCGCCTCACTTCCCATAGACATCTAATGGACAACTTTGAGTTTCAAATTTACCGCTCAAAGTGAGGCGCTATTCTGATTGGTCGCCGGCAGCACACAGCGACCAATCAGAATAGCGCCTCACTTCCCATAGAGATACATAGCGGTGTTTCCAACAATGCATGGCCGGGCCCTTGGTTCCCTTTTCGGCTACGGCGCTCGGCTGTCGCCGGACTTACAGCGGCTGCAAAAACTACACACATCATCTATCTATATCTATCTATATCTATCTATTATCTATCTATCTCTATCTATTATTATCTATCTACTTTATCTATCTATCTCTATCTATTTATATCTATCTATCTCTTATCTATCTATCTATCTATCTCTATCTATTTATCTATCTATCTCTATCTATTTATCTATCTCTATCTATTTATCTATCTATCTATCTCTATCTATTTTATCTATCTATCTATCTATCTATCTATCTATCTCTATCTATCTATCTCTATCTATCTATTCTACTCTACACTCTATCTATCTATCTCTATCTATCTCTACTCTATCTATTCTCTATCTATCTTATATCTATCCTATCTATATTATACTCTATCTATCTCTATCTATTTATCTATCTCTATCTATCTATATCTATCTATTTATCTATCTCTATCTCTCTCTCTCTCTCCCTCTCCCTCTCCTCTCTCTCTCCTCTCTCCAGATTCTAGACTCCCGATTCTTCAGAATCGGGCTCACAGCTAGTCTATTATATAATTGTCTAAGGGTTTTTTGAGTGTGTCTGTCGCCGAAATCGCGCACCACACAGACGCAGATTATTGGTTGCGCAGGTATACACGGTCCAGCAGACGGCGGACCCAGCGCGCGCGAGCGAGACGGAGCTCAGCCGCGGCTACCTGCGGCATGGAGGTCCGCGGCGAGCCAGACGGGAGATGAGCGGCATCAACCGGTCATTTCCCGGCTGGCGAGCCGCTGACCTCTGTGCCACAGTAGCCGCGGCTGAGCTCCAGTCTAAACTCCGGTCAGCAGCGAGCTAGCCAGGAGATGACCGGCGTCAGGCTGCTCGCAGCGGTGGTGCCCTTCACGGCATTCAAACTGCACGCCAAGCCACAGTACTCTTCTGATTGGTTGCCTCGGCCCCGGCTGTAGGTTTAAATGCCGCTCCTCTGATTGGTCGGCGCTGAACCCGGCAACCAATCAGAATAGAGGCGTGCGCCATGGCGCATATTTCAAATACACTGTATTCAGTGTATTTAAAATATGGCGCCATGACGCACGCCGCTATTCTGATTGGTCGGCGCTGAACGCAGCGACCAATGAGAGTATTGGTGCGTGGTTTCAATGCCGCGCCTCTGATTGGTCGGCGCTGAACACGCCGACCAATCAGAATAGCAGCGCGCGCCATATTTCAAATCCACTGTACTCAGTGTATTGGAAATATGCCGCCATGGCGCGTGCCGCTATTCTGATTGGTTGGCGCTGAACGCGACGACCAATCAGAGGAGCGGTGGGCGGTTTGAATGCCGCTTCTCTCATTGGTCGCCGCGTTCAGCGCTGACCAATCAGAATAGCGGCGCGCCATGGTGCCTTATTTCAAATACACTGTACTCAGAGGTTAGCATTGTATAGTTGCTCAGTGGTTAGTACTGTATGGTGGCTCAGTGGTTAGCACTGTATAGGGTGGCTCAGTGGTTAGCACTGTATGGTAGCTCAGTGGTTAGCACTGTATATGGTGGATCAGTGGTTAGCACTGTATGGTGGCTCAGTGGTTAGCACTGTATATGGTGGATCATTGGTTAGCACTGTATGGTGGCTCAGTGG
The DNA here is from genome assembly GCA_033576535.1 of Allobates femoralis. NCBI lineage: Eukaryota > Metazoa > Chordata > Amphibia > Anura > Aromobatidae > Allobates > Allobates femoralis. The sequence goes on along the minus strand of JARQOC010000004.1, from coordinate 481,562,132 downwards.
TTAGCACTGTATATGGTGGCTCAGTGGTTAGCACTGTATATGGTGGCTCAGTGGTTAGCACTGTATACGGTGGCTCAGTGGTTAGCACTGTATATGGTGGTTCAGTGGTTAGCACTGTATGGTGGCTCAGTGGTTAGCTCTGTATACGGTGGCTCAGTGGTTAGCACTGTATGGTGGCTCAGTGGTTAGCACTGTATATAGTGGTTCAGTGATTAGCACTGTATGGTGGCTCAGTGGTTAGCACTGTATACGGTGACTCAGTGGTTAGCACTGTATACGGTGGTTCAGTGGTTAGCACTGTATACGGTGGCTCTGTGGTTAGCACTGTATATGGTGGCTCTGTGGTTAGCACTGTATATAGTGGCTCAGTGGTTAGCACTGTATGGTGGCTCAGTGGTTAGCACTGTATACGGTGGCTCAGTGGTTAGCACTGTATATAGTGGCTCAGTGGTTAGCACTGTATGGTGGCTCAGTGGTTAGCATTGTAGGTCGCTCAGTGGTTGGCACTGTATACGGTGGCTCAGTGGTTAGCACTGTATGGTGGCTCAGTGGTTAGCACTGTATGGTGGCTCAGTGGTTAGCACTGTATATGGTGGCTCAGTGGTTAGCACTGTATACGGTGGCTCAGTGGTTAGCACTGTATATGGTGGCTCAGTGGTTAGTACTGTATATGGTGGCTCAGTGGTTAGCAATGTATATGGTGGCTCAGTGGTTAGCACTGTATGGTGGCTCAGTGGTTAGCACTGTATATGGTGGCTCAGTGGTTAGCACTGTATATGGTGGCTCAGTGGTTAGCACAGTGTATGGTGGCTCAGGGGTTAGCACTGTATGGTGGCTCAGTGGTTAGCACTGTATATGGTGGCTCAGTGGTTAGCATGTATACGGTGGCTCAGTGGTTAGCACTGTATATGGTGGCTCAGTGGTTAGTACTGTATATGGTGGCTCAGTGGTTAGCAATGTATATGGTGGCTCAGTGGTTAGCACTGTATATGGTGGCTCAGTGGTTAGCACTGTATATGGTGGCTCAGTGGTTAGCACAGTGTATGGTGGCTCAGGGGTTAGCACTGTATGGTGGCTCAGTGGTTAGCACTGTATGGTGGCTCAGTGGTTAGCACTGTATATGGTGGCTCAGTGGTTAGCACTGTATACGGTGGCTCAGTGGTTAGCACTGTATATGGTGGCTCAGTGGTTAGTACTGTATATGGTGGCTCAGTGGTTAGCAATGTATATGGTGGCTCAGTGGTTAGCACTGTATGGTGGCTCAGTGGTTAGCACTGTATATGGTGGCTCAGTGGTTAGCACTGTATATGGTGGCTCAGTGGTTAGCACAGTGTATGGTGGCTCAGGGGTTAGCACTGTATGGTGGCTCAGTGGTTAGCACTGTATATGGTGGCTCAGTGGTTAGCACTGTATATGGTGGGTCAGTGGTCATCATTGTTTATGATGTCTCATTGTTTCTTTGGTTTAAGTGAGTCCTCCCACTGAGAAATAGTCAAAATGGAGGTTTAGCTGAGCCCAAGGAAAGAGTGACAAGGTAGGATAGGGACCCATCAGATCTAAAATCACCTTGAAGCTGGTTGATGGGCAAACAGGTATTGGCCAATATGTGTACCAAGAACCTTTGTTTATAAAGATAAAATATCCAAAAAATACATAGACGATAGACACATAGGTGGGTGATAGATATCGTGTAGTCCTTGCATTATTGTTAAATCTTCATAAATAAACTATATACATATTCTAGACTGCCCGATGCTTTAGAATAGGGCCACCATCTAATTATTATATAACTAGATGGTGGCCCGATTCTAACACATCAGGTATTCTAGAATATGTATGTAGTTGACATACTGTGACTGACAGAACTTGTTAAGTCAACATGAGTGAACTACATATATATATAGCAGCGCTATGGTATATGGTGGTACATTACAGCACATGTATAGCAGCACTATAGTATATGGGGGTAAATTACAGTACATGTATAGCAGCACTATATTATATGGCGGTACATTACAGTACATGTATAGCAGCGCTATGCTATATGGCGGTACATTACAGTACATGTATAGCAGCACTATGGTATATGGCGGTACATTACAGTACATGTATAGCAGCACTATAGTATATGGCGGTAAATTACAGTACATGTATAGCAGCACTATATTATATGGTGGTACATTACAGTACATGTATAGCAGCGCGACGGTATATGGCGGTACATTACGGTACATGTATAGCAGCGCTATGGTATATGGTGGTACATTACATTACATGTATAGCAGCACTATATTATATGGCGGTACACTACAGTACATGTAAAATAAGACTATAGTATATGGCGGTAGAATATAGCACATGTATAGCAGCACTATGGTATATGGCAGTATATTACAGTATATGTACAGGTGCACTATAGTATATGGTGGTATTTTATAGCACATGTATAGCAGCACTATAGTATATGGCGATACATTACAACACATGTATAGCAGCACTATAGTATATGGCGGTACATTACAGTACATGTATAGCAGCACTATGGTATATGATGATACTCCGCTCCCCGCGGTCCCCCACTCCTCCACAGTAACAGTAAAAAAATCCTCAGACAGGATACTCACCTGTCTGCCAGCTCGCTCCACCTCCGTTTTCTAAGTCCTACAGGCCTTTAGGACCCGTCGTTGCCTGGGAAACCGATCAGCTGATCGGTCACATGACTGCTAATTGCCGGGGGGGTGAGCGGGGCAGGATGTTGACGGGGGGGGGGGGGGGTGCAGGATGGAGCAAGTGGGGCAGGATGGGGACGGGGGGGGGCAGAATGGAGCCGGGAGGGGCAGGATGGAGCCGGAGTGGGGGGCAGAATGGAGCCGGGGTGGGGCAGGATGGAGCCGGGAGGGCAGCATGGAGCCGGGGTGGGGGAAGGGGGGCAGGATGGATGCGGGGGGGAACACGATGGATGCGGGGGGGCACAATGGAGGCGGGGGGCAGGATCCCCCTCGCCCTCCTCTGTTCTCACCTGTCTTCTGTAGTGGTCGTCATGTGACAGGGCACGCTGTTTGATATGACATCAGCCCGCCCTGTCACATGACAGCAGTGACGGAGGAGACGGGTGAGAACAGCGGGAGGCGAGCGGGGCAGTATGGATGCGGGTGGGAGATGTGACGTCACACAGCCCGCCCTGTGTACAGACGGTTGAGAAGAGTGGGAGGCGAGGTGGGGTGTGGGGGGAGAGGTGAGGTGGGGGCAGCGGGTTCCCTGTGTATCCCAGCAACAGTGGTGCGTTAGCGCCTGTCGCTGGGATTCAGCGACAGCGGTGCTAACACGCCACTGTCGCCGGGCTGCAAATTGGCGCGCAATTCGAACTTTGAATTCGCGCGCCAATTTGCATAGTCTGCGCTCTTTGGACTTCTGTGACCGGCAGACGCCTTAGACAATTATATAGCAGACTACTGTGTTTCTCTGAAAACAATACAATTGGAGGTTTTGCTACACTGCTAAATATAATTAATACCCCAAAAGTAAGACCTACTATTTCTTTTTGAAGAATGCCAACCAAATAGACCGACGCACGCAGTTGTGATTCATACTGATATTACCATAGACCGCCATCTTTGTCCAGGTGACCACCGCTGTATTTATGCCAAAGTGCTTCTCTGAGCTCTCTGGCTCAGGTGCAATAGATATAAGCCACCATCCAGTCAGAGGCCAGCAGCCGCTGGCCAATCATTGGCCAGCAGGTAACGTCATGCGTTGACATTACCTGCTGGCCTCTGATTGGCTGGTGGATGCTGGCCTCTGAGTAGTAGGTCTTACTTTTGGAGAATGCCTTATATTAAGTAGTGTAGCAAAACCTCTAATGCGTTTATTTTCAATGTAACACAGTAGGTAAATAATTGTGATGTGAGATCAGTGGGCGAAAGTTAATTTACCCCTTAAAAACAGCTGTTACTTATAGAAATCTGTTAAAATTGGGTTTCTGCCCACCTTGATGCCAGTTCTGATATCCAGAACCCATTTGCACCAGGCTAGGGGGACAAGACTATGATGTGTGGCAACACTAGGTATGTAAATGTTGTGTGATATCAGAGGCCCAAAGCCATTTAACCCCTCAAAAAAGCTGTTACTTATTCAAATCTGTGAAAATGGGTGATTTGCCCACTTTGATGCCAGTTTTGATGCCAATAACCGATTTAGCCTAGGCTGGATTGACATGGATTTCATGTGGGGCATCAGTAGGTATGTAAATCAGATGTTAGATGAGTGGCACAAAGGCATTTAACCCCTTAAAAATAGCTGTTACTTATTCAAATCTGTGAACATGGGTGATTTGCCCACTTTGATGCCAATTCTGATGCCCAGAACCCATTTGTGCCAGGCTGCAGAGACATGGATTTCATGTGGGGCATCAGTAGGTATGTAAATCAGATGTTAGATGAGTGGCACAAAGGCATTTAACCCCTTAAAAATAGCTGTTACTTATTCAAATCTGTGAACATGGGTGATTTGCCCACTTTGATGCCAGTTCTGATGCCCAGAACCCATTTGTGCCAGGCTGCAGATACATGGATTTCATGTGGGGCATCAGTAGGTATGTAAATCACGTGTTAGATCAGCGGCACAAAGGCATTTAACCCCTTAAAAATAGCTGTTACTTATTCAAATCTGTGAACATGGGTGAATTGCCCACTTTGATGCCAGTTCTGATGCCCAGAACCCATTTGTGCCAGGCTGGATTGACATGGATTTCATGTGGGGCATCAGTAGGTATGTAAATCAGATGTTAGATGAGTGGCACAAAGGCATTTAACCCCTTAAAAATAGCTGTTACTTATTCAAATCTGTGAAAATGGTCAATTTGCCCACTTTGATGCCAGTTTTGATGCCAATAACCGATTTAGCCTAGGCTGGATTGACATGGATTTCATGTGGGGCATCAGTAGGTATGTAAATCAGATGTTAGATGAGTGGCACAAAGGCATTTAACCCCTTAAAAATAGCTGTTACTTATTCAAATCTGTGAACATGGGTGATTTGCCCACTTTGATGCCAGTTCTGATGCCCAGAACCCATTTGTGCCAGGCTGCAGATACATGGATTTCATGTGGGGCATCAGTAGGTATGTAAATCACGTGTTAGATCAGCGGCACAAAGGCATTTAACCCCTTAAAAATAGCTGTTACTTATTCAAATCTGTGAACATGGGTGAATTGCCCACTTTGATGCCAGTTCTGATGCCCAGAACCCATTTGTGCCAGGCTGGATTGACATGGATTTCATGTGGGGCATCAGTAGGTATGTAAATCACGTGTTAGATCAGCGGCACAAAGGCATTTAACCCCTTAAAAATAGCTGTTACTTATTCAAATCTGTGAACATGGGTGAATTGCCCACTTTGATGCCAGTTCTGATGCCCAGAACCCATTTGTGCCAGGCTGGATTGACATGGATTTCATGTGGGGCATCAGTAGGTATGTAAATCAGATGTTAGATGAGTGGCACAAAGGCATTTAACCCCTTAAAAATAGCTGTTACTTATTCAAATCTGTGAAAATGGTCAATTTGCCCACTTTGATGCCAGTTTTGATGCCAATAACCGATTTAGCCTAGGCTGGATTGACATGGATTTCATGTGGGGCATCAGTAGGTATGTAAATCAGATGTTAGATGAGTGGCACAAAGGCATTTAACCCCTTAAAAATAGCTGTTACTTATTCAAATCTGTGAACATGGGTGATTTGCCCACTTTGATGCCAGTTCTGATGCCCAGAACCCATTTGTGCCAGGCTGCAGATACATGGATTTCATGTGGGGCATCAGTAGGTATGTAAATCACGTGTTAGATCAGCGGCACAAAGGCATTTAACCCCTTAAAAATAGCTGTTACTTATTCAAATCTGTGAACATGGGTGAATTGCCCACTTTGATGCCAGTTCTGATGCCCAGAACCCATTTGTGCCAGGCTGGATTGATATGGATTTCATGTGGGGCATCAGTAGGTATGTAAATCAGATGTTAGATGAGTGGCACAAAGGCATTTAACCCCTTAAAAATAGCTGTTACTTATTCAAATCTGTGAACATGGGTGATTTGCCCACTTTGATGCCAGTTTTGATGCCAATAACCGATTTAGCCTAGGCTGGATTGACATGGATTTCATGTGGGGCATCAGTAGGTATGTAAATCAGATGTTAGATGAGTGGCACAAAGGCATTTAACCCCTTAAAAATTGCTGTTACTTATTCAAATCTGTGAACATGGGTGATTTGCCCACTTTGATGCCAGTTCTGATGCCCAGAACTCATTTGTGCCAGGCTGCAGATACATGGATTTCATGTGGGGCATCAGTAGGTATGTAAATCACGTGTTAGATCAGCGGCACAAAGGCATTTAACCCCTTAAAAATAGCTGTTACTTATTCAAATCTGTGAACATGGGTGAATTGCCCACTTTGATGCCAGTTCTGATGCCCAGAACCCATTTGTGCCAGGCTGGATTGACATGGATTTCATGTGGGGCATCAGTAGGTATGTAAATCAGATGTTAGATGAGTGGCACAAAGGCATTTAACCCCTTAAAAATAGCTGTTACTTATTCAAATCTGTGAACATGGGTGATTTGCCCACTTTGATGCCAGTTCTGATGCCCAGAACCCATTTGTGCCAGGCTGCAGATACATGGATTTCATGTGGGGCATCAGTAGGTATGTAAATCACGTGTTAGATCAGCGGCACAAAGGCATTTAACCCCTTAAAAATAGCTGTTACTTATTCAAATCTGTGAACATGGGTGAATTGCCCACTTTGATGCCAGTTCTGATGCCCAGAACCCATTTGTGCCAGGCTGGATTGACATGGATTTCATGTGGGGCATCAGTAAGTATGTAAATCAGATGTTAGATGAGTGGCACAAAGGCATTTAACCCCTTAAAAATAGCTGTTACTTATTCAAATCTGTGAACATGGGTGATTTGCCCACTTTGATGCCAGTTCTGATGCCCAGAACCCATTTGTGCCAGGCTGGAGAGACATGGTTTTCATGTGGGGCATCAGTAGGTATGTAAATCAGATGTTAGATGAGTGGCACCAAGGCATTTAACCCCTTAAAAATAGCTGTTACTTATTCAAATCTGTGAAAATGGTCAATTTGCCCACTTTGATGCCAGTTCTGATGCCCAGAACCCATTTGTGCCAGGCAGGATTGACATGGATTTCATGTGGGGCATCAGTAGGTATGTAAATCAGATGTTAGATGAGTGGCACAAAGGCATTTAACCCCTTAAAAATAGCTGTTACTTATTCAAATCTGTGAAAATGGTCAATTTGCCCACTTTGATGCCAGTTCTGATGCCCAGAACCCATTTGTGCCAGGCAGGATTGACATGGATTTCATGTGGGGCATCAGTAGGTATGTAAATCAGGTGTTAGATCAGTGGCACAAAGGCATTTAACCCCTTCAATACCATACCTCAGTGCCCACTTTGATGCCCCTTTTTGTGCCAGCCTTCTATTTTTTTATCTGTATTCACAACAGGGCACATGACTGCATATTATTATATACTTAGAATGTTTTATTTTTATTGAAAAAGCTAAAAAAAGCAGCAAATAAAAAATAGCCGAATAAGAAACTGAAAGAATAAGAAACCAATTTCAGCATCGTTCTTCTTGTAGGGATGAGAGGTGAATGAGCACAATCCTGGACCTGCTCCACCAGCCAGAGCCCTAGTGAGGGGCAGCATTGATGTATGCAGGTGGAGAACCTCATGATCACACTGGACACACAGCCATCACCGACAGCTCGGCGATATTAATAGTACACTGCTCTTCTGCCCTCCACAGACTGTGATCAATGCGGGAGCTCCCTCCCCACTCCTTCCTTCCTTCTTTCCTCCGTCCCTTCCTTCCTCCCTTCCTTCCTCCCTCCAGGGCCTGCTGTACACGCGCGGTTTATTCAGCTGACTCCCATTCATAAATCCCAGCTCCGCTCGCAGTGAACGCTCAAGGTTACTAGCTTCCGGTCTCCATTCATAAAGAAAGAAATTAGGTTATGCGCAGTCGCAGTTCGCGCCCACCCCATTCATAAGAATCGTGCGGAGGGGTAAGTAAGGTGCGCGCCTGCGCTCTGGCCTCTTCCCTCCCATTCATGAGAAGTGTGCGGAAGCGAGGCGCATGCGCAATGAGGCTTATCCCTCCCATTCATAAAAAAAAGCCATTTTCCCAGGGAGTTGCAACATCGAAAGCGAAAAGGGAGCTGACAGCGGAGGAGCTATGCAGCCTGGATCATCGGGACTTGTGCTGAGGATTCCCATGGCCACTGCTAAGGAAATCTGACATTTTCGGGTGCTTGAGTCATGATCCTTTCTGCAGCCTTACAAGTAGGAGCATGCTATAATGTAAGTAATTGATGGGGAGTTGTGCAGGGTGCACCGCTGTCTGCTCAGGCACGGTGCCCTCCATTAGGCTGCTGCTCTGCCATCGTGTTGTATGTGCTGCTGATCTGTCATAGAAGGAGGGGAAGGCGCTATAGGAGACCCACAGCTCTGCAGAACTTGTACCATGTCAGGAAAAAAGGAGCAGGGCAGGACAAGAGTTCCGACCCCCCTCCCTGGAGGAATAGTGCAGAGAGCCAGAATAGACCCCCCTCCCTGGAGGAATAGTGCAGAGAGCCAGGGTAGACCCCCCTCCCTGGAGGAATAGTGCAGAGAGCCAGGGTAGACCCCCTCCTGGAGGAATAGTGCAGAGAGCCAGGGTAGACCCCCTCCCTGGAGGAATAGTGCAGAGAGCCAGGATAGACCCCCTCCCTGGAGGAATAGTGCAGAGAGCCAGGGTAGACCCCCTCCCTGGAGGAATAGTGCAGAGAGCCAGGTAGACCCCCTCCCTGGAGGAATAGTGCAGAGAGCCAGGGTAGACCCCCTCCTGGAGGAATAGTGCAGAGAGCCAGGGTAGCCCCCTCCCTGGAGGAATAGTGCAGAGAGCCAGGGTAGACCCCCTCCCTGGAGGAATAGTGCAGAGAGCCAGGGTAGACCCCCTCCCTGGAGGAATAGTGCAGAGAGCCAGGGTAGACCCCCTCCCTGGAGGAATAGTGCAGAGAGCCAGAATAGACCCCCTCCCTGGAGGAATAGTGCAGAGAGCCAGGGTAGACCCCCCTCCCTGGAGGAATAGTGCAGAGAGCCAGAGAGTAGACCCCCCTCCCTGGAGGAATAGTGCAGAGAGCCAGGGTAGACCCCCCTCCTGAGGAATAGTGCAGAGAGCCAGGGTAGACCCCCTCCCTGGAGGAATAGTGCAGAGAGCCAGGGTAGACCCCCTCCCTGGAGGAATAGTGCAGAGAGCCAGAATAGACCCCCTCCCTGGAGGAATAGTGCAGAGAGCCAGGGTAGACCCCCCTCCCTGGAGGAATAGTGCAGAGAGCCAGGGTAGACCCCCTCCCTGGAGGAATAGTGCAGAGAGCCAGAATAGACCCCCCTCCCTGGAGGAATAGTGCAGAGAGCCAGGTAGACCCCCTCCCTGGAGGAATAGTGCAGAGCCAGAATAGACCCCCTCCCTGGAGGAATAGTGCAGAGAGCCAGGGTAGACCCCCCTCCCTGGAGGAATAGTGCAGAGAGCCAGGGTAGACCCCTCCCTGGAGGAATAGTGCAGAGAGCCAGGGTAGACCCCCTCCTGGAGGAATAGTGCAGAGAGCCAGAATAGACCCCTCCCTGGAGGAATAGTGCAGAGAGCCAGGTAGACCCCCTCCCTGGAGGAATAGTGCAGAGAGCCAGGTAGACCCTCCCTGGAGAATATGCAGAGAGCCAGTAGACCCCCCTCCCTGGAGGAATAGTGCAGAGAGCCAGGGTAGACCCCCCTCCCTGGAGGAATAGTGCAGAGCAGAGCCCTAGGGTAAGAAACCCCCCTCCCTGGAGGAATAGTGCAGAGAGCCAGGGTAGACCCCCTCCCTGGAGGAATAGTGCAGAGAGCCAGAATAGACCCCCCTCCCTGGAGGAATAGTGCAGAGAGCCAGGGTAGACCCCCCTCCCTGGAGGAATAGTGCAGAGAGCCAGGGTAGACCCCCCTCCCTGGAGGAATAGTGCAGAGAGCCAGGTAGACCCCCCTCCCTGGAGGAATAGTGCAGAGAGCCAGGGTAGACCCCCTCCCTGGAGAATAGTGCAGAGAGCCAGGGTAGACCCCCCTTCCCTAGAAGAATAGTGCCAGAGCCAGGGTAGACCCCCTCCCTGGAGGAATAGTGCAAGAGCCAGGGTAGACCCCCGACCCCCTGGAGGAATAGTGCATAGAGCCAGAGTAAGACCCCCGACCCCTGGAGGAATAGTGCAAGAGCCAGAGATAGACCCCTCCCTGGAGGAATAGTGCAAGAGCCAGAGTAGACCCCTCCTGGAGGAATAGTGCCAGAAGCCAGAGTAGACCCCCTCCCTGGAGGAATAGTGCAGAGAGCCAGGGTAAGACCCCCTCCCTGGAGGAATAGTGCAGAGAGCCAGGGTAGACCCCCTCCCTGGAGGAATAGTGCCCAGAGCCAGGTAGACCCCCTCCCTGGAAGGAATAGTGCAAGAGCCAGATAGACCCCCCACCCCTGGAGAATAGTGCAAGAGCCAGAGAAGACCCCCCCCCCTGGAGGAATAGTGCAAGAGCCAGGAGACCCCGACCCCCTGGAGGAATAGTGCCCAGAACCAGAAAGACCCCCGACCCCCTGGAGAATAGTGCCAGAACCAGGAAGACCCCCGACCCCTGGAGGAATAGCTGCTCAGAACCAGAGAAGGTCCCCAATCCCTGGAGGAATAGTGCATAGAGCCAGAGAAGACCCCCGCCCCTGGAAGAATATCTGCTCAGAGAGCCAAAACCAGGAGACCCCCGACCCCCTGGAGAATGCTCAAACCAGAGAAGACCCCGACCCCTGAGAATAGTGCCAGAACCAGAGAAGACCCCGACACCCTGAGAATAGTGCTCAGCCAGAGAAGCCCCCGACCCCCTGGAATAGTCAAACCAGAGAAACCCACCCCTGGAGAATAGTGCCAGAAACAGAGAGCCCGACCCTGGAGAATAGTCCCAAACCAGAGAAGACCCGACCCTGAAGAATAGTGCCAGAACGAGAAGACCCGACCCCCTGGAAGAATAGTGCCAGACCAGAGAAGACCTTGAGAATAGTCAACAGAGAAGACCCTGGAGAATAGTGCCAGCCAGAGAGACCCGGGAATAGTACAGGCCAGAGAGACCCCTGAGGATAATCATAAGCAGAGAAGACCCCTGAGAATAGTCAGAGCCAGAGTAGACCCCTGAAGAATATCATAGCCAGAGAAGACCCCGACCCCTGAGAATATGCATAGAGCCAGAGAAGCCCCCGACCCCTGGAGAATAGTGCAAGAGCCAAGAAGGCCCTGACCCCCTGAGAATAGTGCCAAGAGCCAGAGAAGACCCCCGACCCCTGGAGAATAGTGCCAGAGCCAGAGAAGACCCCGACCCCTAGAAGAATAGTGCACGAGCAGAGAAGCCCCGACCCCTGGAGGAATAGTGCATAGAGCCAGAGAAGACCCCCGAACCTCCTGAGAATAGTCCTCAGAAGCCAGAGAAGACCCCGACCCCTGAAGGAATAGTGCAAGAGCGAGAGAAGACCCCCGACCCCCTGGAGAATAGTGCTCAGACCAGAGAAGACCCCCAACCCCCTGGAGAATAGTGCCAGAACCAGAGAAGACCCGACGACCCTGGAGTAATAGTGCCAGAAGCCAGGGAAGACCCCGACCCCCTGGAGGAATACTCAACACCAGAGAAGCCCCGACCCCCTGAGAATAGTCAAACCAGAGAAGACCCGCACCCTGAAGAATATGCTCCAGAAACCAGAGAAGACCCCGACCCCCTGGAAGAATAGTGCCCAGAACCAGAGAAGACCCCGACCCCCTGGAGGAATAGTGCCAGACCAGAGAAGACCCCGACCCCCTGGAGAATAGTGCCCAGAACCAGAGAAGACCCCCGACCCCCTGGAAGAATAGTGCAGAGACCAGAGAAGACCCCGACCCCCTGAGCAGAATAGTACAGACCAAGAAGAGCCCCGAACCTAGAATAGCCCAGAACCAGAGAAGACCCCGACCTGGAAGAATAGTGCCCAGAACCAAGAAGACCCCGACCCCTGGAGAAATAGCCATAGAGCCAGAGAAGACCCGACCCTGAAGGAATATGCATAGAGCAGAGAAGACCCCGACCCCTGGAAGAATAGTGCCAGAGCCAGAGAAGCCGCCCCCCTTGGAAGAATAGTCATAGAGCCAGAGAAGACCCCCAGACCCCTGGAAGAATACTGCATAGAGCCAAGAAGGCCCCCGACCCCTGGAGAATAGTGCCCAGAGCCAGAGAAGCCCGACCCCTGGAGGAATAGTGCCATAGAGCCAGAGAAGACCCCCGACCCCACTGGAAGAATAGTGCATCAGAGCCAGAGAAGACACCCGACCCCTGGAAGAATAGTGCATAGAGCCAGAGAAGACCCCCGACCCCTGGAGGAATAGTGCCCAGAGCCAGAGAAGACCCCGACCTCCTGGAGGAATAGTGCTCAGAGCCAGAGAAGACCCCTGACCCCTAGAGAATAGTGCACAGACAGAGAAGGACCCCGACCCCTGGAGGAATAGTGCATAGAGCCAAGAAAGACCCCAACCTCCTGAGGAATAGTGCCCCAGAACCAGAGAGCAGACCCCGACCCCGTGGAGGAATAGTGCAGAGACCAGGGTAGACCCCCGACCCCCTGGAAGAATAGCTCTCAGAACCAGAGAAGACCCCCGACCCCCTGGAAGAATAGTGCTCAGAACCAGAGAAGACCCCCGACACCCTGGAGTAATAGTGCCCAGAACCAGAGAAGACCCCCGACACCCTGGAGGAATAGTGCATACAGCCAGAGAAGGCCCCCGACCCCCTGGAGGAATAGTACATAGAGCCAAGAAGACCCCCGACCCCCTGGAAGAATAGTGCCCAGAACCAGAGAAGACCCCCGACCCCCTGGAAGAATAGTGCCCAGAACCAGAGAAGACCCCCGACCCCCTGGAAGAATAGTGCCCAGAACCAGAGAAGACCCCCGACCCCCTGGAAGAATAGTGCCCAGAACCAGAGAAGACCCCTGACCCCCTGGAAGAATAGTGCATAGAGCCAGAGTAGACCCCCTGGAGGAATAGTACATAGAGCCAGAGTAGACCCCCTGGAGGAATAGTACATAGAGCCAGAGAAGACCCCCTGGAAGAATAGTGCTCAGAGCCAGAGTAGACCCCCTGGAGGAATAGTACATAGAGCCAGAGAAGACCCCCGACCCCTGAAGGAATAATGCATAGAGCCAGAGAAGGCCCCCGACCCCTTGGAGGAATAGTGCCCAGAGCCAGAGAAGGTCCCTGACCCCCTGGAAGAATAGTGCATAGAGCCAGAGAAGACCCCCGACCCCTGGAAGAATAGTGCATAGAGCCAGAGAAGACCCCCGACCCCCTGGAAGAATAGTGCATAGAGCCAGAGAAGGCCCCCGACCCCCTGGAGGAATAGTGCCCAGAGCCAGAGAAGACCCCCGACCTCCTGGAGGAATAGTGCTCAGAGCCAGAGAAGACCCCTGACCCCCTGGAGGAATAGTGCATAGAGCCAGAGAAGGCCCCCGACCCCTGGAGGAATAGTACATAGAGCCAAGAAGGCCCCCAACCCCCTGGAGGAATAGTGCCAGAGTCAGAGAGACCCTGACCCCCTGGAGGAATAGTGCTAAGCCAGAGAAGACCCCTGACCCTCTGGAAGAATAGTACATAGAACCAGAAAGGCCCCCGACCCCCTGGAGGAAGTGCCCAGAGCCAGAGAGCCCCTGACCTGGAGGAATAGTGCATAGAGCCAGGTAGACCCACCCCTGGAAGAATATTGCCCAGAACCAGAAAAGGCCCCCGACCCTGAAGATAGTGCCCAGAGCAAGCCCCCGACCCCCTTGAGGAATAGTGGACAGAGCAAGAGAAGACCCCCGACCCCCTGGAGGAATAGTGCCCAGAGCTAGGGTAGACCCCCGACACCCTGGAGGAACAGTGACCAGAGCCAGGAAGACCCCTGACCCCCTGAAGAAACTGTCTAGAACCAAAGAATGGCCCTGACTCCCTGGAGAAACTGTCCGGAGCCAAGAAAGACGCCTACCCCCCTGGAGGAACAGGGTCTGGAACCAGGGAAGACCTCCGACAGCCCATGAGGAACAGTGTCTGGAGCCAGGGAAGACCCCCGACCCCCCTTCCTGGAGGAACAGTCTCCATAGCCAGGGAAGACCTCTGACACCCCCCCCCCCCATAATGAACAGTGAAGGGAAGACCCCCGACCCTGGAGGAACAGGGTCTGGAGACAGCGAAGACCCCTGACCCCTCTGAAGAAACAGTATCTAGAGCCAGGGAAGATTAGGGGACCTCAGATCCTTATACTTATTTCATTCTTCTAGACCCTGGCTGGCAGACATGATACTGATGGCCTACTGCAGGATGCTAGTAGTCCTTGTTGGAGCAATCTTAATTAGACCATTAGTCTCTTCATGTATGAATTGTTTTCGATGGAATTGTGACTGATCAAGTCGTCAGATATCCTTTGGTCGTGTGTCCTTTGGTCGGATGTGCTGCTGTCGGGGGTCCTGAGGTCGAGTGTGCTGAGGTCGAGTGTGCTGAGGTCGAGTGTGCTGAGGTCGAGTGTGCTGAGGGCGGGGGTACTGAGGGCGGGGTACGGTGCGTGGTCTGAGGGCGGGGGTTCTGAGGGCGGGGTTGCTGAGGGGGGTCTGAGGTGAGTGTGCTGAGGGCGGGGGTGCTGAGGCCGAGTGTGCTGAGGGCGGGGGTGCCGAGGTCGGGAATGCTGAGGACGGGGGGGTACTGAGGTCGAGTGTGCTTACGGCAGGGGTGCTACGGGCATGGGTGCTGAGGGCGGGGGTGCTGAGGTCGAGTGTGCTGAGGGCGGGGGTGCTGAGGTCGAGTGTGCTGAGGGCGGGGTGCTGCGGTTGGGGGTGCTGAGGTCTGGTGTCCTTTGGTCGGGGGTGCTGCAGTCGGGAGTTCTGCGGTCGGGGGTGCTGAAGTCGAGGGTGCTGAGGTCTGGTGTCCTTTGGTCGGGGGTGCTGCAGTCGGGTGTTCTGCGGTCGGGGGTGCTGAAGTCGGGTGTCCTTTGGTCGGGGGTGCTGAGGTTGGGGGTGTTGTCAGGTGACAGATTGTCGTCCATGTCCCAATAGCAATGACACATGAAGCATTATTTCTGGGCAGGGGAGCATGGCTGTCTAGAGCCCCACATTCTGCAGTCCTACATGTCTCTGGGATGGGCTCTACCGCTCTATCTGGGATTTCATGTGTTTGGGCCAGAGATTCCAGAAATGTTGGGTTGGGAGGAGAAGGCCCAGAACCCAGGCTGACAGTCCGCAGTCACAACGCAGACAGGCGCCTACTGCTCTGTCACTGCTGCGGAATTGGGGGCTCCCCTATAAGGTCATCCTCTCCCAATAGTTACCATCTAATATATAAAGCTGAATGTGTGTATGTGTATGTGTATGTCCAGGATTGGCATCTACACTGTCGCAACTACAGCCACAAAATTTTGCACAGTCACACGTCTGGATCTCGAGAGCGTCATAGGCTATGTTGTGAGGCGAAATTTTAACCCCGCGCTTTCCAATTCACCAAACAATTTTGGCTCCATCTACATAATGGAGAGAAAGTGACAGTTACCAGTTGACAGTTGTGAATGAGAGGGGCTTAATGACAGCACCAAAGACTAACAGCACATACCAGCATATAGTCACTAAGGTGGGGCCCTGACATGGAATATTCACCACGCACAGGGACATGTATACACACAACACGCACACAAAGAGTAACAGCTAAGGTGGAGCCCCAACATTGGATACTCACCATGCACCCGAACACAAACACACCACAAAGAGACACACACAACACAGAGACACACACCACACAGACACCCCCCCACAGGGACATACACACATACACACCCAACAGAGACACACACACACACATCCCACAGGAACACACAGACCCCATAGGGATGGACACACACCACAGAGACACCCCTCCCCCCACAAGGACACACACCACAGGGACACCCCACAGGGACACACAGACCCCATAGGGATGGGGACACACCACAGAGACACCCCTCCCCCCACAAGGACACACCACAGGGACACCCCTCCCCCCCAAAAGGACAAACACCACAGGGACCCCCCCCCCACTGGGACACACGCACATCACTGGGACACACACACCCCAGGGACACACACACCACACAGACAGACACAGATGTGCACAAATCACCTCACACAACTCGCCTCATACGTCTAGTATCTTTAATTTCCAAAAATAAACATCTGATTAAAAACAGCCAATGTGCAACACATGTGCCATATAGAGAATTAAGGCAAATGTCAGTCACATGAGCTGTCTATTATGTGTATGTGTGAGGTAACATATACTGCCCAGCCAGGGGGAGGGTTTACTGTTGGCTGGAGATTTAACAGGCTGCCTATAACAATCAATCACAGCTCAGCTTCTATTTTCCTACAGGTCATTAATATGACATATTCAAATTCTATTTTGTTATAGCTACCAGTGGTTATTTATTAACCCGGGCGTAGCCGGATAGTACAGCTAGTATATATATATTTTTATATACTGTATATAGGGTGGATCTGGTCTGCATGTATTAGGGATGAGTATATGTATAGCAGATTAGAGAATTGGTCAAATGATGATTATTCTGTAACACAGGCCATAGTAGAAGGTATATAGGAATATCAGCTACCTATGTCTATGTGATTATTCCCTTCTTATAAGATCCCCAGCAGATGCTGTTTTTTGCAGATCTTATCTGCAGTTAATGTTTAAGCTGCTGCGCTGCTTGTTTAAAGGGACATTGCACACCTTATTAGATCGCAGCAAGAGCGTAGGATGAGATTTGGTAGTAAGGGGTTAAATATGCGCTTTTTGTAGGTTACATTGGTAAAGCTTCCCATTTAGTTTCTATGATGCAACATGGCTTTTAAGAATGTCCACTCCATACAAAGTACTGTCAGTGCCTGCTTTGGTGGAAGAAGGGAAAAAGTCATTGTGCAAAATTAGCGTGATGGGACACTTTTTCAGGCACGGGATATGGTGAAATTAACAACAAATGTGTGATTGTGTGGTAGAGGATGTGCACATAAGCAAATGTTATTACCGGTATATATAACTAGCTGTGAGCCCGATGCAAATGCATCGGGATTCTAGAACGTGCATTAATTTGATTATAGTAGTTATAGCTGTTAGGCTGCCTTCACACTGCGGCAGCGTCCGGTCCGGGGCTGTCATGATTGACAGCCTGGACCGGAGTTTTCCTCCATAGAATCCTGTCGGGCTGCACGGAGCTGGATCCCGGCGGGTGTTAATTAGCTGCTATCCGGCTGCTGTTTCGCCGGATGAATCGTGCAGAAGTGGGGATTTTCTGCCGATTCCAAAAACGTTGCATGCACCGGTTTTGGAATCGGCAGAAAATCCCCACTTCTGCAGGTTTCATCCGGCGACACAGCAGCCGGATAGCAGCTAATTAACACCCGCCGGGATCCAGCTCCGTGCAGCCCGACAGGATTCTATGGAGGAAAACTCCGGTCCAGGCTGTCAATCATGACAGCCCCGGACCGGACACTGCCGCAGTGTGAAGGCAGCCTTAGCCTGATGCAAATGCATCGGGTATCTAAAATATGTTTATTGTTTTTTTAAAGATTTTTAAATAATAATCGCATCATCAATAGCAATAATATAAGCCATAGCATTATTATTAGCAGTAATAGCAGTATTAATAGCATTATTAGCAGTATTATGAGCATTAATAAAAGTATTAATAGCATTAATAGCATTATTATTAGCATTAATAGCATTATTAATAGCATTATTAGCATTAATAGCATTAATAATGCCATTAATAGGATAAATATTAGCATTGATAGCATTAATAGCATAATTAATAGCATTAATAGCATTATTAATAGCATTAATAGCATTATTATTAGCATTAATAGGATAAATATTAGCATTAATAGCATTAATAGCATTATTATTAGCATTATTATTGGCATTATTAGCATTAATAATAGCATTAATAACATTATTAATAGCATTAATAGCATTATTATTAGCATTAATAGCATTAATAGCATAATTAATAGCATTAATAGCATTATTATTAGCATTAATATAATTATTATTAGCATTAATAGCATTAATAGGATAAATATTAGCATTAATAGCATTAATAGCATAATTAATAGCATTAATAGCATTATTAATAGCATTAATAGCATTATTATTAGCATTAATAGCATTAATAATAGCATTATTAGTATTAATAATAGCATTAATAACATTAATAATAGCATTAATAACATTATTAATAGCATTAATAGCATTATTATTAGCATTAATAGCAATTAATAATATAGCATTATTAGCATTATTAATAGCATTAATAACATTATTAATAGCATTAATAGCATTATTAATATAGCATTAATAGCATTATTATATTAGCATTATATAGCATTAATAATTAATTATATATGTGAATAATATTAATTACATTAATAGCATTAATTATAGATTAATAGCATTAATTAATAGCATTAATAGCATTATTAATAGCATTAATAGCATTATTTATAGCATTAATAGCATTATTAGCATTAGATAATAGCATTAATAACATTATTATATAGCATTAATAGCATTATTATTACATTAATAGATTAATTAATAGCATTATAATAGCATTAATAATAGATTATAGCATTATAATAATCATATATTAATAGCATTAATAGCATTATTATTAGCATTAATAGCATTAATAATATAGCATTAATTAGCATTATAATAGTCATTAATAACATTATTAATTAGCATTAATAGCATTATTATTAATTAAGCAATTAATAATGCATTATGATAAATATAGCATTAATAGCATTAATAATAGCATTAATAGCATATATACATTATTAGCATTATAATTATGCATTATATGCATAATATAGATTAATTAGCATTATTAATAGCATTAATACATTATTAATAGCATTAATAGCATTATTATTAGCATTAATAGCATTAATAATAGCATTATTAGCATTAAATAATAGCATTAATAACATTATTAATAGCATTAATAGCATTATTATTAGCATAATAATAGCATTAATAGCATTATTATAGCATTAATAGCATTATATAATAGCATTAATTAGCATTAAAATTATTAGCATTAATAGCATTAATAATAGCATTATTAGCATTAATAATAGCATTAATAACATTTATTAATAGCATTAATAGCATTATTATTAAGCATTAATAGATTAATAGCATTAGCATTATTAGCATTAATAATAGCATTAATAACATTATTAATATAGCATTTAATTAGCATTAATATTATTAGCATTAATAGCATTAATCATTAATAGAAATTTAATATAGCATATATATAATTAGCATTAAATAGCATTATATTATTATAGCATTAATAGCATTATTATTAGCATTAATAGCATTAATAATAGCATTATATAGCATTATTAATAGATTAATGCATTATATTAGCATTAATAGCATTAATAATAGCATTATTAGCATTATTAATAGCATTATAATTATTAATAGCATTAATAGCATTATTAGCATTAATAGCATTAATAATAGGATTATTAAAGCATTATTAATAGTATTATAAATTAATAGCATTAATTAGCATTATATTAAAATTAATAGAATTAATTAATAGATTATTAGCATTATAATAGCATTAAAACATTATTAATAGCATTAATAGCATTATTATTAGCATTAATAGCATTAATAGTTATAATACATGATGCATTATTAAGCATTATAGATTATATTAGCATTAGCATTAATAATAGCATATTAGCATTATTAATAGCATTATAACATATAATAGCATAAATATCATTATTATTAGCATAAATAGCATTAATAATAGGATTATTAGCATTAATAATAGCATTAATAACATTATTAATAGCATTAATAGCATTATTATTAGCATTAATAGAATTAATAATAGCATTATTAGCATTAATAATAGCATTAATAACATAATTATTAGCATTAATAGCATTATTATTAGCAGTAATATTATTATTAGCATTTTTTTTTTAATTATTATTTATTATTTGTTATTTATTTTTTAATTATGTTTTATTTATTTTTTTATAATTTTTTAATTATTTTTTAATTATTTTTTTATTATTAAATTTATTATTTAGGCTGAGAGGCAGTTGTCATTCAGGTGCGCTAAAGGGCTGATCTTATTAGCATATATTTTATTTTTTTATTATTATTTTTATTGAATTTTTTATTATTTTTAATTAATTTTTTTATTATTTTTTAATTATTTTTTTTATTATTTAATTTATTATTTAGGCTGAGAGGCAGTTCTCATTCAGGTCCGCAAAGGGCTGATCTTATTAGCATATATTTTATTTTTATATTATTATTTTTATTGAATTTTTTATTATTTTTAATTATTTTTTTTATTATTATTTTTAATTCTTTTTTAATTATTTTTTTTATTATTTAATTTATTATTTAGGCTGAGACGCAGTTCTCATTCAGGTCCGCAAAGGGCTGATCTTATTAGCATTATATTTATTTTTTTATTATTATTTTTATTGAATTTTTAATTATTTTTAATTATTTTTTTTTATTATTTTTTAATTCTTTTTTAATTACTTTTTTTATTATTTAATTTATTATTTAGGCTGAGACGCAGTTCTCATTCAGGTCCGCAAAGGGCTGATCTTATTAGCATATATTTTATTTTTTTATTATTATTTTTATTGAATTTTTTATTATTTTTAATTATTTTTTTTTATTATTTTTTAATTCTTTTTTAATTATTTTTTTTATTATTTAATTTATTATTTAGGCTGAGAGGCAGTTCTCATTCAGGTCCGCAAAGGGCTGATCTTATTAGCATATATTTTATTTTTTTATTATTATTTTTATTGAATTTTTTATTATTTTTAATTATTTTTTTTTATTATTTTTTAATTATTTTTTAATTATTTTTTTTATTATTTAATTTATTATTTAGGCTGAGAGGCAGTTCTCATTCAGGTCCGCAAAGGGCTGATCTTATTAGCATATATTTTATTTTTTTATTATTATTTTTATTGAATTTTTTATTATTTTTAATTAATTTTTTTTATTATTTTTTAATTATTTTTTAATTATTTTTTTTATTATTTAATTTATTATTTAGGCTGAGACGCAGTTCTCATTGAGGTCCGCAAAGGGCTGATCTTATTAGCATATATTTTATTTTTTTATTATTATTTTTATTGAATTGTTTATTATTTTTAATTAATATTTTTATTATTTTTTAATTCTTTTTTAATTATTTTTTTTATTATTTAATTTATTTATTTTTTTAAGTTTGACTGAGACGCAGTTCTCATTCAGGTCCGCCTTTTTTTTGCCCATTGACATACATTACCGGTGTGTCAGCGATTTTATGGCCGCCCACCTGGTTCTATTTGTCGGCCCTAAAATCGCGGACACACCGCTAATGCATCTCTATGGGCAGTCAGCCCGATTTCGGATTGAACGGCAACCAATCAGAAGTCGAGCTGACTGCCCATAGAGATGCATTAGCGGTGTGTCCGCGATTTTAGGGCCGACAAATAGAACCAGGGGGGCGGCCATAAAATCGCCGACACACCGGTAATGTATGTCAATGGGGAAAAAAGGCGGACCTGAATGAAAACTGAATGAGGAGCTCTTCTGATTGGCTGAGGGCATTATCCAGCGACCAATCAGAAGACGGCGTGAGATTTCATTGAGGTAGAATGGGGGATTTTTCCACTATTCTATCTTAATGAGAAGGAAGAGGACGTCGGAGGTGGAATTTTCGGAAAAGAAGACAGAAGATCCCCGGGGCCGGACGAAGAGGCGGAGATGGCGGAAAGAAGAGAGAAGACCCCCGGGGCCGGAGGAAGAGGACGCCTGGCCGGACGGAGGATCGGACGGACGATCGGACGGACGATCAGATGACTTGAAGGCATGTAAGTGATGGACGGGGGCTTCGGGTGTAGGGCCTTAGGTGAGAGCGGCGTTAGGTTAGGGGACGGCGGGGGGTTAGGGTGTAGGGCTTTAGCGACAGGGGCAGGGGACAGCGGCGGGAGCTTAGGGGGTATCGGCGGGGGCCTAGGGGGTAGGAGCTTAGGTAGGGGCGGCGATGGCTTAGGGGGTAGACGGCGGGGCTTAGGGGGTATCGGCGGCGGCTTTGGATGGTGCGAGTCGGGGGTTAGGTAGTCGGGGCTTAGGGGGTATCGGCGGCGGGTTTGGATGGTGCGAGTCGGGGGTTAGGTGGTCGGGGCTGCTGCGGTGCTTAGGGGGTAGGGGCTTAGGTAGGGGCGGCGATGGCTTAGGGGGTAGACGGCGGGGCTTAGGGGGTATCGGCGGCGGCTTTGGATGGTGCGGGTCGGGGGTTAGGTGGTCGGGGCTGCTGCGGGGCTTAGGGGGTAGGGTGCTTAGGGGGTAGGGGCTTAGGTAGGGGCGGCGATGGCTTAGGAGGTAGACGGCGGGGCTTAGGGGGTATCGGCGGCGGCTTTGGATGGTGCGGGTCGGGGGTTAGGTGGTCGGGGCTGCTGCGGTGCTTAGGGGGTAGGGGCTTAGGTAGGGGCGGCGATGGCTTAGGGGGTAGACGGCGGGGCTTAGGGGGTATCGGCGGCGGCTTTGGATGGTGCGGGTCGGGGGTTAGGTGGTCGGGGCTGCTGCGGGGCTTAGGGGTAGGGTGCTTAGGGGGTAGGGGCTTAGGTAGGGGCGGCGATGGCTTAGGAGGTAGACGGCGGGGCTTAGGGGGTATCGGCGGCGGCTTTGGATGGTGCGGGTCGGGGGTTAGGTGGTCGGGGCTGCTGCGGGGCTTAGGGGGTAGGGGGTTAGGGGCGGCGGTGCCTTAGGGGGTAGGCTTAGAGCGGCAGGGGGCTGTAGTGTACAGCGCGATGGTATACTACAGTCCCATGGCGCTTATGGGCATGGGACTGTAGTATACTATAGCGGTGTACAGTACAGCAGCGCGTAGTGGCTTAGAGCGGCAGGGGGCTGTAGTGTACAGCGCGATGGTATACTACAGTCCCATGGCGCTTATGGGCATGGGACTGTAGTATACTATAGCGGTGTACACTACAGGAGTATGGGCTTCGGTGGCTTGGTTAGCGGTGTAGCGAGTCGCGGCAGGGGTCTGTAGTGTACAGCGCGATGGTATACTACAGTCCCATGGCGCTTATGGGCATGGGACTGTAGTATAGTATAGCGGTGTACACTACAGGAGTATGGGCTTCGGTGGCTTGGTTAGCGGTGTAGCGACTCGCAATGCCCGCTTCGCGGGCATTGCTTCGCTAGGCTGCAACGACTCGCAATGCCCGCTTTGCGGGCATTGCTTCGTGAGTCGCCTTGGCCGCTACGCGGCCACGGGGAGAGTCCAGGAGAAGCAGCTCGGACTCGCTAACCAAGCAACCGGAAGCAGCGCCGCTCCGACGGAAGTCGCTACGGCAATTATATAATAGATACCATCTGCCCTGGTGCTAGCAGTGACGCTGGGTCAAATGGCAAGAAAAAAATGTCTCTGCAGCACACAGCTACTACCAATATCGTACATATGCTAACAAGCAAAAAAAGAGAAAAAAATTTAAATACTTAAGATTTTTCAAAAAACTCATTCTTAATTTTTATTTTCTGGGGGTCTTAGTACATACACTGGCCAATGTCTGCTTGCTCACCAACCACGTCACAGTGCCCCCAGGTCTGATGAGTCCTGCTCTGACATTCCTGTCCTCCTTTTCCTCCCTGTCCCACTGTTAGGTGGGTGGACACCATCTCAACCTCAGACCACCTGTGCGTGATGAAGGTGCTAAGTGCAGTCATGGAGCCAGCAACTCCATATCTTATATTTGACCCAGCGTCACTGCTAGCACCAGTTCACATTGTGTCTTGAGTGCTGTGCAGTTTTTTTTGCTTTGTGTATAAGATATGGAGTTGCTGGCTCCATGACTGCACTTGGCACCCTCATCACCCAGTGGCGTATCTAGGGGGGTGCAGCCGGATCCTTTGCCCGGACGCAACTCAGAGGGGGCGCCAGCGCCATCATCAGGCGCCTGGCGGCACTGCAGCGCCAGCGCTAATCTCCTACGCTCCGCCCTGCCCCTGCAAATTCTGCACGGCCGGCGCCGCACGTGCACAATTGAACCCCTGCCCTGCTAGTCCACCCCCTGGCAGCAGTTCCCACCCCCGGCCCCGGGTCACGTCGCGCTGCGGCTGACATCACCCGGTGCGCCGCACGCAGTGAGCGCGCACGTACAGTCGGAGTCGGAGAGAAGAAGAGGAGCTGCTCTGAGTTCTGCCTACCTCCTCCTGACTGAGTCGTCCAGCGTCCTGCCTGCACTTAGACCACCTGTAAGTGATGAGGGTGCTGAGGTTGAGATGGTGTCCACCCACCTAACAGTGGGACAGGGAAAAAAAGGAGGACAGGAATGTCAGCGCAGGACTCATCAGACCTGGGGCACCGTGACGTGGTTGGTGAGCAAGCAGACATTGGCCAGTGTATGTACTAAGACCCCCAGAAAATAAAAATTAACAATAATGAGTTTTTGAAAAAATGCTTGTTAGCATATGTACGATATTGGTGGTAGCTGTGTGCTGCAGAGACATTTTTTTCTTGATATATATATATATATACTAGCTGTAGTACCTGGCTACGCCCGGGTTAATAAATAACTGCTGTTAGTTATAACAAAATAGAATTTGAATATGTCATATTAATGACCTGTAGGAAAATAGAAGCTGAGCTGTGATTGGTTGCTATAGGCAGCCTAATAAATCTCCAGCCAACAGTAATCCCTCCCCCTGGCCGGGCAGTATATGTTACCTCACACATACACATAATAGACAGCTCATGTGACTGACATCTGCCTTAATTCCCTATATGGTACATGTGTTGCACATTGGCTGTTTGTAATCAGATGTTTGTTTGGAAAATATAGATAGCACACGTATGAGGCGAGTTGTGTGAGGTGATTTGTGCACATCTGTGTTTGTCTGTGTGGTGTGTGTGTCCCTGTGGGGGGGGGGTCTGTGTGGTGTGTGTATCTGTGTTGTGTGTGTCTCTTTGTGGTGTGTGTCCCTGTGGGTTGTGTGCATGTGCCCCTATAGGGTGTGTATGTGTGTGTCCCTGTGTGGGGGGGTCTGTGTGGTGTGTGTCTCTGTTGTGTGTGTCTTTTTGTGGTGTGTGTGTCCCTGTGGGGTGAGTGCATGTGCCCCTATAGGGAGTGTATGTGTGTGTGTCCCTGTGGGGGGGTCTGTGTGGTGTGTGTGTATCTGTGTTGTGTGTGTCTCTTTGTGGTGTGTGTGTGTCCCTGTGGGGTGAGTGCATGTGTCCCTATAGGGTGGCTGTGTGTGTGTGTCCCTGTGGGGGGGGGGGGGGGGGGGGTCTGTGTGTTGTGTGTGTCTGTGTTGTGTGTGTCTCTTTGTGGTGTGTGTGCGTCCCTGTGGGGTGAGTGACATGTGTCGCTATAGAGTGTGTGTGTGTGTGTGTGTCCCCTTGGGGGAGGTGTGTGTCTCTGTGTTGTGTGTCTCTTTGTGGTGTGTGTGTGTTTGTTCGGGTGTGTGGTGAGTATCCAATGTTGGGGCTGCACTTTAGCGACTATACACTTGCTGTTACTCTTTGTGTGCGTGTGGTGTGTATACATGTCGCCGTGCGTGGTGAATCTCTCATGTTGGGGCCCCACCTTAGTGACTATATGCTGGTATGTGCTGTTAGTCTTTGGTGCTATTATTAAGCCCCTCTTATTCACAACTGTCATCTGGTAACTGTCACTTTTTCCCCATTATATAGATAGAGGCAAAATTGTTTGGTGAATTGGAATGCACGGGGTTAAAATTTCGCCTCACAATGACGCTCCTGGGGTCCAGACGTGTGACTGTACAAAATTTTGTCTCTATAGCTGACAGCTGTCGATTTTCCTCCAACACTTTTCCATGCACTTTTTCCCCATTATATAGATAGGGACAAAATTGTTTGGTCAACTGGAACGCGCAGGGTTAAAATTTCGCCTCACAACATAGCCTATGACGCTCCCGGGGTCCAGACGTGTGACTGTGCAAATTTTTGTAGCTGTAGTTGCGACGGTGTAGATGCCAATCCCCCTTCGCGGGCATTGCGAGTGAGTCACGTGGGCGATGCACGTCCACGAACAAAGCCACGGAGGTAGCGGCGTGTGCGAGGTAAGTCGCTACAGCAATTATATAATAGATTATCAGTGTGTAATGTATAATTTCCCTAACGCAGTTCCGTAAGTTTCGGTGCTGTTTCCGTCGTTGTGGCGTGGGCGCAGCGCCCACGCGACCTGTGAAGCATTGGCGGCGCCACTGATTCGCAAAGCCTCACTCGCAATGGCCGCCAAGCGGCCATTGCGAGTCCTTGCAGAATAGGCGCGACTCACTAATCTTATATATAAAACCCGAAGGCCACTTCCGGTCTATCCGCTCAACTTCCGTGACGGCCTCCCTCCTGTGACAAAGACCGGAAACGGAAGTAGCAGACCCACGAGCGGTGAGCGCGTAGCGCTCACCGCGAGCCGCTGTCAAAATGGCACAGCGCCTCGCAGTGGGCGCTAAAGCGCCACCACTCGCCGTTATCCCGTCACCGGCCCTGCACACAGCCCCCGCTGCCCCATCACCCCCTGCCTGTCACCATAGCCATCCTCCACTGCCTTCCCCCCGCTGCCCCATCAGCCCCCTGCCTGTCACCATAGCCGCCCTCCACTGTCCGGTCACCCCCAGCCTATCACCACTGCCCCTCCGCTACCCGATCGCCCCCCTCCACTCTCCGGTCACCCCCCGCCTCTCAGCACAGACCCCCTCCACTGTCCGGTCACCCCCCCCCCCCTTACCACAGCTCCCTCCAACCACACGCGATCTCTCTTCATCCTGCTTGAGGACCTTTGATGACGTCACGATGATGGGTGGAGTCACAGATCACATGACCGTGACGTCATCAAAGGTCCTGTCCCGATCTAACTTCCTCTGCCTATTCATCCCCCTGCGCTGCACACTGACCCACGATCTGCCCACTGACCCCCACTCTGACCCTGACCCTGCTCTGCCCACTCACCCCCACTCTGACCACTGACCCCCACTCTGACCCTGACCCTGCTCTGCCCACTCACCCCCACTCTGACCACTGACCCCCACTCTGACCCTGCTCTGCCCACCCACCCCCACTCTGACCACTGACCCACACTCTGACCCTGCCCACTCACCCCCACTCTGACCACTGACCCTCACTCTGCCCACTCACCCCCACTCTGACCACTGACCCTCACTCTGCCCACTCACCCCCCAACTCTGCCCACTCACCCCCCAACTCTGCCCCTCACCCCCTCTCTGCCCCCCTCACCCCCACTCTGCACACTGACCCCCACTCTGTCCCTGCTCTGCCCACTGACCCCCACTCTGACCACTGACCCCCACTCTGACCACTGACCCCCACTCTGACCACTGACCCCCAAACTCTGCCCACTCACCCCCCTACTCTTCCCCCTGAACCCCTCTCTGCCCCCTCACCCCCACTCTGCACACTGACCCTCTCTCTGACCCTGCTCTGCCCACTCACCCCCACTCTGACCACTGACCCCCACTCTGACCCTGACCCTGCTCTGCCCACTCACCCCCACTCTGACCACTGACCCCCACTCTGACCCTGCTCTGCCCACCCACCCCCACTCTGACCACTGACCCACACTCTGACCCTGCCCACTCACCCCCACTCTGACCACTGACCCTCACTCTGCCCACTCACCCCCACTCTGACCACTGACCCTCACTCTGCCCACTCACCCCCCAACTCTGCCCACTCACCCCCCAACTCTGCCCACTCACCCCCCAACTCTGCCCACTCACCCCCACTCTGCACACTGACCCCCACTCTGTCCCTGCTCTGCCCACTGACCCCCCACTCTGACCACTGACCCCCACTCTGACCACTGACCCCCACTCTGACCACTCACCCCCACTCTGACCACTCACCCCCCTACTCTTCCCCCTGAACCCCTCTCTGCCCCCTCACCCCCACTCTGCACACTGACCCTCTCTCTGACCCTGCTCTGCCCACTCACCCCCACTCTGACCACTGACCCCCACTCTGCCCACTCACCCCCAAACTCTGCCCCCTCACCCACTCTGCCCACTCACCCTGCTCTGCCCACTCACCCCCACTCACCCCCTCTCTGCCCACTCACCCCCACTATGCCCACTGACCATGCTCTGCCCACTCACCCTGCTCGGCCCATTGACCCCTCAAACTGGCCACTCATCCTGCTCTGCCCACTCACCCCTCACTGCCCACTGACCCCTCACACTGACCCTGCTCTGCCCACTGACCATCCTCTCCCCACTGACCCCTCACTGACCCTGCTCTGCCCACTCGCCCTGCTCAGCCCACTGACCCCTCACACTGCCCACTGACCCTCCTCTGCACACTGAACATGCTCTGCCCACTGACCCCTCAATGCCCACTCACCCTGCTCTGCCCACTGACCCTGCTCTGCTCACTGACCACTCACACTGCCCACTCACCCTGCTCTGCCCACTGACCCCTCACACGCCCCACTGACCCTGCTCTGCTCACTGACCACTCACACTGCCCACTCACCCTGCTCTGCCCACTGACCCCTCACATGCCCCACTGACCCTGCTCTGCCCTCTCACCCCTCACACTGACCCTGCTCTGCCCACTGACCCCTCACACTGCCCACTCACGCCTCACACTGCCCACTGAACATGCTATACCCACTTACCCCTCACACTGCCCACTGACCATGCTTTGCCCACTGACCCCTCACACTGCCTACTGACCCTGCTCTGCTCATTTACTCCCGCTCTGCCCACTCACCCCCGCTCTGCCCACTCGCCCCTGCTTTTACCACTCACCCTGCCCACTGACCACCCTCTGTTCACTCACCCCCCGCTCTGCCCTTTCACCATGCCCACTGACCCCTGCTCTGCCCACTGACCGTGCCCACTCACCCATGCTCTACCCACTGACCCTTCTCTGCCCACTCACTCTGCCCACTGACCCCTGCTCTGCCCACTGACTGTGCCCAATAACCCTTGCTATGCCCACTAAACCCTGCTCTGCCCACTCACCCCCGCTCTGCCCGCTGACCCCTGCTCTGCTCACTGACTGTGCCCACTCACCCCTGCTCTGCCCACTGATTTTTCCCACTAACCCCTGCTGTGCCTACTGACTGTGCCCACTGACCCCTGCTCTGCCCAATCACTCTGCCCACTAACCCCTGCTCTGACCACTGACCCCCGCTATTACCCTGCTCTGACCACTGACGCCCCAATCCTGCTCACTGACCCTGCTCTGCCATTCACCCACCACTCTGCCCACTCACCCCCGCTCTGCCCACTGACCCTGCTCTGCCTACTTACCCCCCCTCTGGCTACTGACCATGCCCACTGACCCCAGCTCTGCCCACATACCCCAGCTCTGACTATTGACCCTGCTCTGACTACTGATTATGCCCACTCACCCCTGCTCTGCCCAATGACTCTGCCCACTAACCCCTGCTCTTCCCACTCATCCCCACTCTGCCCACTTACCCCGCTTTGCCCACTCACCCCCAGCAGATCGGTTTCCCAGCCAACGACAGGTCCTGTCCTGCCACCTACAAGACGGGTGGAGCGAGCCACCGCAGGGTAAGTATCCTCACTGAGGTTTTTTTTATTTTTATTATCACCATGAAGGAGCGGGGCGGGGGGTGTGCAGCCCCAGAGGAAGGGAGGGGGGCCCACAGAGACTGGAGGCCCAGAGGGACGGGTGCTGCGCGGAGCGGAGGGGGTCAGGAGGAGCGCCTCCATCCTGCACCCCCTATCCATCCTGCCCCCCCTATCCATCCTGCCCCCCCTATCCATCCTGCCCCCCCTATCCATCCTGCCCCCCCCTATCCATCCTGCCCCCCCCTATCCATCCTGCCCCCCCCTATCCATCCTGCCACCCCCTATCCATCCTGCCACCCCCTATCCATCCTGACACCCCCAAACACCATCCTGACACCCCCAACACCATCCTGACACCCCCAACACCATCCTGCCCCCCCGACTCCATCCCGCACCCCCATCACCATTCTCACCCCCCGCCAACATCCTGCCCCGCCGCCTACATCCTACCCCTCCCCCACCACCATCCTGCCCTGCCGTCTCCATCCTGCCCTGCCGTCTCCATCCTGTCCCCCCTTCCCGCTACATCCTGACCCGCTCGCTCCATCCTGCCCCACTCGCTCCATTCTGCCCCCCCAACACAATCCTGCCCCCCCTCCCCTCCTTAGCTGATCGCTTGCCCAGGCAACTACAGGTCCTAAAGGCCTGTAGGACCTACAAGGCCGAGGTGGAGCGAGCCGCCGGACAGGTGAGTATCCTCACTGAGGATTTTTTTATTTTTACTGTGGACGACCGGGGGCCAGGAGGAGTGGGGGACCGCGGTCACCGCAGTATTGCCATATACCATAGTGCTGCTATACATGTGCTATAATGTACAGCCATATACCATAGTGCTGCTTAGGGCTGGGCGATTTTGGGAAAAATCAAAATCTCGATTTTATTTAAACCTATGGACGATTTTCGATTTAAATCTCGATTTTTTTTTCTATTTTCTATTACTTTAAGGAGACCGCATCTATTGAACGGAGCAGGTTCCCCCAGGTATATAATGTATGAGGGGGAGGGGATATAGGACCCAGGTATAGAATATATAAAGATGGGGAGGCGATATAGGACCCAGGTATAGAATATATGAGGGGATATAGGGCACAGGTATATAATCTGTAAGGAGGGGGAGGGATATAGAACACAGGTATATTATAGAATATGTAAGGAGAGCGAGGGGATATAGGACCAGTCACCCAGGTATTCTATAATCTGTAAGGAGGGGGAGAGATATAATATATAGGGAGGAGGATGGAATATAGGACCTGGAGTATAATTCCTGTCACACAGCAACTATAAACTGCCTTTACCTTCAGTTATTATCTACTTTAGCTATGTCCTGCATTTCCCACAGCACACATCACCGCAGCAGACATCACGCATCACCACAGCACACGCCACCACAGCACACGCCACCACAGCACACGCCACCACAGCAGACATCACGCATCACCACAGCACACACCACCACAGCACATATCACCACAGCACACGCCACCACAGCAGACATCACGCATCACCACAGCACACACCACCACAGCACATATCACCACAGCACACGCCACCACAGCAGACATCACGCATCACCACAGCACATATCACCACAGCACACGCCACCACAGCACGCATCACCACAGCACGCATCACCACAGCACGCATCACCACAGCACGCATCACCACAGCACGCATCACCACAGCACACCCACCACACAGCACGCATCACCACAGCACGCATCACCACAGCACGCATCACCACAGCACGCATCACCACAGCACACGCCACCACAGCACACGCCACCACAGCACACGCCACCACAGCAGACATCACGCATCACCACAGCACATATCACCACAGCACACGCCACCACGGCACATATCACCACAGCACACGCATCACCACAGCACGCATCACCACAGCACGCATCACCACAGCACGCATCACCACAGCACGCACCACCACAGCACACGCCACCACAGCAGCCTTCTCCCCGTTTTACCTCGCCTTATCACATCTCCACGTAACCTTCTCTATGCCATTAATCAATATATAAGGCGGGTAGCTCAGGGGATGCCAGAACAACGTAGGAACTATCGTGACTGACCTCGTTTCCCGGGAAACATTTAGCCAGCTCGGCCTGTCAGCACATCCCCCGGTCCTCATCCCTCGGGTGCACAGCAGAGGCGGCGGCGGTGGTGCTGTGCCGGGCTCAGCCAGCTCGGCCTGTCAGCACATCCCCCAGCTGCACAGCAGAGGCGGCGGCGGTGGTGCTGTGCCGGGCTCAGCCAGCTCGGCCTGTCAGCACATCCCCCAGCTGCACAGCAGAGGCGGCGGCGGTGGTGCTGTGCCGGGCTCAGCCAGCTCGGCCTGTCAGCACATCCCCCAGCTGCACAGCAGAGGCGGCGGCGGTGGTGCTGTGCCGGGCTCAGCCAGCTCGGCCTGTCAGCACATCCCCCAGCTGCACAGCAGAGGCGGCGGCGGTGGTGCTGTGCCGGGCTCAGCCAGCTCGGCCTGTCAGCACATCCCCCAGCTGCACAGCAGAGGCGGCGGCGGTGGTGCTGTGCCGGGCTCAGCCAGCTCGGCCTGTCAGCACATCCCCCAGCTGCACAGCAGAGGCGGCGGCGGTGGTGCTGTGCCGGGCTCAGCCAGCTCGGCCTGTCAGCACATCCCCCAGCTGCACAGCAGAGGCAGCGGCGGTGGTGCTGTGCCGGGCTCAGCCAGCTCGGCCTGTCAGCACATCCCCCAGCTGCACAGCAGAGGCGGCGGCGGTGGTGCTGTGCCGGGCTCAGCCAGCTCGGCCTGTCAGCACATCCCTCGGCTGCACAGCAGAGGCGGCGGGCGGTGGTGCTGTGCCGGGCTCAGCCAGCTCGGCCTGTCAGCACATCCCCCGGCTGCACAGCAGAGGCGGCGGCGGTGGTGCTGTGACGGGCTCAGCCAGCTCGGCCTGTCAGCACATCCCCCGGCTGCACAGCAGAGGCGGCGGCGGTGGTGCTGTGCTGGGCTCAGCCAGCTCGGCCTGTCAGCACATCCCCCAGCTGCACAGCAGAGGCGGCGGCGGCGGTGGTGCTGTGCCGGGCTCAGCCAGCTCGGCCTGTCAGCACATCCCCCGGCTGCACAGCAGAGGCGGCGGCGGTGGTGCTGTGCCGGGCTCAGCCAGCTCGGCCTGTCAGCACATCCCCCGGCTGCACAGCAGAGGCGGCGGCGGTGGTGCTGTGACGGGCTCAGCCAGCTCGGCCTGTCAGCACATCCCCCGGCTGCACAGCAGAGGCGGCGGCGGTGGTGCTGTGCTGGGCTCAGCCAGCTCGGCCTGTCAGCACATCCCCCAGCTGCACAGCAGAGGCGGCGGCGGCGGTGGTGCTGTGCCGGGCTCAGCCAGCTCGGCCTGTCAGCACATCCCCAGCTGCACAGCAGGGGCGGCGGCGGTGGTGCTGTGCCGGGCTCAGCCAGCTCGGCCTGTCAGCACATCCCCCAGCTGCACAGCAGAGGGCGGCGGCGGCGGTGGTGCTGTGCCGGGCTCAGCCAGCTCGGCCTGTCAGCACATCCCCCAGCTGCACAGCAGGGGCGGCGGCGGTGGTGCTGTGCCGGGCTCAGCCAGCTCGGCCTGTCAGCACATCCCCCAGCTGCACAGCAGGGGCGGCGGCGGTGGTGCTGTGCCGGGCTCAGCCAGCTCGGCCTGTCAGCACATACCCCAGCTGCACAGCAGAGGCGGCGGCGGAGGTGCTGGGCCCCGTCCGGTCCTCTTCCCGCGGCCGCTGCAGGGGCGGCAGCGGGCGGTGCTGGGAACGTGTCAGCACCCCCCCCTTCCTCCCGGGGGCTCATCAGCAGCAGGGGCTCAGCCGACCCCAAACCAAGTCCTCACCCTCGGCAGCGTTACCATCAGCAGGTAATCCCGAGTGTGACTCGGGGTTACCGCTTCTGAAAGTGAAAGTCAACCCCGAGTTACACTCGGGATTACCGCTAGGCGTCCGGAGCGCTGTTTAGAAGATCCGGCCGGCTTCTAAACAGCGCTCCGGACGCCATTTTAAATCGAATTTGACGATTGTGGTTAAAACCACAATCGTGGCCACAGCAGGGGCGAATTAATCGAATTAATTCGATTAATCGCCCAGCCCTAGTGCTGCTATACATGTACTGTAATGTACCGCCATATACTATAGTGCTGCTATACATTTACTATAATCTACCGCCATATACTATAGTGCTGCTATACATGTACTGTAATGTACCGCCATATACCATAGTGCTGCTATACATGTGCTCTCATTACCACCATATACCATCGTACTGCTATATATATATCTTATATATAAAACCCGAAGGCCACTTCCCGCCAATCCGCTCAACTTCCGTGATGGCTTGCGCCCTGTGTCAAAGACCGGAACCGGAAGTACCAGACTCACGAGCGGTGAGCGCATAGCGCTCACCGTGAGCCGCTGTCAAAATGGCACAGCGCCTTGCGGTGGGCGCTAAAGCGCCACCACTCCCCCTTATCCCGCCACAGTCCCTGCACAGAGCCCCGTCTGCGCCCACCCACATCCGGCCCACAGCCCTGCAGCTCACCGCCCACTCTCCATCAGGGACCGCCATCCCGCCACTGGCTCCGCACACAGCCTGGTGTGTGCCCACCAACATGCGGGAACCGGCCCGGACCGGCCCACACTCCGGTGTGCGGCCTCCGCCGCCACCGCTCCCAGTCCTGCCGCTCTCTCCACACACCCGGTGACTCTCCTCCATCACGGAGCTAGCCCCGCCCGCACTCCGGGGCCGGCCTCCGGAACCGCCGACAGCCCAGTGAGTGTTCAGCCCTCCAGCCTCCGTTCTCCTCTGCCCCCCCAGCCTCCGCTCTCCTCTGCCCCCCCAGCCTCCGCTCTCCTCTGCCCCCCAGCCTCCGCTCTCCTGTGCCCCCCAGCCTCCGCTCTCCTCTGCCCCCAGCCTCTGACCCCTCCCTCCTCTGACCCCTCCCTCCTCTGACCCCTCCCTCCTCTAACCCCTCCAGTTTCTGCCTCCTCCGTCCTCTGCCTCCTCCCTCCTCTGCCCCCTCCAGCCTCTGCCCCCTCCAGCCTGTGCTGCACTCACTGCTGACCACTGAGCCAACGCACTCTCTGCTGACCACTCAGCCACCGCACTCTCTGCTGACCACTGAGCCACCGCACTCACTGCTGACCACTGAGCCACCGCACTCACTGCTGACCACTGAGCCACCCCACTCACTGCTGACCACTGAGCCACCCCACTCACTGCTGACCACTGAGCCACCCCACTCACTGCTGACCACTGAGCCACCCCACTCACTGCTGACCACTGAGCCACCCCACTCACTGCTGACCACTGAGCCACCCCACTCACTGCTGACCACTGAGCCACCCCACTCACTGCTGACCACTGAGCCACCCCACTCACTGCTGACCACTGAGCCACCCCACTCACTGCTGACCACTCAGCCACCCCACTCACTGCTGACCACTGAGCCACCCCACTCACTGCTGACCACTGAGCCACCCCACTCACTGCTGACCACTGAGCCACCCCACTCACTGCTGACCACTGAGCCACCCCACTCACTGCTGACCACTGAGCCACCCCACTCACTGCTGACCACTGAGCCAACCCACTCACTGCTGACCACTGAGCCACCGCACTCACTGCTGACCACTGAGCCACCCCACTCACTGCTGACCACTGAGCCACCCCACTCACTGCTAACCACTGAGCCACCGCACTCACTGCTAACCACTGAGCCACCATATACAGTGCTAACCACTGAGCCGCCGTATACTCTGCTAACCACTGAGCCGCCATATACAGTGCTAACCACTGAGCCACCATATACAGTGCTAACCACTGAGCCACCATATACAGTGATACCACTGAGCCACCGTATACAGTGCTAACCACTGAGCCACCATATACAGTGCTAACCACTGAGCCACCATATACAGTGCTAACACTGAGCCACCTATACAGTGCTAACCACTGAGCCACCATATACAGTGCTAACCACTGAGCCACCATATACAGTGCTAACCACTGAGCCACCATATACAGTGCTAACCACTGAGCCACCGTATACAGTGCTAACCACTGAGCCACCGTATACAGTGCTAACCACTGAGCCACCATATACAGTGCTAACCACTGAGCCACCGCACTCACTGCTAACCACTGAGCCACCGCACTCACTGCTAACCACTGAGCCACCGCACTCACTGCTAACCACTGAGCCACCATATACAGTGCTAACCACTGAGCCGCCGTATACTTGCTAACCACTGAGCCGCCATATACAGTGCTAACCACTGAGCCACCATATACAGTGCTAACCACTGAGCCACC
Organism: Allobates femoralis; assembly: GCA_033576535.1. Taxonomy (NCBI): domain Eukaryota; kingdom Metazoa; phylum Chordata; class Amphibia; order Anura; family Aromobatidae; genus Allobates; species Allobates femoralis. The sequence goes on along the minus strand of JARQOC010000004.1, from coordinate 481,526,034 downwards.
ATATACAGTGATACCACTGAGCCACCGTATACAGTGCCAACCACTGAGCCGACTGTATACACACAATTAATTTCACAGCACTCCCCTATTACTACATAAACTCTATATAGATTCTAGACTACCCGATTCTTTAGAATCGGGCCACCATCTAGTTTATACATAATCGCATGCATAATACTGATAATTCCTATATAATCACATATATATATATATAATATATAGATGGCGGGCCGATTCGAAAGAATCGGGTAGTCTAGAATCCATATATAGTATATTTACTAATAGTTAGGGGAGTGGGGTGAAATGAATTGTGTGTGTACAGGTGGCTCAGTGGTTAGCAGTGAGTGGGGTGGCTCAGTGGTTAGCAGTGAGTGGGGTGGCTCAGTGGTTAGCAGCGAGCGCGGTGGCTCAGTGGTTAGCAGTGAGTGCGGTGGCTCAGTGGTTAGCAGTGAGTGCGGTGAGATTGGTGAGCACAGTGGCGTGGGCAGAGTGCTGAGTGCAGCGCTGTGGGCAGAGTGGTCAGCACACACATACATACATACATACACACACACACACACACACACACACACAGACACTTCGCTATAGTTAGCACCGACCCTACGTCTTCCCTGCCGGCTGGATACTGAGTTGACATGTCGGCGCCCGCGGACGACTGGATCCAATATGGGGTCCGGGAAGTTTGGCGAGACTTATTGGACGCGATATTTGATCGAGTAGTTCGGGGGCGGCGACATGTCGGTGATGAAGGGCCGGTGGTAAGTATAGCGGAGTATGTGTGTGTGTGTGTGTGTGTGTGTATGTGTGCGGAGAAAGTGAGGTGTGGTGATGTGGCCCCTGGCCGGGTGCATCACACGGGTTATCAATGCAGGTCTGTGTTCACATGGGCCGGTTTTCCTGATTGTGTGTGGTGTGTGAAACCTGTCCGATGTACAGGGGGTTAACAGCTGAAGGGTTTTCATGAGCTGAGTAAACCAACTCAGTGTGAGTGCTGAAGATCCGATACATTCATGAGCCTAATGAGCGGCTGAACCTGTGGGGATGAGTGCTTTGCTGTGCGGAGAAAGTGAGGTGTGGTGATGTGGCCCCTGGCCGGGTGCATCACACGGGTTATCAATGCAGGTCTGTGTTCACATGGGCCGGTTTTCCTGATTGTGTGTGGTGTGTGAAACCTGTCCGATGTACAGGGGGTTAACAGCTGAAGGGTTTGCATGAGCTGAGTAAAACAGCTGAGTGTGAGTGCTGAAGAACCTGTGGGGATGAGTGCTTTGCTGGGCTAAACCTGAATGGTGCACAGGGGGTTAATCACATCTCAGGTCTGTGTGTGAGTAAAGATGTGCTGATTGAGTCACTGGGTTGCAGCTGTGAGTGAGCAGGCTGGATAGGAACCTGCCAGGTGTCTGAGTGAGGAGAGGACGATGGGATTCAGAAGTCCAGAGCACTGCCATGTGAGGAGGTGCTGGAAGTGAACCGTCCCCAGTGGGTAAGTGATGGGAGCCTGCCAGCTCCATGCTAGTGCACCTGATGTGTGCATGGCAGCCAGTGTCCAAGGGCCAGGCGGTCAGATGTGCGGTGTGAGAGAGCGAGTGGTGGTGGTGGTGGTGGTGGTGGCAATATAATAGATCTACTGTAAAAACCTACAGGACCTCGGACAGCGCACATACTATACGTATGTGGCACCCCAGGGGCTAATGTGCCACAGTAACATTACAAGGGTTAACTCCCAACACAACACTGGACACTGCACTAGCACCTCTAGGCCAGAAGGGTGAGCTCAAGCAGCTCCCTGATATATTCTGGTCTGAGGAGGAAGTTGTTAGTTGATAGTTGACAGTTCAGTTTAGTGCAGAGAGCACTAGGAGGAGGACCTGTAAATGGGAGCAGTACTGGGCTCCTGACAGGGACCACTGACTACTTTCAGGCCTAAAGCCAGGGTCTGAGGAGAGGAGCACAAGAAACAGAGGAACATATCTGGGGACTGAGTTACCTCATAACTCGTCCCAGAGGAGCGCGGAGACCGGATACGAATCTGTGACTGCAAGACGCAGCACAGTACACACCGGGATAGTGGAGGTTGTAGATCTACACTGTACCTCAGCGAAGCAACACGGCGGGGTCAGAAGCACACAAAGACTCAAGTTGCGCCGCAAAGGGGGTACCTGTGAGGAGAGACATTGCCAGCAGCTCAGCTAAAGCGGCAACAGGGCCACACACACAGTGCAGCAGTGGGAAGCTGAGGACTCGGTCAGGGTGGGAGCAACCCGGCCCCTGTACAGACTCCGTGGACAGTACTCTGCTACCAAAATCTACAGTAAAGCCTTGGAAAACTTCAAAACCATGAGTGTGTGTGATCCTTGTGCTCAAACCCTGCGTACTCTCTCAATCTCCCCTCATCTCTACTACTACCCCTGTCCTGCAACATCCATAGAACCATCTATAGACTATTACTACCACTGCCCCGGGGAACCCAGCTCTACCTGCGGAGAGCCATTACATCCCCAGCTGCCCAACATCATCCCCGGAGGTTCTGCAGCAGCGGTGGTCACTCTGGCCACAACCCGTGGGTGGTGTCACAACAAACTACCCTGTAAACATACCCCCCATTTATTGCGGAACCCGGGACATGGTCCGGACCAAGACCGCCATGATATCCCCAGCAGTACCCCGGTCCGGTACCGAGTATCCCGTCCAAGTGGGCTCCACACGTACATTACATATAGTATGCGCACAGCTGCAAGTGGAGCCGCAGCTTCATTCAGAATATTGTACAGAGCCGACAGGAGCCAGCTTACTGTACAGCCAATATTAACACATTATATGCCCACCTGAGTAGATAGCATGTCTCTAGGGCTGGTGGGCACCCCCTAGAGATATGATGGGCACAATTAATATTAATATTTTAGGCTTTCTAACAGTGATAACAGTTTGCTCATCCCTGCGGTAGCATGACTATTATTATTTATTATTATAGCACCATCTATTCCATGGGGCTTTACCATGTGAAAGAGGGGCATTTATAGTCAAATACAATAACTATCAACAATACACGGCACACACAGGTACAGGAGGAGAGAGGTTGCTGCCCACAGAGGACTCCCATCTACAAAGGATGGGTGAGCATACAGTACGTGAGGAGAGAGGACACTGAGTGCAAGGGCTCATAGTCTACACGTGATGGGTGAGGATACAGTAGGTGAGAAGACCCTGCCCGCAAGGGCTTACAGTCTACAAGGGATGGGTGGGGATACACTAGGGGAGGAGACAGCACCCTGCCCATGAGGGCTCACGGTCTACAAGGGATAAGTGAGGAGAGAGGGCCCTGCCTGCAAGGGCTTACAGTCGACATGGGAAGGGTGAGTATACAGTAAGTGAGGAGAGAGGACCCTGTCCTCGAGGGCTCACAGTCTACAAGGGATGGGTGAGGATACAGTAGGTGAGGATAGAGAACCCTGCCCGCGAGGGCTCACAGTCTAAATGGGATGGGTGAGTATACAGTAAGTGAGGAGAGAGGACCCTGTCCTCGAGGGCTCACAGTCTACAAGCGATGGGTGAGAATACAGTAGGTGAGGAGAGAGGACCCTGCCCACAAGGGTTCACAGTCTACAAGGGATTGGTGGAGATACAGTAGGTGAGGAGAGAGGACCCTGCCCACAAGGGTTCACAGTCTACAAGGGATTGGTGGAGATACAGTAAGTGAGGAGAGAGGACCCTGTCCTCGAGGGCTCACAGTCTACAAGGGATGGGTGAGGATACAATAGGTGAGGATAGAGAACCCTGCCCGCGAGGGCTCACAGTCTACATGGGATGGGTGAGTATACAGTAAGTGAGGAGAGAGGACCCTGTCCTCGAGGGCTCAGTCTACAAGCAATGGGTGAGAATACAGTAGGTGAGGAGAGAGGGCCCTGCCCCCAAGGGCTCATAGTCTGCATGGGAAAGGTGAGGATACAGAAGGCGAGGAGAAGACCCTGCCCGCGAGGGCTCACAGTCTACAAGGGTTGGGTGAGGATACAGTGGGTGAGGAGAGAGGACCCTGCCTGCAAAGGTTCACAGTCTACAAGGGATGGGTGAGGATGTAGTAGGTACAAATAGACTTAATGTAGTTCAGCTGTTTGCAATTATAGTTGCATTGTTGGATGCCACAATATTAAGGGTCTTAAAGATTTGAATTTCTTGAACAGAACTAGCATGTTTTTTTGAAGGGGCGACACCTGGGCTTTTATCTGATGTAACATAGTAACATAGTTTTTAAGGTTGAAGGAAGACTTTAAGTCCATCTAGTTTAACCCATAGCCTAACATGTTGATCCAGAGGAAGGCAAAAGAAACCCATGTGGCAGCACTAAGCTCCACATTGGGGGAAAAAATTCCTTCCTGACTCCAGATACGGCAATCAGACTAATTTCCTGGATCAACGCCCTATCAAGAATCTAGTACAGGGGTCTCAAACACGCGGCCGCCAGGCTGATTGATGCGGCCCGGGGACACACTGCAGATGCAGAACATGCTTGGCCACTATTAGCAGCCGCCGGCTGCATTTCACTTTGCTCCAGCCGGCGGCCACACTTTTGCACTGCCCCCGGCGGCCGCACTTTTGCACTGCTCCCGCTGGCGGCCGCACTTCTACACTGCCCCCGCCGGCGGCCGCACTTCTACACTGCCCCGGGTGCCCCCGCCACCTTCGGCCACAGTAACATTCATACTGCCGCCGGCTGCACTTGCGCATTGGAGACACCGCCTTTGATTGCTTCTCCTAGACCACCGCCAGGGAGAAGCAATCGATGGCTGCGTTCATCCCAAGCTCAGCAGCGGTGAGGTCAGCTGCTTTGCCGGAGGGTGCAGCCTGAGGGCACAAGACAGAGCATAGGCCAGGTCAGAGAGTGTGAGTGTGTGTGAGTGTCACAAATGATGGCTGTGTATGTGTGTGTGTGACTGAGGATGATCATGGCTGTGTATGTGTGTGTGTGACTGAGGATGATCATGGCTGTGTATGTGTGTGTGTGACTGAGGATGATCATGGCTGTGTATGCGTGCGTGTGACTGATGATGATCATGGCTGTGTATGTGTGCAAATGTGACTGAGGATGATCATGGCTGTGTATGTGTGCGTGTGACTGAGGATGATCATGGCTGTGTATGTGTGTGTGTGACTGAGGATGATCATGGCTGTGTATGTGTGCGTGTGACTGAGGATGATCATGGCTGTGTATGTGTGTGTGTGACTGAGGATGATCATGGCTGTGTATGTGTGCGTGTGACTGAGGATAATCATGGCTGTGTATGTGTGTGTGTGACTGAGGATGATCATGGCTATGTATGTGTGTGTGTGACATGATGATCATGGCTGTGTATGTGTGCAAATGTGACTGAGGATGATCATGGCTGTGTATGTGTGCGTGTGACTGAGGATAATCATGGCTGTGTATGTGTGCGTGTGACTGAGGATGATCATGGCTGTGTATGTGTGTGTGTGACATGATGATCATGGCTGTGTATGTGTGCATGTGACTGAGGATAATCATGGCTGTATATGTGTGATAATGATGATGGCGGTGGTGGCAAGGGTAGTTGTGTGTGACTGATGATGATGATGGCGGTGGCGACAATGTTGGTTGTGTGTGACAGATGATGATGATGGCTGTGTGTGACTGATGACGGCAGAAGTGGTGGCTGTGTGTGACTGATGATGATGATGGTGGCGGTAGTGGTTGTGTGTGACTGATGATGATTGTGGCGGTGGTTGCAGTGTGTTAATGATGATGATCGTGGTGGTGGCTGTGTGTGACTGATAATAATGACGGCGGTGGTGGCGGTGTGTGACTGATGATGATGGCGGTGGTGGTGGCTGTGTGTTACTGATGATGATCGTGGTGGTGGCTGTGTGTGATTGATGATAATGGCGGTGGGGACTGTGTGTGACTGATTATGATGATGGCAGTGGTGACTGTGTGTGACTGATGATGATGGCGGTGGTGGCTGTGTGTGTATGATGATGGTGGTGGCTGTGTGTGTGTCTGTGTATAATGATGGTGGCTGTGTGTGTTTGTATGATGATGATGGTGCCTGTGTGTGTATTATGACGATGAAAATGATTTTGATGATGATGGTGACTGAAAGACAGACTCTTCCGCCCACCCACCTCAGCATCTCCCACCCACCCACCTCAGTCTTCTGGCTGCTGCGGGTGACCTGAGGGGGTCTCAGAATCCCGCGTTGTCACTGCTGTGGAGGGCAAGCGAGGCCCTGAGAGCAGTGAGGAGGAGTTGCTGCCGGATGTCATCAGGGGAAGATCCCGCGGCGGAGGATCAGGCAGCTCATCGCTGGCGCCGGTATGGTACTGTAACTTAAGTGGCAATTACCGGGTCTGGCGGGGGCACAGCAGCACAGACAGTGAGGCTGGGTCCAGGCACTGAGGGTGTGCACTGGGCTCTGTGTGCGCCTTGGGCTCTGTGTGCGCTCTGTGTGCGCTGTGGGCTCTGTGTGCGCTGTGGGCTCTGTGTGCGCTGTGGGCTCTGCGTGCGCTGTGGGCTCTGCGTGCGCTGTGGGCTCTGCGTGCACAGTCCCATGGGCTCTGTGACCAGGATGGGGACATTACTACAAGAAGAGGAGCAGAATGGGGGCATTACTTCAAGAAGAGGACCAGGATGGGAACATTAGTACAAGATGAGGACCAGGATGGGAACATTAGTACAAGATGAGGTCCAGGATGGGGACATTACTATAAGATGAGGGTCAGAATGGTTGACATTAATATACGATGGGGACATTCCTACAAGAAGGGGACCATGATGGGGACATTTCTACATAAAAGAGATTAGGGTGGGGACATTCCTACAAGAAAGGGACCAGGATTTGGGCATTACTACATTGAGCAAAAAATTCTGGTATTTCTAAAATGTCACTTAGTCCTACAATGAATGTGGCCCCCCCATATCAATTTTTTTCTATGTGCGGCCCCCCAGCCCAGCCGAGTTTGAGACCCCTGATCTAGTATGTATAACTGAGAATATTATAGTTTTCAAGGGGTGAAGGGGTGTTTGGGCTTTAAAAGCTGTGATTGCAGATGTGGTTGCAGGAGAAGCGTCAGCTTGTAAAGTGCTGAAATGCTTTTGAGTCACCTGCTTTGTCATTAGCCCAGCGTGTTGCATATCTAATCGATCAGAACACAGTTGCCTCATAAACATAATGAGATATAGCTTCCTGTTTTTGCAGCTCATTGAAAACCTATTATACTGCTGGGAACTGAGATTAAGGGTGTTATATTCTGCTATTCTCTGAATTATTATTTTTTGTTAGGTGTAGCTATCAAACAACATCCTGAAAGCCATACACAGCTTGGTGAGAAGAGCTTATTCTTTGCCCCTGTACAGTAATGAAGATTATAGTGTAACCAGGCTTTTACTATTGAGTTAGATGGCATGTTGTTTATACTGTACTAGATGGTGGCCCGATTCTAACACATCGGGTATTCTAGAATCTCTATACATAATCGGCAGTTTGCAGCATCCGGCCACTGTGCCGATATCACGCGCGGCGAGCGATGGTGCGCATGCGCCATCGCGAGCCGCCGACACTAGCGCCGGAAGCGCAAACATCCTGCTGTTAACACCACATACCCCCGCCGCTCCCCCGCCACATCCTCCTGTCATCACGAGCCCCAGCCGCCATCCTAGCAACCGTCAGCCCCGCTAACCACCTTAGGGACACAGCAGACCCGGGGAGAGAGAGGAGCCCCGGACCCGCTCCTTCCACCTCCGGCACACAAACCCCCTGACACAGCAGCTCACGCACACAGCAGCCCCGGACCCGCACCCTGCAACTCCGCAACAACCCCTGACACACCTCCTCAGGGACAGACGACACCCGGGGAGACACAGGAGCCCCGGACCCGCACCCTGCATCCCCCCATGAGACACCAGCTCTGGGACTGAGACACAGACACCACGCGCGGTGAGACAAACAGCACAGGGAACACAAAGCCCCGGCGACACTGGAAGACCCGGGACCACAACATACACATATATCTACATATACATATACACTACATAAACACACAGACATATACATCTACACTACATACACATATATACATACATCTACATACACATTATATACACATACATATACAGTCTATACACATATATACATGTACACTATCTACACATATACACTATTTCCACTATATATATATATATATATATATATATATATACATATACACACTATATATACATACATATTTATATACAGTATATACACACACATCCATATACACTATATACACATACACATAGATATACCCTTTAGACCCACACATACATATACAGTATATACACATATATGCCTATACATATACTGTATGTACACACCCATACATATAGACTATATACACACTGATAGCTATACAGTAGATACACACACATATACTTATACAGATCTACACATATATAGATATACACCATATGCACACAGATACATCTACATATACAGTATATACACAGATATATATATTTATCTACATTATATACACATATATCTCTATACAGTATATACACACACATCGCTATATATATATACATATACAGCATATACACAGATATACATATACACATAGATATACAGTGTATACACATAGATCTTGAGTATATACACATATAGTCATACATCTACATATACACTATATACACATATATCTACATTGACTGTATATACACACAGATAAATATACATATAGTCTATATACCCCTATATATACATTGATGTAGCTATACACACATAGATACCTATATCTTATGTACACATATATACATATGCAGTAGATACATATATATATATATATATAACAGTATATATATATACACATACATATACACTATATACTCTTTTATACATTGATGTTGATATACCGTATATACACACATACATTCATATACACTATATACACATATATACATACATATATTCTATATACACTATATATAGATATATATATATATATAACCCACATATACATATACACCTATCCACATATATCGATATACAGTATATACACACATATATATATATATTATATACAGTATATACACATAGATCTGTATAAATATACACTATAGACACATATACATAAACATACACTATATGCCCACATATATCTATACACTATATACACCTATATACATATACAGTATATACACACAGATATCATATACATACACTATACACATATATACATAGATTTACATATACACTATATACACATATCCCTAGATATCCAGGATATACACATATACATCGATATACAGTATATCCCCATATATATTGATATACACTATATACACATATCGATATACACTATATACACACATATACATCGCTATACAGTATATACACATATATCCATATAGATATACTGTTTATACACATATACATACACATAGATACATATACACTATATACACACAGATACATATACAGTATATACACACATATGTAATATATAAACACATTGATATACAGTATATACACATATCGCTTAATGTATATATACAGTATATACACACATATAAATCAATATACAGTATATACACTTTTATCCATATACATATACAGTATATACACATATTGATACACACAGTATATACCCACATATACATATACACTATATACACATATATACATATACACTATATACACACAGATCGATATACACTATATACACATATGTAATATATATACACATATAGATTTACAGTATATACACATATATACATTGATGTTTATCTATACAGTATATACACATATATAGATATATGTACATTTACAGTTTATACACATATCTTCTACTTATATCATCGCGAGTTGGGAATTCGGCCACTGTAGCCCAATCCCCAAATCCTTTGCCGCACTGCCAGCGATTACACTATAGCGTCATCGACAGCCGCAGACGCACTAGCTCACACCGCCCCCATCCTACCAACCGTCCGCCACGCCGCAAGCGCATCATCGCGACCGCCCTCCTCAAGGTCTACGCTGCCCGCATGCCGGTGGTGCCTTCCGCCCCTCCCCGCTCCCTCACCGCTGGGGCCTCGGTTTAGGCATTCTGCTGAAGTAGCGCTGTAGGAGCTGTGGCCGGGAGCCAGTCACGTCGTCCTGTAGGCGCCGCCGTCGCCCCCTAATGGGAGTGAGCGGGGCGTGTCAGGCTGCAAAGCCTCACACCCCCGCTCCCTCCCATTGCCCGCCGCCCCTCCAAGCAGATTGGCCGCTGTGTTGTAAACATACGACGCCCATCCCATTGACCAGGACTCGCCGTCCTGTACCAATCGGATGGCCCTCCTCTGTTTACCACAGAACGCCCAATCTGCACCTTCCCCTCAGGTCACATGTGTCACCTGAGGGGAGGGATTGATCCCTCACCCCCCTGCAGATGACAATGCCGTGTGACTGGGGCTGCGATCACCCCAAGCACGCTGCCACGTCCTGTCGCCCAGCGGTGATGTCACCGCTCCAACCGCATCTCTCCTCACGCCTCCAGCCGAACCTCTCCTCACGTCTCCAGCCGAACCTCTCCTCACCCCTCCACCCGAACCTCTCCTCACCCCTCCATCTGCACCTCTCCTCACCCCTCCTCATCCCTCCAGCCGCACCTCTCCTCACGCCTCCAGCCGAACCTCTCCTCACACCTCCATCTGCACCTCTCCTCACCCCTCCTCACCCCTCTATCCGCACCTCTCCTCACGCCTCCAGCCGCACCTCTCCTCACGCCTCCAGCCGAACCTCTCCTCACCCCTCCACCCGAACCTCTCCTCACCCCCCATCTGCACCTCTCCTCACCCCTCCTCATCCCTCCAGCCGCACCTCTCTCACGCCTCCAGCCGAACCTCTCCTCACACCTCCATCTGCACCTCTCCTCACCCCTCCTCACCCCTCTATCCGCACCTCTCCTCACGCCTCCAGCCGCACCTCTCCTCACGCCTCCAGCCGCACCTCTCCTCACGCCTCCAGCCGCACCTCTCCTCACGCCTCCAGCCGCACTCTCCTCACGCCTCCAGCCGCACCTCTCCTCACGCCTCCAGCCGCACCTCTCCTCACGCCTCCAGCCTCTGCTTTCCTCACGCCTCCAGCCTCTGCTTTCCTCACCCTCCAGCCTCTGCTTTCCTCACCCCTCCAGCCTCTGCTTTCCTCACCCCTCCAGACTCTGATTTCCTCACCCCTCCAGCCTCTGCTTTCCTCACCCCTCCAGCCTCCCGCCACATCATACTCTGCTACCCACAGAGCCGCCTGTATACTCTGCTACACACATAGCCGCCTGTATACTCTGCTACCCACAAAGCCGCCTCTATACTCTGCTACCCACAAAGCCGCCTCTATACTCTGCTACCCACAAAGCCGCCTCTATACTCTGCTACCCACAGAGCCCCCTCTATACTCTGCTACCCACAGAGCCCCCTCTATACTCTGCTACCCACAGAGCCGCCTGTATACTCTGCTACCCACAGAGCCGCCTGTATACTCTGCTACCCACAGAGCCGCCTGTATACTCTGCTACCCACAGAGCCGCCTGTATACTCTGCTACCCACGGAGCCGCCTGTATACTCTGCTACCCACAGAGCCGCCTGTATACTCTGCTACCCACAGAGCCGCCTGTATACTCTGCTACCCACAGAGCCGCCTGTATACTCTGCTACCACAGAGCCGCCTGTATACTCTGCTACCCACAGAGCCCCTGTATACTCTGCTACCCACAGAGCCCCCTGTATACTCTGCTACCCACAGAGCCCCCTGTATACTCTGCTACCCACAGAGCCCCCTGTATACTCTGCTACCCACAGAGCCCCCTGTATACTCTGCTACCCACAGAGCCCCCTGTATACTCTGCTACCCACAGAGCCCCCTGTATACTCTGCTACCCAGAGAGCCCCCTGTATACTCTGCTACCCACAGAGCCCCCTGTATACTCTGCTACCCACGAGCCCCCTGTATACTCTGCTACCCACAGAGCCCCCTGTATACTCTGCTACCCACTCACCCGCCTGTATACTCTGCTACCACTCACCGCCTGAATACTCTGCTACCCACAGAGCCCCCTGTATACTCTGCTACCCACTCACCCGCCTGTATACTCTGCTACCCACTCACCCGCCTGTATACTCTGCTACCCACTCACCGCCTGTATACACACAATTCATGTCACCGCGCTCCCGATGCAATTGCATCGGGCCTTTTTACTAGTATAGAAATAGGCCCAATGCTATTGCATTGGAAGGGCAGTCTCTGTACCTGTGTCCCCTTGTGCGCTTTCTCCTCTCTGTGCTGTCTCTTCCCTTGTGTGCTCTCTCTTACTTGTGCCTTTCTCTCCGCTCTGTGTGCTCTCAGCCCCTGTGTGCGCTATCTCTCCCTATGACTCTGCCTCCCCCTGTGCCTTCTCCCTCTCCTGTGCCCCTACCTCCTCTGTACCTTCTGCCTCCCGTGTGCCTGCCTCCCATCACTGAGCTACCATACAATGCTCACCACTGAGCCAGCATACAGTGCTAACCACTGAGCCAGCATACAGTGCTAACCACTGAGCCAGCATACAGTGCTAACCACTGAGCCAGCATACAGTGCTAACCACTGAGCCAGCATACAGTGCTAACCACTGAGCCAGCATACAGTGCTAACCACTGAGCCAGCATACAGTGCTAACCACTGAGCCACCATACAGTGCAAACCACTGAGCCACCATACAGTGCAAACCCCTTTGCCACCATACATTGCTAACCACTGAGCCACCATACAGTGCTAACCACTGAGCCACCATACAGTGCTAACCACTGAGCCACCATATACAGTGCTAACCACTGAGCCATCATATACAGTGCTAATCACTGAGCCACTATACTGTGCTAACCACTGAGCCACCATATACAGTTCCAACCACTGAGCCATCATATAGTGCTAATCACTGAGTCACCATATACAGTCCTAACCATTGAGCCACATTACTGTTCTAATTATTGAGCCACAATATACAGTGCCAACCACTGAGCCACCATACAGTGCTAACCACTGAGTCACCATATACAGTGCTAACCACTGAGCCACCATACAGTGCTAACCACTGAGTCACCATACAGTGCTAACCACTGAGTCACCATACAGTGCTAACCACTGAGCTACCATACAGTGCTAACCACTGAGTCACCATATACAGTGCTAACCACTGAGCCACCATACAGTGCTAACCACTGAGTCACCATACAGTGCTAACCACTGAGTCACCATACAGTGCTAACCACTGAGCTACCATACAGTGCTAACCACTCAGCCAGCAGTAGCAACCAATCAGCGGAGCTGGATTCATACCCCCAGCCAAGCCGCGGGCTGTTTCGCCGCGGCGACCAATCAGCAAAGTGGGTCGTGGCTTGGCAGGGGATATGAATCCCATGCCGCTGCGAGCAGCCAGGAGATGACCGGCTGGCGCCGGTCATCTCCCGGCTGCATCGCCGCTGACCTCTGTGCAGCAGGAGATGACTCGCGGCTTCCATCGGTAGATCAGCGGATAGCACCGGTCAGCTCCCGGCTGCATCGCCGCTGACCTCTGTGCGGCAGATGACCCTCGGCTCCCGTCGGGAGATCAGCGGCTAGCGCCGCTGATCTCTCGACGGTGGCATGCGTGGTTCAAATCCCGTGCCAATTCGCGGCCGGACAGCACCTGTCACTGGTCGTCACTGAACACGGTGACCAATCAATCAGCGACGCGGGATTTCCGTTACAGAGAGACAGACAGACACGATAAGGCGATTATATAGTAGGATATGCTTATCTAGTTTGTATGTTTTTTGAATTTCTCAATCTTTGAAAATATTTGGTTTAAAGGGAAGGATTATGAAACTCAGCGTAATGTATTAAATGTTATATTGGAAAAATAATATGTATTATATTTAATCCCGAAAATGTTGAAGTGTTGAGTTGTTTTTTAATCAAACTACTTCTATAAACGATACTAGAAAACCAAATATGAGCAGCATAGCTCCAATTCCTGACACCTAGATTGGTTTATTCTTTCAGCATTTCTGTAGAAATCGCATGAAACTGGGAAACACCTTTTAGTGGATGAAGTTGTAATTGGATGGCACAAGTTACATTTGGATTTTTTAACTGTAGGCCTTTATTTATACTTTTTTTTTTTTTTTAACTGCAATTATGTGAAATGTTTTCCTATGATGCACCAGTTAATATAATCCTGTGTGTGCACTTCCCCTTTAAGTAGTTCTCAAACAGGGCCTACAAACAAAAAAGTCGCTCGACAAGGAAGCGCTATGTCTCCTAGAAAACAATGTGCACTTTCTGAATTGGAGCCGGGCCCTATCCGCTCTTTGATTTAAGCTTTAGTTGCTTCCTGTGCTCTTTTGACTTACATAGCTGTTGGGTAACTGGATAGATTCCAGTTCTGAACTGCTCTTTCGATGAAATCAGAAACTAAAGCAACACAACGAGTCAACCATTCTATGAAAACGTTTCTATGAACCGGTATAAAGAACATTCTGCATGTTAGATGAGTAGTGACCAGAAATGTGCACATGCCTAGAAAGGTATGGTAAAAAGTGTGCTTGGGAGTAACTTGTAGGACAATCTGGGGGTCGCTCAGATACAGTATAGTATGCATTTTTTTCTGCAGCTGTGCTTTTGTTTTTCATTGGGGCTGATCTTTTTTATGCATGTATTAAATATTCTGCTATAGGCATTTGTTGTGTGTAGATTTAACGTGTCATGCTGCATGGTGGCTCATTGTTTGTCATCTTTCAAAGCTGCGTTGAAATTCACCAAGGATAACATCTGCAAGGAGTTTGTATGTTCTCCCTGTCAGTGGCGTAACTTCAGGCCCCGGGGCCCGGATGCGAAAGCTCCAACGGGGCCCCCAATTATTGCAAATCTTTAATAGTATTGGTCTTTTTCTATATGGCAAAGGGACCTTTGGGGCCCCCCTAGGCCACAGGGCTCGGGTGCGATCGCAACCTCTGCACCTATTGTAGTTACGCCCCTGCTCCCTGTATTTGTGTAGGTTTCCTCCCACAGTCCAAAAGATCTAGTATGTACTGAAAGTGTATTTAGATTCTGCGCACCAATGGTGACAATATCTGTAAAGTGCTTGGGAATTGATAGCACTATATAAGCGAGTGAAATATATATATATATATATATATGTTTGTATAAAAGCATGAGTATGCCTGTCTACCGTAACTATATGTGGATTAGTTTGGGGACCAAAAAGCTAAATGCGACCAAAAACAACAGTACACTGCAGTAAAAGTATTAAATGCAAGTGCAGTATAAAAAATAGTATAACAAATACAGGGTACTTAGTCTATCCGTTTTTTTGCGCAAAAAAAGTTATATCAAGCCACGTCACTAACTTCAAAGTGTACCCATCTCTGACGCGGTCCTAACTGTTGTATTAAAAACCTGACTAGTGTGTATACTTACCAGTAAGCAGGATCCAGCAAGACCTGTGTCTGAGATGGACTGAAGGCGACGGGGCTCTATGTGTGCAGGGCCCAGAGAAAGGGCGGGAACTTCATCTCTTGCAAAGCAAGAGGCAACTTAATTAGAAACAAATGAGTCCTGCACACAGAGAACAAGTCTGTAAGAACATGTTCACACCGCCAACATATTTGGAGACCAAAAAGCTAAATGCGACCAAAAACAACAGTACACTGCAGTAAAAGTATTAAATGCAAGTGCAGTATAAAAAATAGTATAACAAATACAGGGTACTTAGTCTATCCGTTTTTTTGCGCAAAAAAAGTTATATCAAGCCACGTCACTAACTTCAAAGTGTACCCATCTCTGACGCGGTCCTAACTGTTGTATTAAAAAACCTGACTAGTGTGTATACTTACCAGTGAGCAGGAACCAGCAAGACCTGTGTCTGAGATGGACTGAAGGCGACGGGGCTCTATGTGTGCAGGGCCCAGAGAAGGGGCGGGAACTTCATCTCTTGCAAAGCAAGAGGCAACTTAATTAGAAACAAATGAGTCCTGCGCAAAAAAACGGATAGACTAAGTACCCTGTATTTGTTATACTATTTTTTATACTGCACTTGCATTTAATACTTTTACTGCAGTGTACTGTTGTTTTTGGTCGCATTTAGCTTTTTGGTCTCCAAATATGTTGGCGGTGTGAACATGTTCTTACAGACTTGTTCTCTGTGTGCAGGACTCATTTGTTTCTATATATGTGGATTAGTGTTGAGATAGGGGCATTAATTGATTTTAGCTACCAAATGTTAGTCTGTGACTCTCCCATACACAGGAACACTCACTCAGCGGAGTCATTCTGTGTTGTTGATGAGAAAGCTTCTCACTGACATGTTGTTGGTGTCATATCTCAGGAATAACGTGATCAGCAGTCTGAAATCAACATCTCTCACATATTACACTGTCAGCCTAACCCTTTGATATTGAAAGGTTTGCCAACATTATCAAATGAGTATAGGGGGCCTACAAATCAGTGTAACCAATACATTTCACTATCCAGTTACTAGTGAGTTAGGCTGGGTTCACACTTGCGTATGCAAGCGCAGCGCACCGGAAGCAGCCAAATGCTTGCGCACTGCGTTCCTATGTTTAACATGGGAACGCATGTGCCTGCGTTTGTGCTTGAATGCACACAATTTGTGCACCCTCCGAGCGCACTCTGAACACAGCATGTTGCATTTTTTGTGCGATCGCGGGCGCTTGATTTATCTGCAAGCGCCGAAAGTGCACAAAAAAATGCATGGATCTCAATGGATCCGCAGTGTCCTCCGCATGACAGCGCAGGAGAACGCTGCGGATCTCATTGAAATATCTCCTGTTGGCCGCTGGTGATCAGCGATGGCCACCGGGAGATCAGCTAGAGCCACCGCTGCTCTCCCGCCGGTGTCAGCGCGGGAGATTTGAAGATACAGCTGTCAGATCAGCTGTATCTTCAAATCTCCCGCGCCGACACCGGCGGGAGATCAGCTGTGGCCGGGAGGAGGAGATCTCCACCGCTGATCTCCTCCTCCTGGCCGCCCCCAGAGACAGCTGATTGGGTGGCTGGACTGCATACTAATGTGAATGCATGCAGAGATTCTCCGCTGCGTTCACATTATTATGGGCTGCGTTTGCACTGCGTCTGCGTCTGCATGCCATACGCATGCAGACACATACGCAAATGTGAACCCAGCCTTATTCACAGCAGTTTCAGTTTTTTTATCTAATTCTGCATTTCATTTGGAACCACACACATGATCAAATATTGCGGTCCATACAATAACACAGGTCAACAAAAAAAATTTTTTTTTCTGGTGCCCAAAATATTTTAATGAATTTGGGGTATTTTTGGGGTGCTGATTCTGAATATGCTATCAGTTTTGCCAGATTGGCTCAAGTTTTTGAGATTTTTGGTATCTTATTTATAGCACTTGTTCGTAAATGCGACGCATCATCTCATTAATTTCTTTGGATTAGTACTTGAACTGAGCAGTTCTCAATATAGTTTTGTGTTAATTAGTGTTCTAAAAGTTTGTTCATAGCTTGGTTTTTGGCACTAACTTTATGTTGTTGTCTGTTGTCCAGTGAAAAGCATGAACTCATCAAGAAGAAGTTGTCTTAACGATCCAGACTCATTCTGTTACATTTGTGGTGAATATACACTGACAAAACATAGAAGAAACATAACAGACTTCGTTAAAAAAGTAGCAAAAAACGTCTTTTTTGTTACACATTTTACGAAAAATCTCAAAAACTTGAGCCAATCTGGCAAAACTGATGACATATTCAGAATCAGCACCCCAAAGTTACCCTAAATTCAATGAAATATCTTTGGCACCAAAAATGCTGTTGACCAGTGAATTTGCCTAGTGCGGCAAATTTCAATTGCGTATTCTGTAAAATGTGGCTGACAAACCACAATGTATGGCTATAGTGATATCCTGGACTCTGTAACATGTTATAAATTCTGCAAGGGGGGGTATCTCTTCTGATGTTGCTATCCATGTACAGTGATACCTTTCATTTTATAGACTTCGGTTATCGTCAGTTTCAGTTTCCGTCAATTTTTATTTTTTTCAACGAAAATGTGTCTAGGTACATTGCTGCTAATTTTGCAATAAAAAATGGTGACTCACGTGATTTCCCTTCCAAAAAATAATTTGTGCACCCCTCTCATCCTTTCCACACGCCAAAAGGAGTGTTAAATAAAATACCAAAAAAACCTTTGTTTTCTATAAAATGTATGTTTTGTATGTATTTTGGAGTGTCTAAAAAAAATTAACTGATTTTACATTGTTGCCTATGGAAATCGTTACCTCGGTTTTCATCACTTTTGGTTTTCGTTGACAATTTTCAGTTGGATTATGAACGGAAACCGAGGTATCACTGTATTTAGTTAAATTCCAGTCACTGTTTGGCTGTCTTTCATCATTCTACTTAGTGTAACAAAAATATATTGCTAAATTAATTCTAAATATTATAAAGTGAATAATATTTTATTTGTAGAGTAAAGATTCAGGCTCAGTGGTATAAGATGCAATATTAGTTATAATTTTACTCATATGGGCACCTATACAAAATGTCTGTTAAAATACCGGTATGTTGTCTTCTTTTTCTCCTTTGCGTTCTTATACTTATCTGTCAACCATGTCTTAAGGCCCAGTCACACATAACGATATCGTTAGCGAGATCGTTGTAACTGTGACGTTACAATGATCTCTCTGGGTTATTTTTTAATCGTTGGTTTCCCGCTGGTCAGCACGCATCGCTGCATGTGACAGCAAGAGACCAGCGCTCAGTGACCTCACTGGCTGGTAACCATGGTAAACACCGAGTATCTAGGCAGCGCGCTGCCTGGATACCCGGTGTTTACCATGATTACTAGCGTCCTCCCTGCTTAGCGCTGCCTGTAAGCAGGGAGGACGCTGGTAACTATGATAAACAGCGGGTATCCAGGCAGCGCGCTGCCTTGATACCCGGTGTTTACCATGGTTACCAGCCAGTGAGGTCACTGAGCGTTGGTCTCCAGCGCGCGCTCCCATGGCCTGATCGCTGAGGAGATCTGCCTGTTTGACAGCTCCCCAGCGACCAGGTAACGACGCTCCAGCGATCCCGGCAGGTCGTTATCGCTGTCGGGATTGCTGGAGTGTCGTTGTGTGTGACAGGGCCTTTAAAGTTTATTCCACGTATTTTGCTTTACAGAGTTACAGGATGTTAAAAAGACTTGTTTTTGTTTTTCAGATTTTCTAAGAGGTAATCATTTCAATCAAAGCATAGACCAATGGATTCCAGGATTCCTCACAGCATCACTGTTGTGCCCAATGCAGTCATGGTGCAACCTCTGCTGGATGGTCATGTTCCATATGGGAGATTACAGCACCCACTTACCATTCTGCCTATTGATCAGATGAAAACCACTCATCTTGAAAATGATTACATTGACAACCCAGCTCTAAGCCAGCTGGCCAGTCAGAAACTCAGTAGGGGTCCCCAGGAGCCAATGCTTGTCAATCAGCATTTGCAAAGGTGTGAGGCAGATATTACTCACCCTTGGATATCATTCAGTGGGCGTCCCAGCTCAATTAGTAGCAGCAGTAGCACCTCTTCAGATCAGAGACTTTTGGATCACATGGCTCCACCTCCAGTGGTGGATCAGTCGCCACCCAGGGCAGTAAGGATACAGCCTAAATTAATCAATTGTAAGCCTCAGGATGTCAAAGGCCCTGTGGCTCAAGAACTAGATAAACACTATCTACTTTGTGAGGCCTGTGGTAAATGTAAATGCAAAGACTGTACTTCCCCACGGAACTTACCTTCTTGCTGGGTTTGCAACCAAGAATTTCTGTGCTCACCACAGAATCTGGTCAACTACTCAACTTGTATGTGTCTGGTCAAGGGTGTTTTCTACCACTGCACCAATGAAGATGATGAAGGCTCCTGTGCGGATCACCCATGTTCTTGCTCTCACTCCAACTGCTGTGCTCGCTGGACTTTTATGAGTGCCTTATCATTGGTCCTTCCTTGCTTGCTTTGCTATCTTCCAGCCACTGGGTGTGTAAAACTTTCACAGAAATGCTATGACCAGGCTACCCGACCTGGTTGTCGGTGCAAAAATACAAGCAGTGTTGTGTGCAAAGCACCAGAAGAGGTTGGCAGACCAGAAAAGCCATTCTGAGACCATGAGCTGTTATGAATTTTGTTACAAATGTGCATCATGCAGGAAATTGAAACACTCCAGACAGAAAATTCTCACACGAGGCTTTAAAACCACATTTCTTAAATAAGGGGGTCCAGCAATACTTAGTATTAAACTATGGAAGGGGAGGAAATGCATATTGTGTATTACTGCTGCTGAGACTCATTTCCATACCCTGTGTTCTTATTAGCTAGCCATAGGAGATATCTTGAAGCTACTGGCTACCTGTATTTTATCTACAGCTACCATAAGGAAGCAAGATTTGTGCGTCTCAGTTAGCTTGAAAGCGAGCTAGCTCCTGTTCTTCCTCACAAGTTTCTGTCTTGTGTTTTTTTTTTTTTAAAGCTGAAAGTTTCAGTATGTGGTTCATCCACACCATCATGGATGAGCGGGAGGGAGATCTACTGAGATTTTGGGTAACATTTTTGTTTCTGTGGGTTAGTGTTGTTTTTGTATTTGTATTTTTTTTATATATATACTGTACATATAGTTTTCCTATACAAGTAGTAATATATTTTTTAGCATATCAATGTGTAGTAAAGAATGGCAGCACTCGCCCTTGTTGTAGATCTTTTCTTTTATTCAAGTAATCCAACGTACATTGTTACACCTTGGTGCAGCGGGCAGAGGGAGAGGGGAATCCGCAATGAACAATGAACGTTGGATTGCTTGAATAAAAGAAAAGATCTACAACAAGGGTGAGTGCCGCCATTCTTTACTACACATTGATATGCTAAGAAGTGATTACTAATTGTGGCGTGCAACACCTTGCAATAGGAGCCCCCAGGGATACAGCAGAGGAAATTTACCAGTCCCCTTTTGTGACACGTAGTGCCCGGTGTATTTTCTCTAAATCGTGGTATTAATATATTTTGGCTAACAAGGGCAAACAGAATATAATGGTACCGATTCAACATGGTGGTTACAGGAAGGACTTGCCTATCTTTCTTCCTTTGCCATGTTGAATATACTTCGCCATAGTTATCTACTTGGGTAAGAGCAGACAAGTCACCAACATAAAATATCAGTCAAGCCCAGCAGTGAATGGCGATGATAGATAAAGTAAAAGATATAAAACTTAACTTTTACTGATCTAATTAAAAAGGTATATAAACCTAAAATGACTATTTAAAATCAATGCAGCAAGTGTAAGGCTGGCTTCACATAGCAGGTTTGTTTCGATTCGTGGCTGTCCGTGTAAACCGTACAGCCCCGGACCGGATTTTGGCCCCATAGTATCCTATGGGGCCGGATAGAAGCCGGATGGCAGCGTGGCGGTTTACACGGACAGCCACGGATCGGATCAAACCCGCTATGTGAAGCTGGCCTAAGTGGATCCTTGTAAAGTGATACTAAGCTCAATTGATCAACATTCAAGGACCACAATGATTTTGCTTGAGTATCAGCTAATCACATAAAAGCATTTGTTTCTTGCTGTGCCTTTAAACATGTGTAGCCAATAACTCAGGACTATTGTCCTACAAAATTCTAGCAAGTCAAAAATTGACGAATGCATGAATGCATAGCCAGCTGAACCTTCCCTTCCAGAGTGTGTCCTTTTCTATGACAGCCACTTCATCCAGTTCAGGGTTGCAAACATCCCATCACATGCCTCCCGACACGTTTCTATACAGGGTATGTCATCAGGGGAGTTTCATTTGGCTTGCTTGCCCACTTAGTGTATTGCCAGGCTTGCAGAGCCCACAAGTGCATGTGCCCACAGCAGCAGAGTTTATGCCATGAGTGTATACTCCGTCATGCCTATAGTTATCCAGCCATGCTGCCCTTTTCTGTTACTCCTCAATGCTGATGGAAATACTGTCTTCTATTCACTAAATGAGAAAATCTGACATGGCGGTGGGGAAGTTCCCTCATATAAACAGTCCATATGTAACAGTCCCCTCATTTAAAGCATACGTTAAGATGACAAGTGGAAAATCTCAGCCTGCAGCATTGGGTTATGACATTAAGTAAATACCATTTATATTTATTCTAACTGATCTCCCACAGCACTTTAGGACCTTGTGCTGCTAGCTGTGAATATAAGAGCACAATATCCATTTTATAACCAGAGATGATAAGAGCAGTGTGCAGGAAAGAGTGAGTGACATTAAAACAGTAATCCATCACATGTTAACAAATTAACTCTAATTATTTTCATTAATTGTTATTATTATAGGAATTGAAATTTGCATGGTAACTTTATTTGTTCCCTTTGCTGCTGCTCTCTGCCTAGACCCTATTGTAAATTAGTGCCCTGTATATCTGTGTAAATATACAAAGAGAGATTAAAAAAATGTCTATTTTAGTGTTCTGTATCTACAAGGGAAACATCAACGGAGCTTTAGGGAAATTCTTCCGTGTGTTGCTGTAGCTGTACTATCTTTTTATATGTTCTATATAATTATATCTACAGTATATGAATAGGTTCTCCATGGCTAGTTGTTCACTGAGTAAAGGGGGAATTTTAGCATCTCTCCACAGCAACCTGTTAATTCTTTCTGGCAACCGATAGGTGTTAATCTCACTAAATATCAGGTAGTTTCTGTGCTAGGGGGACACTTCATTACCACATCGATGTGTCCAATTTACATAGGTTTGTTGCATTAAAACCTCAGTTTCTGTATGTAACACTTCTCTCTGTGTCATGTTAAAAAACCCATAGGGGTTAATGGTACAAGATGCGACAACCCTTCATTCATCTTTCCTGTGACATCTCATTTCTGTATACCGGTAGTTGCTTTTTATGCAAGTGACTTATTCCTTAATAAAAACAAAATAAGCTATTTTCTAGTGATTGCCAAACAGGTCACGCTTAAGATTTTTTCTTGTATTAATTTTTAAAAACTGCTGCAAAATATCTAGCACTTTGTTATATTAAACATATTTATTTTTCTTATTTTTTATTTAAATAGCAGGATGGAAAACTTTGTATAAAGAAGGTACAGACACCCTTAATAATTTGCTTGAAGTTTCCCCTGTAGAGCAGGTTTTGAGATCTTTGCTGAATGTTTGTTGATTGAAACATATTTCATGTATTCAGGGGCGTAACTACAATAGGTGCAGGGGTTGCAATCGCACCCGGGCCCTGCAGCCTAGGGGGGCCCCAAAAGTCCCTTTGGCTCATAGAAAAAGACTAATACTACTAAAGATTTGCAATAATTGGGGGCCCCACGTTGGAGCTTTCGCATCGGGGCCCCGAGGCCTGAAGTTACGCCACTGCATGTATTGTTACACCTTAAACAATAAGCCTATTTACTATACAGTTATTTTGTGCCAATGTTAATAACTAATAATTATAGCATTTTTGCACACTAATGAAATTTTGTGGTGCAAATTCCTTCTCCGTTATGTGGCTGTACTGTGCCAGCTAACCCCTCTAACTGTAAACAGATGGTAATTAAAGTGGATTTCTGGTCTTGCAGTATGAGCCTGCAGTCACTCTCTGTGACTGTAGGCTTGTGAATCTTGATAGTGCGCACTGTTAAGATTCTCCGGTAATGGGCAGTAATGTGATCGCAATTCTATAATTTGCATACTTCTGGCCACATTAAGACTAGCCGTATTTGGCCTCGCTCAATTCCCTTGGTTTGAGCAAGGTTGTACATGTCTAGTTGGCATGTGACTGCATGTATGCAACTTGCATATGCTGCCGACACTGGAGAATCCTCAAAGCATGCAGTGCACACATCACAGGTCTGCAGTCACATAGAGACACTTCACACCTTTACCTTGTTAAAATAATAAACCCTGTACTCGCCTTCTGTGCTACCGCAGTTCTAGCGCTGTCTATAACTGCAGCTCTGGACTCATGTGGCTTTGTGAAATCACTTGAGCCCTGCGTGTAATCATCTTTGGCTTCTTTCTCCCCGCCTTTGGACCAAACACCGGAAGTGATCCCCGAGCCACAGTTACACACAGAGCAGGAATGGTGGCAGCACAGAAGGTGAGTACAGAGTTAATTATTTTAACAGGTTAAAAGTCTATTCAGAAGGGGTTGTCCTACTAGTGGACAAAGAAATGCACAGTTCCATGTTAATTTGAATTGTAACATAAAAAGTTCTGTTTTAGTGCCAAATGTAGGTAGTAAGGTAATTTAGACAATGTGTCAATTACATGCAATCACGGCTTTGTAACTACAAATTTTAAGATTAAAGGCCCCGTTACACATAACAACGCACCAGCGACAACGATATGCCGAGATCGCTGGTGCGTCATTTTTTACATCGCTGGTAAGATGTCAAACAGGTATCTCACCAGTGATGTCACCAATGACTTCAGCAATGATCCAGAATTATACCGAGGTCATTTTAAATTGTCACTCCATAGCGTAGCATCGAGATTGTTGATCATTGTCCCTTTCAAACACAACGATGTAGCGTTCCCAGTGGGAGCGCAACGATGTAGAAATGACTCACAGCAGTGTGTAGTGATCAACAATCTCACAGCAGGGGCCAGATCATTGGTACGTGTCACACATAACGGCACAGTTAGCGAGATCGTTGTTGCGTCACAAAATCTGTAACGTTACAACGATCTCATTAGCGATCTTGTTATGTGTGACAGAGCCTTAAGTCAGCAAGGATTAAATACAATAAAATAATCTGTACAGGAAGAAAAGATAAATTATGTGTGCATTTTAAGTTATTTGTCAACATCTTGGTTCTCTTTCTGAGATTTTAAATATCCTTTTTCTTACAAAATGTAAATGTTGTTATTAATAGCAGGCTAATATCTGTTAATATGGAAGCCACATCCAGGTAGCCCGACTTCTGAGATTTCATTGTAGCTTCAATTAAGCAAAATATGCTAGGCGTGACCTAGATTTGAAATAGCTTCCCTTACCTGTGTTCAAAGGGAGCAGATATTTTCTGATCAAATCGGCATTTACGTTGGCTTTTTGATTAGTTCTAAGGCCGGTTTCACATCACGATTAAGTGCCTGTCCGTGGAATCCGAGTTTGAAGGAGGATCCCATGGACAGGCACGGATCCACACGGTACCCTGCAATCGGATGGCAAATAGCCACCGATCCGATTCTATGCAGGATCCATGTGGATCCTGTTCTCCCTGCATGTACCTACTTTTTCTCTATCTGTCCCTCTTCTATCTCTGCTCTTCTCTATCCTCCCCCCCCCCCCCCTGTCCTCCCCCCTGTCCTCTCCCCCCCCAGTATGTTAAAAATAAAACAAATCCCTCCCTGAGGATATATTACCTTCCGACGGCTTCATGCGACAGTCTCCATCCGGTGGCTGAAGGACCTGTGGTGATGTCACAGAGCCGGTCACCTGACATGTCAGCTGACCGGTTCTCTGACATCACCACAGGATCTTCTGCACAGATGATTACAGTCCCTGAAGGCGCCGGAAGGTAATGTATCCTCAGGGAGTTTGTTTTTTTTTTGTTTTTTTTTAAAATAAACAGAGGGAATAGAATAGGGAAAAGGATAAGACAGGGAAGACGTTAGAATAGCGGGGGACAGCATAGAATAGCGGGAGACAGGATAGAGAAGTGGAGGGGAGGAAGATGCAGGGAGACAGGAGCAGGGAGGACACGGAGCCAACATAAAATCCGAGGTCAACTCGAATCCGATGTCCATAGGCTCCCATGTCATCGGGGCTTGGATCGGCTCGGTTCCGAGGCTGTCCGATTTCATTTTTGGACACAAAATCGCAGCAATCTGCATTTTTGTGTCCGTGCTTAAATCGGACAGGATCGGATGGTGCCAAAATCGGATGGCAAAAGGCACACATCCGATCCAATCCGAGCCCCATAGGGATACATGGGATCCGATTTTGGATCCGAGTGTATCCGTTTTGAAACAGATACAATTCGTATGCCTTGAAATTGTGATGCGAAACCGTCCTAAGCCAACATTATAGTAATATGACATGACTTCCCAGGGGTGTGCATACTTTCTAGAAAATTGGTTGATTAAGCTCATAAAATTACTGCTCCCCTGCATATAGGTACACTAATGTCTTATGTGGTTTTGGTTTCTAAAAGTTGTTATTATGAATCCAATTTTTATTTATTGTTGTATTATAATTATTTTGTTGGTGGCTGACATAACACTAAACAGTTTTTGGTAATGAAAATTCCACTGTCCATATCCAGTGTGCAATTTGTTCACAAACACCATTAGAAAGTGTCTCTATTCAAGATACATACTTGAAAGATTCACTCCATGGACAAAATGTATATGCTGAATTGTTTCATTTGTGTAGAATATTTATTTTGAAGCTCTATTTTAATAGTATTTATTTTAGAAAGTCTACTATTCTAAGAGTTCTTCTGTTTGTGAAGAAAAACACAAGTTAAAAACTGAATGTACTGATCTAGAAATATATATATATATATATATATAAATATAATTATATATTGAATATACCAATTGGCTTCTGTATTTTTTGGGATTTACTGTTGGTCTGTGAATATTTTTCATACACTTTGAAGAGTTACTGGTTACCATATATAAGTTTATTTATTCCTTAAATTTTATCAATTCCAAATAATTTTTCACCACTTTATACTACAAAACTGGTGAGCTGCAGCCTCCCATAACAGTACTGCAGTGTACCGTACACACAGACACACACAGCTCCATACACACACCCATGGTTATGGTTATACAGTACACACGTTCCCTTACTTTTTTTTTTTTTCCTCTGGGTCACTTTCGTTTTCCTCTGCGGTGCAGCTGTGGGACGCTTCTGCTGCAGGGGACGCTGGGCCAATCAGCAGCGAGCCGGGACTGCAGTGACGTCGGGGTTGGGCGGCCAATCACAGCTCGAGCTGCTGGGCCAATCAGCATTCGAGCTGATGGGCCAATCAGCAGCGAGCAGGGACAGCAGTGACGTCGGGGATGGGCGGCCAATCACAGCTCGAGCTGCTGGGCCAATCAGCACTCGAGCTGATGGGCCAATCAGCAGCGAGCCGGGGACAGCAGTAACGTTGGGGCTGGACACACCGGGGGACAGCGGCGGCCCAAAGGTACGGTACGGTACTAAGGGAGGCCTTATATTCCCCAGCACCCCCCCCCCCCCCCAGGCGGCCTTATATTCCCCAGACTTCCCCCCCTTTCCCCCTACCCTGTTTTACTTTCGGGGGGGTCTTAATATCGGGGAAACACGGTATGTAGTTGACATATTGTGACTGACAGAACTTGTTCAGTCAACGTGAGTGAACTATATATATATATATATATATATGTATATAATATATAATATATATATATATATATAGCAGCGCTATGGCATATGGTGGTACATTACAGCACATGTATAGCAGCACTATAGTATATGGTGGTGCATTACATTATATGTATAGCAGCACTATGGTTTATAGCGGTGCATTACATTACATGCATAGCAGCGCTATGGTATATGGCGGTACATTACAGCACATGTATAGGAGCACTATAGTATATGGCGGTACATTACAGTACATGTATAGCAGCGCTATGGTATATGGCGGTACATTACAGCACATGTATAGGAGCACTATAGTATATGGCGGTACATTACAGTACATGTATATAAGCCCTATAGTACATGGCGGTACATTATAGTACATGTATAGCAGCACTATGGTATCTGGCGATACTCCGCTCCCCGCGGCCCCCCTCTCCTCCTGGCCCCCGGTCCTCCACAGAAAAAGTAAAAATAAAAAAATCCTCAGTGAGGATACTCACCTGTCCGCCGGCTCGCTCCACCTCCGTCTTCTAGGCCCTACAGGCCTTTAGGACCTGTCGTTGCCTTGGAAACCGATCAGCTAAGGGGGGAGGGGGGGCAGGATTGTTTCGGGAGGGCAGGGTGGAGCGAGCGGGGCAGGATGGATGAGGGGGGGGCAGGATGGAGCCGGCGGGGCAGGATGGAGCCAGCGGGGCAGGATGGTTGTGAGGGGGATCAGGATGGTGGCGGGGGGGATCAGGATGGTGGTGGGGGGGCAGGATGGAGTGAGCGGGGCAGGATGGAGCAGGCAGGGCAGTATGGAGCCGGCGGAGCAGGATGGTGGTGAGCGGGCAGGATGGATGCGGGGGGGATCAAGATGGTGGTGGGGGCAGGATGGAGCCAGCGGGGGGCAGGATGGAGCCGGCGGGGGTCAGGATGGAGCTGGCAGGGCAGGATAGTGGCGGGAAGGGGAGGATGGTGGCGGGGGGGCAGGATGGTGGCGGGAGGGGCAGGATGGTGGTGGGGTTGCAGGATGGAGCCAGCGGGGCAGGGTGGAGCAGGCGGGGCAGTATCCAGCCGGCGGAGCAGGATGGTGGTGAGCGGGGCAGGATGGATGTGGGGGGGATCAAGATGGTGGTGAGGGGGATCAAGATGGTGGTGGGGGGCAGGATGGAGCCGGGGGGGCAGGATGGAGCCGGCAGGGCAGGATAGTGGCGGGGGGGGGGCAGGATGGTGGCGGGGAGGGGCAGGATGGTGGTGGGGTTGCAGGATCGAGCCGGCAGGGCAGGATGGATGCGGGGGGATCAGGATGGTGGTGGGGGAGCAGGATGGAGCCGGCGGGGGGCAGGATGGAGCCGGCGGGGTCAGGATGGAGCTGGCAGGGCAGGATGTGGCGGAAGGGGAGGATGGTGGGGGGGGGCAGGATGGTGGCGGGGGGGGCAGGATGGTGGTGGGTTGCAGGATGGAGCCAGCGGGCAGGATGGAGCAGGCGGGGCAGTATCCAGCGGCGGGCAGGATGGGTGAGCGGGGCAGGATGGATGTGGGGGGGATCAGATGGTGGATGAGGGGGATCAAGATGGTGGTGGGGGGCCGGATGGAGCCGGGGGGGCAGGATGGAGCCGGCAGGGCAGGATAGTGGCGGGGGGGGGGCAGGATGGGGCGGGGAGGGGCAGGATGGTGGTGGGGTTGCAGGATCGAGCCGGCAGGGCAGGATGGATGCGGGGGGATCAGGATGGTGGTGGGGAGCAGGATGGAGCCGGCGGGGGGCAGGATGGAGCGGCGAGGCAGAATGGTGGGGGGGGGCAGAATGGAGCCGGTGGGCAGGATGGTGGGGGGGGGCAGGATGGAGGCGGCGGTGGGCAGGATGGTGGTGGGGGGGGCAGGATGGTGGGGGGGGGCAGGATGGAGCTGGAGGGCAGGATGGAGCTGGCGGGGCAGGATGGTGATGAGCGGGGCAGGATGGAGCGGCGGGGCAGGATGGTGGTGGGGTGCAGGATGGAGCGGCAGGGCAGGATGGCAGCGGCAGGGCAGGATGGAGTCGGTGGGGCAGGATGGTGGTAGGTGGGCAAGATGGAGCCGGCGGGCAGGATGGAGCCGGCGGGGCAGGATGGTGGTGGGGGTTCAGGATGGTGGTGGGGTGCAGGATGGAGCTGCGGGGCAGGATGGAGCCGGCAGGGCTGGATGGATGTGGGGGGGGAGGATGGAGCCGCGGGGGCAGGATGGTGGTGGGGGGAAATCAGGATGGTGGTGGGGGGGCAGGATGGAGCTGGTGGAGCAGGATGGAGCGAGCGGGGCAGGATGGTGGCGGGCGGGGAACAGGATGGTGGTGGCGGTGCAGGATGGTGGCGGGGGGCAGGATGGATGTGGGGGGGATCAAGATGGTGGTGGGGGGGCAGGATGGAGCCAGCGGGGGCAGGATGGAGCCAGCGGGGGGCAGGATGGAGCCGGCGGGGGGCAGGATGGAGCCGCGGGGGGCAGGATGGAGCTGGCAGGGCAGGATAATGGCAGGGGGGGGGCAGGATGGTGGCGGGAGGGGCAGGATGGTGGTGGGGTTGCAGGATCGAGCTGGCAGGGCAGGATGGAGCCGGCAGGGCAGGATAGTGGCGGGGGGGGGGGGGCAGGATGGTGGTGGGGTTGCAGGATCGAGCGGCAGGGCAGGATGGATGCGGGGGGATCAGGATGGTGGTGGGGAGCAGGATGGAGCCGGCGGGGGGCAGGATGGAGCCGGCGAGGCAGAATGGTGGCGGGGGGGCAGAATGGAGCCGGTGGGGCAGGATGGTGGTGGGGGGGCAGGATGGAGCTGGATGGGCAGGATGGAGCCGGCGGGCAGGAGGTGATGAGCGGGGCAGGATGGAGCTGGCGGGGCAGGATGGTGGTGGGGGTGCAGGATGGAGCCGGCAGGGCAGGATGGAGTCGGTGGGGCAGGATGGTGGTATGGTGGGCAAGATGGAGCCGGCGGGGCAGGATGGTGGCGGGGAGGCAGGATGGAGCCGGCGGGGCAGGATGGTGGCGGGGGTTCAGGATGGTGGTGGGGGTGCAGGATGGAGCTGGCGGGGCAGGATGGAGCCAGCAGGGCTGGATGGATGTGGGGGGGGAGGATGGAGCCGGCGGGGCAGGATGGTGGTGGGGGGAAATCAGGATGGTGGTGGGGGGGCAGGATGGAGCTGGTGGAGCAGGATGGAGCGAGCGGGGCAGGATGGTGGCGGGTGGGGATACAGGGGGGCGGGGTGCAGGATGGATGTGGGGGGATCAAGATGGTGTGGGGGGGCAGGATGGAGCCAGCGGGGGGCAGGATGGAGCCGGCGGGGGGCAGGATGGAGCCGCGGGGGGCAGGATGGAGCTGGCAGGGCAGGATAGTGGCAGGGGGTATGGGAGGATGGTGGTGGGGTTGCAGGATCAAGCCGGCGGGGCAGGATGGTTGCGGGGGGATCAGGATGGTGGTGGGGGGCAGGATGGAGCCGGCGAGGCAGAATTGTGGCAGGGGGGCAGAATGGAGCCGGTGGGGTAGGATGGTGCTGGGGGGGCAGGATGGAGGCGGCGGTGGGGCAGGATGGTGGTAGGGGGGCAGGATGGTGGTGGGGGTGGGGCAGGATGGAGCCAGCGGGGCAGGATGGTGGCAGGGGGCAGGATGGAGCCGGCGGGGCAGGATGGTGACGAGCGGGGCAGGATGGAGCTGGCGGGGCAGGATGGTGGCAGGGTGGCAGGATGGAGCCGGCAGGGCAGGATGGAGTCGGTGGGGCAGGATGGTGGTAGGGGGGCAAGATGGAGCCGGCGGGGCAGGATGGTGGTGGGGGTGCAGGATGGAGCTGGCGGGGCAGGATGGAGCCGGCAGGGCTGGATGGATGTGAGGGGGGCAGGATGGAGCCGGCGGGGCAGGATGTTGGGGGGAGGGGGAAATCAGGATGGTGGTGGGGGGGCAGGATGGAGCCGGTGGAGCAGGATGGAGCGAGCGGGGCAGGATGGAGCGAGCGGGCAGGATGGAGCCGGCGGGGCAGGATGGTGGCGGGGGAAATCAGGATGGTGGTGGGGGGGCAGGATGGAGCTGGTGGAGCAGGATGGAGCGAGCGGGGCAGGATGGTGGCGGGCGGGGAACAGGATGGTGGTGCGGTGAGGATGTGGCGGGCTGGACAGGATGGTGGGCGGGCAGGATGGGGGGCAGGATAGTGGGGGGGGGCAGGATGGAGGGGCGATCAGAGGGGTGGGGCAGGATGGAGCCACGGCAGATGAGTGGGGGAAGGATGGAGCTGGCAGGGCAGGATAGTGGCAGGGGGTAGGATGGTGGCGGGGGGGGGCAGGATGGTGGTGGGGTTGCAGGATCAAGCCGGCGGGGCAGGATGGTTGCGGGGGGATCAGGATGGTGGTGGGGGGCAGGATGGAGCCGGCAAGGCAGAATTGTGGCGGGGGGGCAGAATGGAGCCGGTGGGGTAGGATGGTGGTGGGGGGGCAGGATGGAGGCGGCGGTGGGGCAGGATGGTGGTAGGGGGGCAGGATGGTGGTGGGGCAGGATGGAGCCAGCGGGGCAGGATGGTGGCGGGGGGCAGGATGGGGCAGGATGGAGCCGGCAGGGGCAGGATGGTGACGAGCGGGGCAGGATGGAGCTGGCGGGGCAGGATGGTGGCGGGGTGGCAGGATGGAGTCGGTGGGGCAGGATGGTGGTAGGGGGGCAAGATGGAGCCGGCGGGGCAGGATGGTGGTGGGGGTGCAGGATGGAGCTGGCGGGGCAGGATGGAGCCGGCAGGGCTGGATGGATGTGGGGGTGCAGGATGGATGCGTGGGGGCAACATGGATGCGGGGGGCAGGATGGATCCGGTGGGGCAGGATGGTGGTGAGGGGGCCGGATGGAGCCGGGGGGGCAGGATGGTGGCAGGAGGTGGCAGGATGGAGCCGGCAGGGCAGGATGGAGCCGGCGGGGGGCAGGATGAAGTCGGCGGGGCAGGATGGTGGTGGGGAGAACAGGATGGTGGTGGGGGTGTAGGATGGAGCTGGCGGGGCAGGTTGGAGGCGGCAGGGCAGGATGTAGCCGGCGGGGCAGGATTGTGGTGGGGGTGCAAGATGGAGCCAGTGGGGCAGGATGGATGCGGGGGTGCAGGATGGAGCCGGCGGGGCAGGATGGTGGTGGGGGGGATCAGGATGGTGGTGGGGGGCAGGATGGAGGCGGCGGGGCAGGATGGAGCTGGTGGGGGGGGCAGGATGGATGCCGGGGTGCAGGATGGATGCGGGGGGGCAGGATGGAGCCGGTGGGGCAGGATGGTGGTGGTGGGGATCAGAATGGTGGTGGGGGGCAGGATGGAGGCGCTCCTCCTGCCCCCCTCTGCTGCTCCTGCCCCTCCTCCGCTTCCCGCGACCCCCTTCCCTCTGCCCCTCCGCTCCCCGCGGCCCCCCCATTGTGATAATAAAAATTTAAAAAAACCTCAGTGAGGATACTTAGGCTGGTTTCACACTACGATTTTTTGAAATCCGATGCTGTCCGATATAAATCGGACAGCATCGGATCCAAACTGATCCCTGCAATTGGATGCCAAATAGGCATCCGATCCCGACATTTTGAAGGATCAGTTTGGCCAGCTCCTCCTGTCATCTGCTCCTCTCTGCCTCCTGTCACCTGTTCTCCCCTCTTCTCCCCTGTGTTAACCCCTCTTCTCCCCTGTGTTAACCCCTCTTCTTCCCTGTGTAAACCCCTCTTCTCCCCTGTGTAAACCCCTCTTCTCCCCTGTGTTAACCCACTTCTCCCCTGTGTTAACCCCACTTCTCCCCTGTGTTAACCCTCTTATCCCCTGTGTTAACCTCTATCCCCTGTGTAACCCTATATCCCCTGTGTTAACCCTCTTCCCCTGTGTTAACCCTCCTCTCCCTGTGTTAACCTGCTTCTTCCTGTTTTCCCCTTCTCCCCGGTGTTAACCCCTCTTCTCCCTGTGTTAACCCCTCTTCTCCCTGCTCTCCCCTCTTCTTCCCTGTGTTAACCCCTCTTCTCCCCTGTTTCCCCGCTTCTCCACTGTTAACCCCCTTCTCCCCTGCTCTCCCCTCTTTCCCCTGTGTTAAGCCCTCTTCTCCCCTGCTCTCCCCTCTTTTCCCTTGTGTTAACCCCTCTCTCTTCCCCCCTGCTCTCCCCTCTTTCCCCTGTGTTAACCCCTTCTTCTCCCCTGCTCTCCCCCTGTGTCCTTTTAACTCCTCTTCTCCCCTGCTCTCCCCTCTTCTTCCCTTTGTTAACCCCCTCTTCTCCCCTGCTCTACCCTCTTCTCCCCTGCTCTACCCTCTTCTTCCCTTTGTTAACCCCTCTTGTCCCCTGCTCTCCCCTCTTCTTCCCTGTGTTAACCCCTCTTCTCCCCTGCTCTCCCCTCTTCTCCCCTGTGTTAACTCCTCTTCTCCCCTGCTCTCCCCGCTCTCCCCTGTGTTAACCCCTCTTCTCCCCTGCTCTCCCCCTCTTCTTCCCTGTGTTAACCCCTCTTCTCCCCTGCTCTACCCTCTTCTCCCCTGCTCTCCCCTCTTCTCCCCTGCTCTCCCCACTTCTCTCCTGTGTTAATCCCTCTTCTCCCCTGCTCTCCCCTCTTCACCCCTGTGTTAACCCCTCTTCTCCCCAGCTCTCCCATCTTCTCCCCTGTGTTAACCCCTCTTCTCCCCAGCTCTCCCCTGTGTTAACCCCTCTTCTCCCCAGCTCTCCCCTCTTCTCCCCTGTGTTAACCCCTCTTTTCCCCTGCTCTCCCCTCTTCTCCCCTGTGTTAACCCCTCTTCTCTCCTGCTCTCCCCTCTTCTCCCCTGTTTCTCCCTCTTCTCCCCTGCTCTCCCCTTTTCTCCTCTGTGTTAACCCCTCTTCTCCCCAGCTCTCCCCACTTCTCCCCTGTGTTAACCCCTCTTCTCCCCTGCTCTCCCCTCTTCTCCCACGTTCTCCCCTGTTTCCCCCTCTTCCTCCCTGGCGCTCCCCGCTTCTCCCCTCTCCTCCGGAATAAAAAATAATAAACCATCTATTCTCACCTGTCCACGATTCCTCCGGCGTCTCCAGCTGTATCTCTGATCCTAGGACCTGGCGTGATGTCACAGTCACATGACCGGTTACTTTGGAAGCCCCGCTCCCGGCAACGGGCGGCCATATTGGAGCACCCAGATTGGGTGTACAGGCTACTTCAGCCAGGATTTGATATAGCATACCGTTACATCCTGGCGGAAGTGGCTTTAGGGTTTTAGTATAATAGATGGCAGGATAAGTGCAAACGAGGCCATGCACATACATAATTACATCATACTGAGAGAACCCTTGCATCAAACTCCGTTAATTAGCAAGAAAAGAGAAATAATATGTGAGAGCTTTTTTCTATTAGGCCGGTTTCACATCACTATTCCAAGGCATCTGAGTGTATTCCTTTCAAAACGGATACACTTGGATCCAAAATCGGATCCCATGTTTCCCTATGGGGCTCAGATCGGATCGGATGTGTGCCTTTTGCCATCCGATTTTGGCACCATCCGATCCTGTCCGATTTAAGCACGGACACAAAAACGCAGCCTGCTGTGATTTTGTGTCCAAGAATGAAATTGGACAGCATCGGATCCGAGCCGATCCGAGCCCCAATAGCATAGGAGATCAGTAGTGATGTACTGAGCATGCCCAGAAGCACTGCTCAGTACATCTTCCCTGTTCTCCCTCCTCCATCCTCTCTCCCCCCGCTTATCGTGACCACCGCTCATCTCTCCTGTCCCCTCTCTTATTACCTATCCTATCCCCTGCCTTCAGCCCTCCATCTTCTTCTGCCTGCAAGGACCTCTCATTACGTCACCGCGCTGATCAGCTGACAGGTCAGCTGATCGGCTCGGTGACCTAATGAGAGGACCTTGCGGGCAGAAGAAGATGGTCGCAACGCTGGAGCCCCCAGAGAGGTGATGTATCCTCTGTGAGGAGTATTATTATTTTTAACATACAGGAGGACAAAGGAGGGCTGAAGAAAGGGGATAGGATAGGTAATAAGAGTGGGGACAGGAGAGATGAGCGGCGGTCACAATAGATAAGCGGGGGGTGAAAGGATGGAGGGGGAGAACAGGGAAGATGCAGGGAGAGGCAGGGACCAAAGGATCCACACGGATCCTGTATAGACTCGGATCATATTTGCCGTCCGAGTGCAGGGATCCGTGTGGATCAGTGGCTGTCCGTGGGGATCCTGCTGAGACTCGGATCCCCACGGACAGCCACAAGCCGTGATGTGAAACCGGCCATAGAATTTTCCTCTGATTGTGCAATTTCTGGTTTTGGCTACAAAAACTGCAAGAGCACTAGCGTAATAATACGCAGCAAATATGCAGCGTGTGAACGCACCCTTAAAGAGCCTTCCTGTCGTGAAATGCTTTGTTAACCACTATTTTTTTATTTGTAGAGCATCACTGATTCCATGGTGCTGTATATGAGAAGTGGTTACATACCAAAAAAAAAATGTAAATTACAATGAATAAATTAGCACTTACTGGTACAGAAAGGAAAGTGGTAAATAGACAGTAGGTTGGGGGGTGCAGTAGCTCTGGTGGTGGTGACGTAGCAGGCTCTAAGCTTTCTTGAAGAGATGGCTTTTTAAGTTCAAGTTCTGCCTGAAAGTTCAAATGTGGTAGATATAATCAAACATGTAGGGTCATAGAATCCAGAGGATGGGGGATACTCGAGACCAATTATTTGAATGGTCAATAGGTATTGCTATATTTCCCTTATATCAAAACATTGTATACCACACAGAGTGGTGAAGATGTATGGAGATCAGTATGCTGATTTCTGTTTTTTAAAGGTTCCCCTTCTAAGGCTACCTGGGGAGCATGGTGGTTCATTGGTTAGTTCTGTTGCTTTGCAGCACTTGGAGTCTTGTGTTAAAAAGCCACCAGGGACCACATCTACAAGGAGTTTGTATGTTCTCCCATTGTTTATGTGGCATAACTCCACTCGCAATGCCCGGCACCGATCCACACACCACCACCGCTCCCCAGCCCCGCACACCCACAACGCCGCACCAAGACCCCTCTCACTGCCCGTACACCGCCGCCATATGTCCGCACACCCCCTCCTCCATATGTCCGCACACCCCCTCCTCCATATGCCCGCACACCCCTCCTCCATATGTCCGCACACACCCCTCCTCATATGTCCGCACACCCCCTCCTCCATATGCCCGCACACCCCCTCCTCCATATGCCGCACACCCCCTCCTCCATATGCCCGCACACCCCCTCCTCCATATGCCCGCACACCCCCTCCTCCATATGCCCGCACACCCCCTCCTCCATATGTCCGCACACCCTCTCCTCCATATGTCCGCACCCCCCCCCCCTCCATATGTCCGCACACCCCCCCCCTCCATATGCCCGCACACCCCCCTCCAATGCCCCCCCCCCTCCTCCATATGCCCGCACACCCCCTCCTCCATATGCCCGCACACCCCCTCCTCCATATGCCCGCACACCCCCTCCTCCATATGCCCGCACACCCCCTCCTCCATATGCCGCACACCCCCCCTCCATATGTCCGCACACCCCCCCTCCATATGCCCGCACACCACCCCCCTCCCATATGCCCGCACACCCCCTCCTCCATATGCCCGCACACCCCCTCCTCCATATGCCCGCACACCCCCTCCTCCATATGCCCGCACACCCCTCCTCCATATGCCCGCACACCCCCTCCTCCATATGCCCGCACACCCCCTCCTCCATATGCCCGCACACCCCCTCCTCCATATGCCGCACACCCCCTCCTCCATATGCCCGCACACCCCCTCCTCCATATGCCCGCACACCCCCTCCTCCATATGCCCGCACACCCCCTCCTCCATATGCCCGCACACCCCCTCCTCCATATGCCGCACACCCCCTCCTCCATATGCCGCACACCCCCCTCCTCCATATGTCCGCACACCCCCCTCCCTCCATATGTCCGCACACCCCCCACCCTCCATATGTCCGCACACCCCCCCTCCATATGTCCGCACACCCCCCCTCCATATGTCCGCACACCCCTCCTCCATATGCCCGCACACCCCCTCCTCCATATGCCCGCACACCCCCTCCTCCATATGCCCGCACACCCCTCCTCCATATGTCCGCACACCCCCTCCTCCATATGCCCGCCACACTACCACCCCTCCTCCATATGCCCGCACACCCCCTCCTCCATATGTCCGCACACCCCCTCCTCCATATGTCCGCCACACCCCCTCCTCCATATGTCCGCACACCCCCCCCTCCATATGTCCGCACACCCCCCCCTCCATATGTCCGCACACCCCCCCTCCATATGTCCGCACACCCCCCCCCTCCATATGTCCGCACACCCCCTCCTCCATATGTCCGCACACCCCCTCCTCCATATGCCGCACACCCCTCCTCCATATGTCCGCACACCCCCCCTCCATATGTCCGCACACCCCCTCCTCCATATGTCCGCACACCCCCCCTCCATATGCCCGCACACCCCCTCCTCCATATGCCGCACACCCCCTCCTCCATATGCCCGCACACCCCTCCTCCATATGCCCGCACACCCCTCCTCCATATGCCCGCACACCCCCTCCTCCATATGCCGCACACCCCCTCCTCCATATGCCGCACACCCCCTCCTCCATATGCCGCACACCCCCTCCTCCATATGCCGCACACCCCTCCTCCATATGCCCGCACACCCCCTCCTCCATATGCCCGCACACCCCCCCCCCCTCCATATGTCCGCACACCCCCCCCCCCTCCATATGTCCGCACACCCCCCCCTCCATATGTCCGCACACCCCCCCTCCATATGTCCGCACACCCCCCTCCATATGTCCGCACACCCCCTCCTCCATATCTCCCCCTCCATATGTCCGCACACCCCCTCCTCCATATGTCCGCACACCCCCTCCTCCATATGTCCGCACACCCCCTCCTCCATATGTCCGCAACCCCCCCCTCCATATGTCCGCACACCCCCCCCTCCATATGTCCGCACACCCCCCCCTCCATATGTCCGCACACTTCCCCCTCCATATGTCCGCACACCCCCCTCCATATGTCCGCACACCCCCCCCTCCATATGTCCGCACACCCCCCCCTCCATATGTCTGCACCCCCCCCCTCCATATGTCCGCACACCCCCCCCTCCATATGTCCGCACCCCCCCCCTCCACCTCCATATGTCCGCACCCCCCCCCCCCCTCCATATGTCCGCACACACCCCCCTCCCCGACGCCGTAGATCACTTACCTGTCTTCATGACATCTGCTTCCTCAGGTCTAGGTCCAGTCCTTCCTTCGGCCCACGCATCCTCTTCCTTCAGCCCGGCTAACGACTCTTCCATCCGGCGCTCTTCTCTCTTCCTCCACCGAGCTCCGGGTCGTCCTTCAGGTCCGCGACCAATCAGCCTCCACCATTATCCGCTATGTAACTATCAGCCCTTCGAGCGGACCTGAAGGAGAACTGAGTCTTTTCTAAAAACACAGTTCTCATTCAGGTCCACTCAAAGGGCTCAGAGTTACATGGCGCATAATGCTGCACGCTGATTGGTCGCTTCTTCCCATAGAGAAACATGGCCATGTTTCTCTATGGGAAGAAGCGACCAATCAGCGTCCAGCATTATCCGCTATGTTACTCAATGAGCCCTTTCAGCGGCCCTGAATGGAGACTCTTTTGTAAACACAGTTTCCATTCAGGTCCGCTCCAACCCTCATAGAGATACATGGCGGATAATGCTTCACGCTGATTGGTCGCCTCTTCCCATAGAGAAACATGGCCATGTTTCTCTATGGGAAAAAAACGACCAATCACCGTCCTGCATTATCCACTATGTTACTCAATGAGGCCTTTCAGCGGCCTGAATGGAGACTCTTTGTAAACAGTTTCCATTCAGGTCCGCTCCAACCCCTCATAGAGATACATGGCGGATAATGCTTCACGCTGATTGGTCGCGTCTTCCCATAGAGAAACATGGCCATGTTTCTCTATGGGAAAAAACCACCAATCACCGTCCTGCATTATCCGCTATGTTACTCAATGAGGCCTTTGAGCGGACCTGAAGGACGACTCAGGCTCACTTAAAATAACAAATAATACATGAATTTAATAATAATAAAAATAATAAAAAAATATATATTCTAAATAATGCAAT
Source organism: Allobates femoralis (assembly GCA_033576535.1). Lineage (NCBI taxonomy): Eukaryota > Metazoa > Chordata > Amphibia > Anura > Aromobatidae > Allobates > Allobates femoralis. The sequence continues at coordinate 481,486,576 of JARQOC010000004.1, read as the reverse complement.
AAAAATACAATAAAAAATAATAATAAAAAAAAAAATAATTCCAATAATAATGCTATTAATGCAAATAATGTTGCTATTAATGCTATTGCTATTAATGCTAATAATTATGCTATTAATGCTAATAATTATGCTATTAATGGTAATAATAATGCTATTAATGCAAATAATATTCCTATTAATGCTATTATTAATGCTATTAATGCTAATAATTATGCTATTAATGCTAATAATTATGCTATTAATGCAAATAATATTGCTATTAATGCTAATATTTATGCTATTAATGCTAATAATTATGCTATTAATGGTAATAATAATGCTATTAATGCAAATAATATTGCTATTAATGCTATTATTAATGCTATTAATGGTAATAATTATGCTATTAATGGTAATAATATTGCTATTAATGGTATTATTAATGCTAATAATTATGCTATTAATGCTAATAATTATGCTATTAATGGTAATAATAATGCTATTAATGCAAATAATGTTGCTATTAATGCTATTATTAATGCTAATAATTATGCTATTAATGCTAATATTTATGCTATTAATGCTAATAATTATGCTATTAATGGTAATAATAATGCTATTAATGCAAATAATGTTGCTATTAATGCTATTGTTGCTATTAATGCTAATAATTATGCTATTAATGCTAATAATTATGCTATTAATGGTAATAATAATGCTATTAATGCAAATAATATTGCTATTAATGCTAATAATTATGCTATTAATGGTAATAATAATGCTATTAATGCAAATAATATTGCTATTAATGCTATTATTAATGCTATTAAATGCTAATAATTATGCTATTAATGGTAATAATAATGCTATTAATGCAAATAATATTGCTATTAATGCTATTATTAATGCTATTAATGCTAATAATTATGCTATTAATGCTAATAATTATGCTATTAATGCAAATAATATTGCTATTAATGCTAATAATTATGCTATTAATGCTAATATTTATGCTATTAATGCTAATAATTATGCTATTAATGGTAATAATAATGCTATTAATGCAAATTATGTTGCTATTAATGCTATTATTGCTATTAATGCTAATAATTATGCTATTAATGGTAATAATAATTCTATTAATGCAAATAATATTGCTATTAATGCTATTATTAATCGTATTAATGCTAATAATTATGCTATTTATGCTAATATTTATGCTATTAATGCTAATAATTATGCTATTTGTCTAGCCAAAAGCCACGTGGTGGCTGAAACGTCGCGGGTCGCCCTGTAGGCCGATTAAAGGCTATTGAAGATTGGTTGGAGTGCTGCTGTCATTTTTTTCGCATAGATAGAGAAATAGATAGATAGATATAGATACATATAGATAGATATAGATAGATAGTTATAGATAGATAGATAGATAGATAGACAGATATAGAAAGATATAGATAGATAGATAGATAAGATACATATAGATAGATATAGATAGATAGATACATATATAGATAGAGATAGATAGAGATAGATAGAGATAGATAGATATAGATAGATAGATAGAGAGATAGAGATAGATAGGTGAGTCGTTGCAGGCGCGGTAAGTCCGTCACGTAGGTCCATTGCGATTTTCTTGGGCCGGCGACAGCCGAGTGCCGTGGCCGAAAATCGTGAGGCGGTATTCTCATTGGTCGCTGTGTGCTGGCGGCGACCAATCAGAATAGCGCCTCACTTTGAGCGGTAAATTTGAAACTCAAAGCGCCGTGGCCGAAAATCGAACCAAGGGGCCGGCCATGCATTGTTCGAAACACCGCTATGTATCTCTATGGAAAGTGAGGCGCTATTCTGATTGGTCGCTGGCAGCACACAGCGACCAATCAGAATAACGCCTCACTTCCCATAGAGATATAATGGACGACTTTTCGTCCATTATATCTCTATGGGAAGTGAGGCACTATTCTCATTGGTCGCTGTGTGCTGGCGGCGACCAATCAGAATAGCGCCTCACTTTCAGCGGTAAATTTGAAACTCAAAGTCGTCCATTATATCTCTTTGAGAAGTGAGGCGCTATTCTGATTGGTCGCCGGCAGCACACAGCGACCAATCAGAATAGCGCCTCACTTTCAGCGGTAAATGTGAAACTCAGAGTCGTCTATTATATCTCTATGGGAAGTGAGGCACTATTCTGATTGGTCGCTGTGTGCTGCCGGTGACCCAATCAGAATAGTGCCTCACTTCCCATAGAGATATATAGACGACTCTGAGTTTCACATTTACCGCTGAAAGTGAGGCGCTATTCTGATTGGTCGCTGTGTGCTGCCGGCGACCAATCAGAATAGCGCCTCACTTCTCAAAGAGATATAATGGACGACTTTTCGTCCATTATATCTCTATGGGAAGTGAGGCGCTATTCTGATTGGTCGCCGGCAGCACACAGCGACCAATCAGAATAGCGCCTCACTTTCAGCGGTAAATGTGAAACTCAAATTCGTCCATTATATCTCTACTAGCTGTGAGCCCGATTCTAAAGAATCGGGAGTCTAGAACCTGTATATAATTTGTTTAAGAGTTGTAAATAATAGACTTAAACACCAGATATATGACTAAGTAGGCGATGTAGGCAAAACTGTGAGGGTAGCAATATAGTGGAGGTGTAGAAAGAGTTAATGTCCGACTAACAGGACTATAACAGAGTAGGAACTTATAATGATATCAAAAATGTTATTGAAGGAGTTAATGTCCCACAGGCACTCCCACAACAGACTCAGCGCTGTAAATTATATCCAAAATGGTGTTGAAGGGGTTAATGTAACAGTGGCAGTAGTTATAAACACTACTAAATATGCAGTTAATGCTGAACTGGTATATAATGGGCTAATTTCGCAGTGTGATTACAACTATACACTGTGTAATAGAAATAACAACAATAATGGAATATAAGGGGTTAATGTTCCTACTGGGAGTAGTAATCGAGACTACAACGTATGGAGTTAAGGCAGAAATGGTATATAAGGGGTTAACTTAGTAGTGGCAGTACAACTACACACTGTGTTATAGAAATTACAGATAAAACGGAATGTAAGGGGTTAATGTTGGTACTGTCATGAGTACAATGAGAGAAGCGCCTCACTTCCCATTGAGATACATGGAGGACTTTGAGTTGCAAATTTAGTGCTGTAAGTGAGGTGCGAAGGTCATTGGTCGGTGTGTGCTGGCGCCGAGCAATGAGCTTGGCGCCTCACTTACAGGAGAGAGAGAGAGAGAGAGATTTACTAATAGGGGAGTGTGGTGAAATGAATTGTGTGTATAGAGGTGGGTCAGTGGTTAGCACTGCGCGGTGGCTGAGTGGTTAGCACTGCGCGGTGGCTCAGTGGTTAGCACTGCGCGGTGGCTGAGTGGTTAGCACTGGGCGGTGGCTTAGTGGTTAGCACTGCGCGGTGGCTTAGTGGTTAGCAGTGAGTGCGGTGGCTCATTGGTTATCAGTGAGTGCGGTAGCTCAGTGGTTAGCAGTGAGTGTGGTGGCTCAGTGGTTAGCAGTGAGTGCGGTGAGATTGGTCAGCGCAGCGTCGTTGGCAGAGTGGTCAGCGCAGCGCCATGGGCAGACTGGTCAGCGCAGCGGCGTGGGCAGACTGGTCAGCGCAGCGGCGTGGGCAGACTGGTCAGCGCAGCGGCGTGGTCAGAGTGGTCAGCGCAGCGGTGTGGGCAGAGTGGTCATCGCACCGCCGTGGGCAGAGTGGTCAGCGCACCGCCGTGGGCAGAGCGGTCAGCGCACCGGCGTGGGCAGAGTGGTCAGCACACACATACACACACACACATACACACACTTCGCTATACTTACCACCGGCCCTGCATCTTCCCTACCACGTGGATCCTGAGTCGACATGTCGCGGCCCCCGGACGACTGGATCCAATATTGGGTCTGGGAAGTCTGGCGAGACTTCCCGGACTCCATCTTGGACAAAGTATGTTGGCGGCCCCGGACGACTGGATCCAATATGTCCGGGAAGTTTGGCGAGACTTCTTGGACGCTATATTGGATCCAGTAGTTTGGGGGCGGCGAGATGTCGACTGAGGATCCAGGCGGCGGACGCAGGGCCAGTGGTAAGTATAGCAGAGTGTGTGTGTGTTGTGTATGTGTATGTGTGTGTACAAAGTGAGGGAAGTGCGGACAAAGTGACGGAAGTGCGGACAAAGTGGCAGAAGTGGCTACATACACACACATATATACACATACTGTACATTGCATATGGAGGGGTGAGGAGAGCTGAGGCTGGAGGGGTGAGGAGAGTGGAGGCTGGAGGGCAGAGGACAGGGGAGGCTGGAGGGCAGAGGACAGGGGAGGCTGGAGGGCAGAGGACAGGGGAAGCTGGAGGGCAGAGGACAGGGGAGGCTGGAGGGGCGACATGACGCCACCTCTCTCCTACAGGCTGCATACCTCTCTCCCTCGGTTTAGGCTGCACAGCAGTGGTGTCAGTATCCCCGGGGCCACTTGGCCTCCTGCCGTCCGGCAGAGGACTGAGCCCCGGAGGCTGGTGGCAGTGCAGGAGCGGAGGGTGATCCGTGCAGCCACCATTGCGCAGCCCCGGGCGCCGGAAGTGAGGGGGAGGAGCCAGGACTTGTGAAAGCAGCCGCAGGTAATGGCGGTCGTCTCCCGAAGTGGTGTGTGGCGGACAGGAGACAACCGGCTAACGCCGGTCATCTCTCGGCCGTGATGTGTGGGTGTTTTGGGCAGTGTTGGGGCGGCCGTAAGCGTGGCGGGGCTGGGTGAGTCCCGCTTTGCTTACGGCCGGCATCTTGGTCCACCCTGAGCGGGTGTAGTGCCCAAGGCACTTGCGTGACGTAATTGTTGTCACTTGAAGACGGAAGTGGCTTTGGCTTTTATATATGGTGGGCCGATTCTAAAGAATGGGGTAGTGTAGAATATGTATGTACTTGAGATACTGTGATTGACAGAACTTGTTAAGTCAACATGAGTGAAGTACATATATATATACATAGCAGTAGTATGGTATATGGTGGTAATTACAGCACATGTATAGCAGCACTATAGTATATGGCGGTAGATTATAGTAAATGTATAGCAGCACTATAGTATATGGCGGTACATTACAGTACATGTATAGCAGTGCTATGGTATATGGTGGTACATTACAGTACATGTATAGCAGCACTATGGTATATGGCAGTACATTATAGCACATGTATAGCAGCACTATGGTATATGGCAATACTGCCGTCACCGCAGTCCCCAACTCCTCCTGGCCCCCGGTCGTCCACAGTAAAATTAAAAAAATCCTCAGTGAGGATACTCACCTGTCCGTCGGCTCGCTCCACCTCCGCCTTGTAGGTCCTCCAGTCCTTTAGGACCTGTCGTTTCCTGGGAAAGTGATCAGCTGAGGAGGGGAGGGGGGGCAGGATTGTGTTGGGGGGGCAGGATGGAGCGAGTGGGGCAGGATGGAGCGAGCGAGGCAGGATGTAGCGGGAAGGGGGGGCAGGATGGAGCCGGAGGGGGCAGCATGGAGGCGGGGGAAACAGGATGGAGGTGGGGGAAACAGGATGGAGCCGGGGGAAACAGGATGGAGCCGGGGGCAACAGGATGGAGGCGTGGGAGGGGGGGCAGGATGGAGCCGGGGGAGCAAGAACAGCGGTGGGCAGGATGGATAGAGCGGGGCAGGATGGATCGAGCGGGGCTGAATGGAGCCGGAGGAGCAGGATGAAGCCGAAGGGTCAGGATGGAGCCGGAGGAGCAGGATGGAGCAGATGAGCAGAATGGAGCAAGCGGGGCAGGATGGAGTAAGTGGGAGGGCAGGATGGAGGCGGGGGAGCAAGAAGAGCGGGGGTCAGGATGGAGCGAGCAGGGCAGGATGGAGCGAGCAGGGCAGGATGGAGCGAGCAGGGCAGGATGGAGTGAGCGGGGCAGGATGGAGCGAGTGGGGCAGGATGGAGCAAGGGGGCAGGATGTTGGGTGGCGGAGCAGGATGGAGGCGGCGGGGCAGGATGGAGCCTGAGGGGAGGATGGAGCCGGAGGGGCAGGATGGAGCCGGAGGGGCAGGATGGAGGTGAGTGGCGCAGGATGGACGGAGCGAGGCAGGATGGAGAAGGGCGGGCAGGATGGAGACGGCAGGGCAGGATGGTGGCGGGGGGGGAGGATGAGGCGGCGGGCGGGGGGGGAGGATGGAGGCGGCGGGGCAGGATGTTGGCGGGGGGTCAGGATGGTGGTGGGGGTGCGGGATGGAGTCGGGGGGGCAGGATGGTGTTGGGGGGGCAGGATGGATACGGGGGGCAGGATGGAGGTGCTACTCCTGACCCCCTCGGCTCCCCGCGTCCCCTGTCCCTCTGGGCCTCCACTCCCTGCAGCCCCCTCCATCTGGGCCTGCACACCCCCCCCCTGCTCCTTCATGGTGATAAGAAAAAAAAAAAAAACCTCAGTGAGGATACTTACCCTCCGGCGGCTCGCTCCACCTGTCTTGTAGCTGGCAGGACAGGACCTGTCGTTGGCTGGGAAACGGATCAGCTGGGGGTCAGTGGGCAAAGCGGGGGTCAGTGGGCAGAGTGGGGGATCAGTGGGCAGAGCAGGGGTTAGTGGGCACAGTCATTGGGCAGAGCAGGGGTCAGTGGGTATAATCAGTAGTCAGAGGGCAGAGCTGGGGTCAGTGGGCATGGTCAGTAGCCAGAGGGGGGGGGGTCAGTGGGCAGAGCAGGGTCAGTGGGCAGAGCGGGGGTCAGTGGGCAGAGTGGGGGGTCAATGGGCAGAGCAGGGTCAGTGAGCAGGATTGGGGGGTCAGTGGGCAGAGCAGGGTCATAGCGGGGGTCAGTGGTCAGAGCAGGGGTTAGTGGGCAGAGTGATTGGGCAGAGCAGGGGTCAGTGGGCACAGTCAGTAGGCACAGCAGGGGTTAGTGGGAAAAATCAGTGGGCAGAGCAGGGGTGAGTGGGCAGAGCAGGGGTGAGTTGTCACAGTCAGTGAGCAGAGCAGGGATGAGTGGGCAGAGCGGGGGTGAGTGGGCAGAGCAGGGTTTAGTGGGCATAGCAAGGGTTATTGGGCACAGTCAGTGGGCAGAGCAGGGGTTAGTGGGCAGAGCGGCGGTCAGTGGGCACAGTGAGTGGGCAGAGAAGGGTCAGTGGGTAGAGCATGGGTGAGTGGGCACGGTCAGTTGGCAGAGCAGGGGTCAGTGGGCATGGTGAAAGGGAAGAGCGGGGGGTGAGTGAACAGAAGGTGGTCAGTGGGCAGAGCAGGGCCAGTGGGCAGAGCATGGTCAGTGGGCAGAGTGGGGGTGAGTGTGCAGAGAGGGGTTGAGTGGGCAGAGAGGGGGTCAGTGAGCAGAGAGGGGGTGAGTGGGCAGAGAGTGGGGGTGAGTGGGCAGAGCAGGGTCAGTAGGCAGTGTGAGGGGTCAGTGGGCAGAGCATGGTCAGTGGGCAGTGTGAGGGGTCAGTGGGCAGAGCATGTTCAGTGGGCAGTGTGAGGGGTCAGTGGGCAGTGTGAGGGGTGAGTGGGCAGTGTGAGGGTCAGTGTGAGGGGTGAGTGGGCAGATCAGGGTCAGTGGGCCATGTGAGGGGTCAGTGGGCAGAGCAGGGTCAGTGGGCAGTGTGAGTGGTCAGTGAGCAGAGCAGGGTGAGTGGGCAGTGTGAGGGGTGAGTGAGCAGAGTAGGGTCAGTGGGCAGAGCAGGGTGAGTGGGCAGTGTGAGGGGTCAGTGGGCCGAGTAGGGTGAGTGGGCAGAGCAGGGTCTGTGAGGGGTCAGTGGGCAGAGGATGGTCAGTGGGCAGAGCAGGGTCAGTGGGCAGTGTGAGGGGTCAGTGGGCAGTGAGGGGTGAGTGGGCAGAGCATGGTCAGTGGGCATAGCAGGGTCAGTGGGCAGTGTGGGATCAGTGGGAGCAGGGTCAGTGGGCAGAGTATGGTCAGTGGGCAGAGAGGGGGTCAGTGAGCCGGGAGGGGGTGAGTGGGCAGAGAGTGGGGGTGAGTGGGCAGAGCAGGATGAGTGGGCAGAGCAGGGTCAGTGGGCAGAGTGTGGGTGAGGGGGCAGAGAGGGGGTCAGGGAGAAGAGTTGGGGGGTGAGTGGGCAGAGTTGGGGGGTCAGTGGTCAGAGTGGGGGTCAGTGGCAGAGTGGGGTCAGTGGTCGAGTGGGGTCAGTGGTCAGAGTGGGGGTCAGTGGTCAGAGTGGGGGTCAGTGGTCAGAGTGGGGGTCAGTGGGCAGAGTGGGGGTCAGTGGGCAGAGTGGGGGTGAGGGGGCAGAGAGGGGGTGAGGGGGAAGAGTTGGGGGGTCAGTGGGCAGAGTTGGGGGGTCAGTGGTCAGAGTGGGGGTCAGTGGTCAGAGTGGGGGTCAGTGGTCAGAGTGGGGGTCAGTGGTCAGAGTGGGGGAGGGTCGAGGGGGGTCAGGGTCAGTGGGGGTGAGGGGGCAGAGAGGGGTAGGGGAAGAGTTGGGGGGTCAGTGGGCAGAGTTGGGGGGTCAGTGGGCAGAGTGGGGGTCAGTGGTGAGAGTGGGGGTCAGTGGGCAGAGCAGGGTCAGGGGCAGAGTGGGGGTGAGTGGGCAGAGCGGGGGGGTGAGGGAGCAGAGCATGGGTCAGTGGGCATCGCAGGGGATGAGTAGGCAGAGGAGGTTAGATCGGGACAGGACCTTTGATGACGTCACGGTCATGTGATCTGTGAGTCCACCATCATCGTGATGTCATCAGAGGTCCTGAAGCACCATGAAAAGAGATCGTGGCTGGCTGGACGGAGGTGTGGTAAGAGGCGGGGGGTGACCGGACAGTGGAGGGGGGCTGTGCTGACAGGCGGGGGGTGACCGGAGAGTGGAGGGGGGTGATCGGGCAGCGGAGGGGCTGTGGTGATAGGCTGGGGGTGACAGGGCAGTGGAGGGGGGCTATGGTGAGAGGCAGGGGGGTGATGGGGCAGTGGGGGGAACTGTTGTGACAGGCGGGGGGTGACGGGGCAGTGGAGGGGGCTATGGTGACAGGCAGGGGGGTGATGGGGCAGCGGGGGGAACTGTGTTGACAGGCGGGGGGTGAGCGGGCAGGAGGAGCTTAACTTGCAATGTCCGGGATATATACAGTTAGGGCCAGAAATATTTGGACACAAGTTTTGTTATTTTAGCTGTTTACAAAAACATGTTCAGAAATACAATTATATGTATAATATGGGCTGAAAGTTCACACTCCCAGCTGCAATATGAGAGTTTCCACATCCAAATCGGAGAAAGGGTTTAGGAATCATAGCTCTGTAATGCATAGCCTCCTCTTTTTCAAGGGACCAAAAGTAATTGGACAATGGACTCTAAGGGCTGCAATTAACTCTGAAGGCGTCTCCCTCGTTAACCTGTAATCCATGAAGTAGTTAAAAGGTCAGGGGTGGATTCCAGGTGTGTGGTTTTGCATTTGGAAGCTGTTGCTGTGACCAGACAACATGCGGTCAAAGGAACTCTCAATTGAGGTGAAGCAGAACATCCTGAGGCTGAAAAAAAAGAAAAAATCCATCAGAGAGATAGCAGACATGCTTGGAGTAGCAAAATCAACAGTTGGGTACATTCTGAGAAAAAAGGAATTGACTGGTGAGCTTCGGAACTCTAAAAGGCCTGGGCGTCCACGGATGACAACAGTGGTGGATGATCGCCGCATACTTTATTTGGTGACGAAGAACCCGTTCACAACATCAACTGAAGTCCAGAACACTCTCAGTGAAGTAGGTGTATCTGTCTCTAAGTCAACAGTAAAGAGAAGACTCCATGACAGTAAATACAAAGGGTTCACATCTAGATGCAAACCATTCATCAATTCCAAAAATAGACAGGCCAGAGTTAAATTTGCTGAAAAACACCTCAAGAAGCCAGCTCAGTTCTGGAAAAGTATTCTATAGGACAGATGAGACAAAGATCAACCTGTACCAGAATGATGGGAAGAAAAAAGTTTGGAGAAGAAAGGGAACGGCACATGATCCAAGGCACACCACATCCTCTGTAAAACATGGTGGAGGCAACGTGATGGCATGGGCATGCATGGCTTTCAATGGCACTGGGTCACTTGTGTTTATTGATGACATAACAGCAGACAAGAGTAGCCGGATGAATTCTGAAGTGTACCGGGATATACTTTCAGCCCAGATTCAGTCAAATGCTGCAAAGTTGATTAGACGGCGCTTCATAGTACAGATGGACAATGACCCCAAGCATACAGCCAAAGCTACCCAGGAGTTCATGAGTGCAAAAAAGTGGAACATTCTGCAATGGCCAAGTCAATCACCAGATCTTAACCCAATTGAGCATGCATTTCACTTGCTCAAATCCAGACTTAAGACGGAAAGACCCACAAACAAGCAAGACCTGAAGGCTGCGGCTGTAAAGGCCTGGCAAAGCATTAAGAAGGAGGAAACCCAGCGTTTGGTGATGTCCATGGGTTCCAGACTTAAGGCAGTGATTGCCTCCAAAGGATTCGCAACAAAATATTGAAAATAAAAATATTTTGTTTGGGTTATGTTTATTTGTCCAATTACTTTTGACCTCCTAAAATGTGGAGTGTTTGTAAAGAAATGTGTACAATTCCTACATTTTCTATCAGATATTTTTGTTCAACCCTTCAAATTAAACGTTACAATCTGCACTTGAATTCTGTTGTAGAGGTTTCATTTCAAATCCAATGTGGTGGCATGCAGAGCCCAACTCGCGAAAATTGTGTCACTGTCCAAATATTTCTGGCCCTAACTGTATGTAATCTATGTAATGTAATATGACCCTAACGCACTTCCGTAAGTTTGGCAGCCACGGACACGACGACGGAAACAGTGCCGAAACTGACGGAAGTGCGTTAGGGTGATTATATATTAGATGGGAAGTGAGGCGCTTTTCTGATTGGTCGCTGTGTGCTGCCGGCGACCAATCAGAATAGCGCCTCACTTCCCATAGAGATATAATGGACGAATTTGAGTTTCACATTACCGCTGAAAGTGAGGCGCTATTCTGATTGGTCGCCGGCAGCACACAGCGACCAATGAGAATAGCGCCTCACTTTCCATAGAGATATAATGGACGAATTTGAGTTTCAAATTTACCGCTGAAAGTGAGGCGCTATGCTAATTGGTCGCTGTGTGCTGCGCCGACCAATCAGCATAGCGCCTCACTTCCCATAGAGATACATAGCGGTGTTTAGAGGAATTTATGGCTGTGCCCTTGGTTCTATTTTCGGCCACGGCGCTCGGCGCTTGTCGGTCGTCGCCGGGGCGGGAGACTCGCCCCTGCAACGGCTCGCAATGGCAGCTTCGATAGATATGAGATAGATAGATAGATATATTATCTATCTATCTATCATATCTATCTATCTATCTATCTCTATCTCTATCTATCTGTACAGTGCCTACAAGTAGTATTCAACCCCCTGCAGATTTAGGTGGTTTGATAAGATGTAAATAAGTTAGAGCCTTCAAACTGCAAACTAGAGTAGGATTTATTAACAGAAGCATAAATCTTACAAACCAAAAAGTTATGTTGCTCAGTTGAATTTTAACAAATTTTAAACATAAAAGTGTGGGTCAATTATTATTCAACCCCTCAAACCACCAGCATTCTGTTTGGTCCCCCTAAAGTATTAAGAAGTAGTTCAGGCACAAAGAACAATGAGCTTCACATGTCTGGATTAATTATCTCTTTTGCAAGCCTTTTCTGACTATTTAAGACCCTCCCCAAACTTGTGAACAGCACTCATACATGGTCAACATGGGAAAGACAAAGGAGCATTCCAAGGCCATCAGAGACAAGATCGTGGAGGGTCACAAGGCTGGCAAGGGGTACAAAACCCTTTCCAAGGAGTTGGGCCTACCTGTCTCCACTGTTGGGAGCATCATCCGGAAGTGGAAGGCTTATGGAACTACTGTTAGCCTTCCACGGCCTGGACAGCCTTTGAAAGTTTCCTCCCGTGCCGAGGCCAGGCTTGTCCGAAGTGTCAAGGCTAACCCAAGAACAACAAGGAAGGAGCTCCGGGAAGATCTCATGGCAGTGGGGACATTGGTTTCAGTCAATACCATAAGTAACGTACTCCACCACAATGGTCTCCGTTCCAGACTAGCCCGTAAGGTTCCTTTACTTTCAAAGCGTCATGTCAAGGCTCGTCTACAGTTTGCTCATGATCACTTGGAGGACTCTGAGACAGACTGGTTCAAGGTTTTATGGTCTGATGAGACCAAGATCGAGATCTTTGGTGCCAACCACACACGTGACGTTTGGAGACTGGATGGCACTGCATACGACCCCAAGAATACCATCCCTACAGTCAAGCATGGTGGTGGCAGCATCATGCTGTGGGGCTGTTTCTCAGCCAAGGGGCCTGGCCATCTGGTCCGCATCCATGGGAAGATGGATAGCACGGCCTACCTGGAGATTTTGGCCTAGAACCTCCGCTCCTCCATCAAGGATCTTAAGATGGGTCGTAATTTCATCTTCCAACAAGACAACGACCCAAAGCACACAGCCAAGAAAACCAAGGCCTGGTTCAAGAGGGAAAAAATCAAGGTGATGGAGTGGCCTAGTCAGTCTCCTGACCTTAACCCAATTGAAAACTTGTGGAAGGAGCTCAAGATCAAAGTCCACATGAGACACCCAAAGAACCTAGATAACTTGGAGAAGATCTGCATGGAGGAGTGGGCCAAGATAACTCCAGAGACCTGTGCCGGCCTGATCAGGTCTTATAAAAGACGATTATTAGCTGTAATTGCAAACAAGGGTTATTCCACAAAATATTAAACCTAGGGGTTGAATAATAATTGACCCACACTTTTATGCTTAAAATTTATTAAAATTCAACTGAGCAACATAACCTTTTGGTTTGTAAGATTTATGCTTCTGTTAATAAATCCTACTCTCGTTTGCAGTTTGAAGGCTCTAACTTATTTGCATCTTATAAAACCACCTAAATCTGCAGGGGGTTGAATACTACTTGTAGGCACTGTATATCTATATCTATCTATCTATCTATCTATCTAGAGACAAAAGCTAGGAGCAGCGTGTTATGCTGGTAGTATACAGAGTGCAAAGCGTCCCTGAGGCTCCTTCTAGCCTCTATAATACATACAGTTTAAAAACGGGTCACAGCACTTCTTTCCAAAGCGTATGTTGTTTATTCCAGCCTGGCACAGATGGCAACGTTTCGAGCCTGTCAGCTCTTTATCCAGCAACCACATTACAATTAAAGCAGTCTTTTATACACCTTTGGCTAATTACATCACTTCCTTTCACATAATTTACATAAATTCATTTCAATAGCAATACCCTTCACCTAATTAGTAATCATGCTAGCAAATAATGTGACAGTGCTTCATATGCATCAGTAATCAGAAGTTTACATTCTTTGTTCTTAAGTACAGTCATTTTCATGCTAATGATCTACAGTTCTGTACAGTATTTAACTTGTTTGTTTATGTTCTTATTAACTGTGTGTCATCTATTACAGTATTGAGCTGTCCGGGAGCGGCTTACCAGGTTCCTGTATCGTGGCATGTGTTCTCAGCGTCCCGGAAGCGCTGCTATGTGTAACTCGCTCGGCCCCCACCTTCGCTAGCGTGGGAGCCGCGCTATGCGTGCGCGGTGACGTCAGCGCGTCCGCGCATGCGCATTTGTGAAACTCCGTCAATCTCCATCTTTGTTGGGGCAATTTTCGATCTGAGCGTGTCTTTATTACATCTCTTGTGCCTTGAGTGTAGCTCAAATCGATATACTTAACAAAGGACTGAGTTATAATATTAATACTCATGTAGACTGGTTCCAGTTAGATGTAGATATGGCCAGGATGTTCCGAATGGTTAAATTGAAACATTGGTTTAATGGGAGGGAGTCAAGACCTAAACCGAGGGAAAGCGAGCTAACACTGAAAGAATTTTCACTGTTTAAGAGGAGTGATTTTACCCCAGTTGAAGTGGTACCAGCAATAGAAACATTCATGACAGCAGTTAGAAGAGATATAGACGCCATACAGCGGAGTAGTCAGAGAATCCTTAAACACCCTAACGTGAAAAAAGGAGAATATGAAGCTTTACAGGAACTAGTCCATGACGGCGACCTGGTGGTGAAACCAGCAGATAAGGGGGGAGCAGTCGTCGTCATGGACAAGGGGAAATATATAGCAGAAGTCATGAGACAACTGAGAGATGAGGAAGTATATCAGAAACTATTTAGAGATCCGAAGTTCGAGATACAGAAAAATATAAAAACAGTCTTGGAAGCAGCTAAATTAGGCGGGTTGATAGACCAGGAGCTACTGGACTATTTAATAGTGGATAGCCCGAGGACACCTGTACTTTACATTGTCCCAAAAATCCACAAGTCAATCGAAAGCCCACCAGGGAGACCAATAGTGTCGGGGGTAGACTCTGTTTTTAATAATGTGGGAATCTTTTTAGACAAATTGCTGAACCCACTAGCAAAGTCAGCAAGGTCCTACATTTGTGATACGGGACATTTTCTGGAAAAATTGAGGAACTTGGAAGTGGGTATGGGAGATATGCTAGTATCCTTCGATGTAGTCTCATTATATACATCCATTGAACACGATAGGGGTATCAGAGCAGTAAGGATGATGTTAGAGAACACACAATATGGCGAGGATAGTAAAAAACTGATAATTGATCTGTTGGAAATTTGCTTGCGGTCCAATTACTTTCTGTTTGGGGACACATACTACAAACAGTTAAAGGGCACCGCCATGGGGGCTCATATGGCGTGTGCGTATGCCGGGGTCACCATGGCGGTGCTTGAAGAGGAGCATGTCTATGTGTCCCACCACTTCCGGAATGTCCGGGAGTGGTGGAGATACATAGATGATGTGTTCCTAATATGGAGAGGTGATGTAAAAGAGCTCGACGATTTTCATAAGTACCTCAACACAGTTGATACCAGCATCAAATTCACCATGGTACATTCAAAAAAGGAGATACAGTTTCTTGATGTGAATGTTGAGCTGGAAGGAAGGAAATTGAGTACAACATTACATGTGAAACCAACAGATAGGAACAGGTTGTTGCATTTTAAGAGTAGCCATCCCATAGAGATGAAAAGGGCCATACCTATAGGACAGGTTGAACGAGTAAGACGCATTGTCAGTGATGAGGAGAAGAGAGAGGAAGCGATTATTAAGCTGATGGATAAGTTTAAAGATAGGGGTTACCCAGAAGAAATCCTAAGAAAGAGTAGGAACAAACGGAGGGAAGAAAGAACCACCCAAAGAAAAGGATGGAGGTTACCAGTAGTGACAACTTTTGGTGAAGAGTCCAGGGAGATAACTCAGGCGATTAGAAGAAACTGGCAGATCTTGAGCAATGGCTTACCGGAAGTAAGGGAGTTTAAGGAACCGCCACTTTTCTCTTTTAGAAGAGGTCGGAGCTTAAGGGATCGATTAGTACAGTCGGACATTGGGTCATTTAAGCGACAAACCACACTAACGGGCATAACGAGAACAGGGAATTTCCCTTGTATAGGTTGTGTCAATTGCCCACTGATGAAAAAGGGAAATTTATATGAAGTTAAAGGAAGGACATATAAGATCCAACAATTTTTTACATGCGCCTCTGATCATGTGGTTTATCTTTTAGAGTGCCCATGCAAAGAATATTATGTAGGTGAGACGACTTTGGAGTTGAGGATTAGGATGAGCCAGCATAGGTACAGCATCAGGAAGAAGATAATGAATTTACCAGTATCGAAGCACTTCACAGAGGCAGGACATGATGAGTGGGATTTAAGAGTTAGGGCAATTGATGGAATACCATTGATGAGAAGAGGAGGTGATCGTGAGAAACAACTGAGGATACAGGAATTAAAGTGGATTAAAAAATTGGGCACTTTAAAACCCGGTGGCCTTAACGTGGACTATAAGTTAGGAGTCGCCCTCTAGCCAATAGGATAGGAATCTCTTTCATAATAAATTGTATGCATTTTAACCACGCTTGTATTTTAAATAGGTTTTTAAGTGACACAGAAGTATTAACACTATTTTTTCCTAAATTATTTATAGAAAAGTATGAAGACACGGAAATCAGAAGGAGGTCAAAAAAATGCTGATAGAGTCTGCACAGTGTTGAAGGAATGGGAGCGGCGATATAGGGAGCACTGTATGGTAACTACATACAACATGGCGCACTAATCAATCGTATTCCTTTGTGAGGGTATGTTTTATTAAAACACAAAGATAATAATTAAGATAGATTTTTAGAACACATTAGCATAATGAACACAGTGTCATATGGTGACCAGAATGAGAGAGTAGGAGGACAAAAAACAGGATCACCCCTGGATCGCCCCTAATTTATAAAGGGTTAATGATTTTGGCTTTACCTAGGCCAAAAAAAATAGTCAAGTATACGGGGCGGATAAGTAAGGGGAAAAATAGATCTATAAATATATACCTGAGGATGTCCCGTATGAAAGTGAAGGTCACATTCACTAAAGCGATTTTGCACAAATAATGAGGCTAATAATTAAGGAAGCACTATATCTTAGAGATGAGCACTATTAAACAAAGAGCAACTGATAAAGGCAAGCACTTTAGAGGCACAAAGCACTTTATATAATGAGTAAGGCACAAGAGATGTAATAAAGACACGCTCAGATCGAAAATTGCCCCAACAAAGATGGAGATTGACGGAGTTTCACAAATGCGCATGCGCGGACGCGCTGACGTCACCGCGCACGCATAGCGCGGCTCCCACGCTAGCGAAGGTGGGGGCCGAGCGAGTTACACATAGCAGCGCTTCCGGGACGCTGAGAACACATGCCACGATACAGGAACCTGGTAAGCCGCTCCCGGACAGCTCAATACTGTAATAGATGACACACAGTTAATAAGAACATAAACAAACAAGTTAAATACTGTACAGAACTGTAGATCATTAGCATGAAAATGACTGTACTTAAGAACAAAGAATGTAAACTTCTGATTACTGATGCATATGAAGCACTGTCACATTATTTGCTAGCATGATTACTAATTAGGTGAAGGGTATTGCTATTGAAATGAATTTATGTAAATTATGTGAAAGGAAGTGATGTAATTAGCCAAAGGTGTATAAAAGACTGCTTTAATTGTAATGTGGTTGCTGGATAAAGAGCTGACAGGCTCGAAACGTTGCCATCTGTGCCAGGCTGGAATAAACAACATACGCTTTGGAAAGAAGTGCTGTGACCCGTTTTTAAACTGTATCTATCTATCTATCTATCTATCTATCTATCTATCTATCTATCTATCTATCTATCTCTATCTATCTATCTATCTATCTCTATCTATCTCTATCTATCTATGTGATAGAGAGATAGATATAGATAGATAGATATAGATAGATATAGATAGATAGATACATATAGATAGATATAGATAGATAGATAGATACATACATACATATAGATAGATATAGATAGATAGATAGATACATATAGATAGATATAGATAGATAGATAGATAGATAGATACATATAGATAGATATAGATAGATAGATGCATATAGATATAGATATAGATAGATATATATAGATAGATAGATATCTAATATATAATTGCCTTAGCGCACTTCCGTCATTTTCGGCGCTACTTCCGTCGTCGTGGATGTGGCTGCCTAGCAGCAGCCACGCAACCCACGAAGCATTGCCTGCGTAGCGGGCATTGCGAGTCGTTGCCGGGCACGAGCAATGGCCGCGAGGCGGCCATTGCGAGCCGTTGCTGAGGCCACATGGCTCGGCTCTGGTCGGTCGTTCCACGGGGCCGGAGACTCGCTTTGCGGCAATTGCTCTCTCCTCAGCAATGGCTCGCAATCATTGCGAGCCGTTGCTGAGGCGCGAGCAATGGCCGCAAAGCGGCCATTGCGAGTCTCCGACCCCGTGGAACGACCAACCAAAGCCGAGCCCTGTGGCCGAAAATAGAACCAAGGGCCCGGCTATACTTCGCTTGAAACACCGCTATGTATCTCTATGGGAAGTGAGGCGCTATTCTAATTGGTCGCTGTGTCCTGCCGGCGACCAATCAGAATAGCGCCTCACTTCCCATAGACATATAATGGACGACTTTGAGTTTCAAATTTACCGCTGAAAGTAAGGCGCTATTCTGATTGGTCGCCGGCAGCACACAGCGACCAATCAGAATAGCGCCTCACTTCCCATAGAGATATGATGGACGAAATTTCATCCGTTATATCTCTATGGGAAGTGAGGCGCTATTCTGATTGGACGCCGGCAGCACACAGCGACCAATCAGAATAGCGCCTCACTTCCCATAGAGATACATAGCGGTATTTCGAACAATGCATGGCCGGCCCCTTGGTTCGATTTTCGGCCACGGCGCTCGGCTGTCGCCGGCCCAAGAAAATCGCAATGGACCTACCGCGGCTGCAACGACTCGCCTATCTATCTATCTCTATCTATCTATCTATCTATCTATCTATCTCTATCTATCTATCTATCTATGTATCTATTTCTATCTATCTATCTATGTATCTATTTCTATCTATCTATCTATTTCTATCTATCTATCTATCTATCTATCTATCTATCTATCTATCTATCTATATCTATATCTATTTCTATCTATCTATCTAATATGAAAAAGATCCTTGCAGCACACAGCTACTACCAATGATGTACATAAGCTACTAGCTATATATATTTGAGGAAAAAGTTTAAAAACTTACGTTTTTTTTAAAAAAACTCAAAAATCTCCAATTTTTTATTTAATTCTGAAGTTCTTGGTACATACATTGGCCAATGTCTGTTTGCTCATCAACTGCGACAAAGTGACTTCAGGGTCTAATGAGTCCTACTCTGATATCCCTATCCTCCTTGTCCACCCCCCACTTTTCAGTGGGCAGACACCATCTAGACCCTCCATCACCTGTAGGTAATGAGGGTGCACATTGCAGTATGAAACCTGCAACTCCATATGATAAATAACAAGAAAAAAGATGTGTGCTGCAAGGATCTTTTTCATATTATATAACCCTGCAGCTTTGCTAGCACCAGTTCACATTTGTCTTTGAGTGCTGTGCAGTTTTTTTTTTTTTTCTTGTTATTTATCATATGGAGTTGCAGGTCCCATAATGCAATGTGCACCCTCATTAACCTACAGGTGATGGAGGGTCTAGATGGTGTCTGCCCACTGAAAAGTGGGGGGTGGACAAGGAGGATAGGGATATCAGAGTAGGACTCATCAGACCCTGAAGTCACTTTGTCGCAGTTGATGAGCAAACAGACATTGGCCAATGTATATACCAAGAACTTCAGAATTAAATAAAAAATTGGAGATTTTTGAGTTTTTTGAAAAAAACGTAAGTTTTTAAACTTTTTCCTCAAATATATATAGCTAGTAGCTTATGTACATCATTGGTAGTAGCTGTGTGCTGCAAGGATCTTTTTCATATTATATAACCCTGCAGCTTTGCTAGCACCAGTTCACATTTGTCTTTGAGTGCTGTGCAGTTTTTTTTTTCTTGTTTTTTTCTTGTTATCTATCTATCTATCTATTTCTATCTATCTATCTATTTCTATCTATCTATCTATCTATCTATCTATCTATCTATCTATCTATGTATCTATCTATGTATCTATATCTATCTATCTATGTATCTATCTATCTATATCAATCTATATCTATATCTGGCGAAGCGGCCATTGCGAGCCGTTGCAGGGGCTCCCGCCCCGGCGACGACCGACAAGCGCCGAGCGCCGTGCCCGAAAATAGAACCAAGGGCCCGGCCATAAATTCCTCTAAACACCGCTATGCATCCCTATGGGAAGTGAGGCGCTATGCTGATTGGCCAGCGTACCACACAGCGACCAATCAGCATGAGAATAGCGCCTCACTTCCCATAGACATATAATGGACGACTTTACGTTTCACATTTACCGATGAAAGTGAGGCGCTATTCTCATTGGTCGCCGGCAGCACACAGCGACCAATGAGAATAGCGCCTCACTTACAGCCGTAAATGTGAAACTCAAAATATTCCATGTATTTGAAGTATGGCGCCATACAGCGCGGCGCTCTTCTGATTGGTTGCCGCCTTCAGCGCGCCAAATAATCGGAATAGCGGCGGCCGCTATGCCGCCATATCTACTATATAATTGCCGTAGGCATTTTCGTGTCGGACCCCGACAACGTGCCGTGGATATGTCACACTCTGTGACGTCATCACGGCGAAGCATTGGCCGCGTAGCGGCCATTGCGAGCCGCTGACGTCACCACGCACCAGCAATGGCCGCGAAGCGGCCATTGCGAGTCGGTGGCCGAAAATAGAACCAGAGGCTCGGCCACAAATTTAGCGATGTACCGCTGAGGTAGCGCGAGCAATGGCCGCGAGGCCATTGCGAGTCGCTACCTCAGCCGCCCTGTGCCCCTGTGCCTCAGTGCCTCAGTGTGCCCCTGTGCCTCCCGCTCCGAAGCAGCTGCTGTCAGCACATGCTGACACAGTGCTCCGGAGCCTGTGCCCCTGTGCCCCTGTGCCCAAGTGCTCCTGTGCCCCTGTCACCCGCTCCGGAGCAGCTGCTGTCAGCACATGGTCACACAGTGCTCCGGAGCCTGTGCCCCTGTGCCCCTGTGCCCCTGTGCCCCAGTGCCCCTGTGCCACTGTGCCCCTGTGCCCCTGTGCCCCTGTGCCTCTGTGCCCCTCTGCCCCATTGCCCTGTGGATTACCGCAACCGCGCCGCATATTGACTCGCTGGCTCAGTGCGAGCACTTGCGGCGCGGTTGCGGTAAAACCCATAAGGATTACCGCAATTGCGCCGCAAGTGCCAGTTGCGGCGCGGTTGCGGTAATCCCAATAGAAAGTATAGGGGGACTTGCGGCAGGTGCGGCAAGTGCGGTTTTGCCGCACCTGCCGCAAGTCCACCTATACTTTGTATGGGGATTACCGCAACCGCACCGCAGATGCGGTTTTTTTATAAAATAACATAATTTTAATACAAAAAAAGTCACTTACAATAAAAAATAATAAATAAATTTAATAATAATAAAAATCGTAAAAAAAAAAAAAAAAAAATTAATAAAATAAAAAATAATAATAAAAAAAAAAAAAAAAATTACATTAAGATATTAATTACATTAATTTATTAAAATATAAGTATTGGAACCCCCCATAAGTATTGGAACCCCCCAAAAGTATTGGACCCCCCCAAAAAAAGTATGTGACCCCCCCAAAAAAAGTATCAGACCCCCCAAAAAAAGTATGTGACCCCCCAAAAAAAGTATGTGACCCCCCCAATAAAGTATGTGACCCCCCCCCAAAAAAAGTATATGACCCCCCCAAAAAATTATGTGACCCCCGCCATCCCCTGACACAGTGCTTTGGAGACTGTGTGCCTGTGCCCCAGTGCCCCTGTGCCAAAGTGCCCCTGTGACTCTGTGTCCCAGTGCCCCTGTGGATTACCGCAATCGCGCCGCATATTGACTCGCTGGCTCAGTGCGAGCACTTGCGGCACGCGCTTGCGGTAATTCCCATAAGGATTACCGCAATCGCGCCGCATATTGACTCGCTGGCTCAGTGCGAGAACTTGCGGCGCGCTTGCGGTAATCCACATAGAAAGTATAGGACGACTTGCGGCAGGTGCGGCAAGTGCGGTTTTGCACTTGCGGTAAGGTTTGCCCGCGAAAAAACCTGTGGCAGACTGCGCTGTTGCTGGGTGGCAACACATTTTGCCTACCAATCACTATACTCACATTTGTCTACCAATCACTATGCTCCCCCCTGACGCAATTTTATAGTGTTTTCTATAACTTTTTATCACAAATTATTCCTGCCTTGGTGATCCTGTGGACGGACGTCGGAAAACCAGTGCTGGAACCTCATCCCTACAAGACATCTTTTTGGCCAAAAATAATCGATTAGTAATTATTATTAATTATTAATATTATTATTAGTATTAATATTAATTATTATTATTAATCGATTATGGCTTGGTGATCCTGTGGGACGGACGTCAGAGAACCAGTGCTGGAACTTCATCTCTACAGGATCAGCTAAGATATCTTTTTTTGCTCAATTTAATCGATTAGTTATTGTATATTCATAATTATATATATATATATAATTATGAATATACAATAACTAATCGATTATCTCTATATATCTATCTGTATATATATCTATATGTATATCTCTCTCTCTCTCTCTCTCTCTCTATATATATATATATATAATTATGAATATACAATAACTAATCGATTATCTCTATATATCTATCTGTATATATATCTATAGCTCTCTCTCTCTCTCTCTCTATCTATATATATATATATATATATATATAGGGAGAGAGAGAGAGAGCTATAGATATAGATATATATACAGATAGATATATAGAGATAATCGATTAGTTATTGTATATTCATAATTATATATATATATATATATAGAGAGAGAGAGAGAGAGAGAGATATACATATAGATATATATACAGATAGATATATAGAGATAATCGATTAGTTATTGTATATTCATAATTATATATATACAGAGAGAGAGAGCTATAGATATATATACAGATAGATATATAGAGATAATCAATTAGTTATTGTATATTCATAATTAATATATATATATATATATATATATATATATATATATATATATATATATATATATATATATATACAGAGAGAGAGGAGAGAGAGAGAGAGAGGGTTAGAGATATTGATATATATACAGATAGATATATAGACATAATCGATTACTTATTGTATATTCATAATTATATATATATACAGAGAGAGAGAGAGAGAGAGAGAGAGGGTTATAGATATGGATATATATACAGATAGATATATAGAGATAATCGATTACTTATTGTATATTCATAATTATATATATATATATATAGAGAGAGAGAGAGAGATTAATATACAAATATATATATATATATATATATATATATATATATATATATATATATATATATATATATATATGTATATATATATATATATATAATATATACTAATTATGTACATATATATAATATGATAGCTGACACACTGCTCCGGAGCCTGTGTCCCTGTGCCTCAGTGTCCCTGTGCCCCTGTCATCCCGCTCCCAAGCAGCTGCTGTCAGCACATGCTGACACACTGCTCCGGAGCCTGTGCCCCTGTGCCCCTGTGCCCCTGTGCCCCTGTGTCCCAGTGCCCCTGTGCCCCTGTGACTCTGTGCCTCTGTGCCCCACTGCCCCTGTGGATTACCGCAATCGCGCCGCATATTGACTCGCTGGCTCAGTGTGAGCACTTGCGGCGCGCTTGCGGTAATTCCCATAAGGATTACCGCAAGCGCGCCGCATTGCCAGTCGCTGGCTGAGTGCGAGCACTTGCGGCGCGCTTGCGGTAATTCATATAAGGATTACCGCAACCGTGCCGCAAGTGCCAGTTGCGGCGCGATTGCGGTAATCCCCATAGAAAGTATAGGGGGACTTGCGGCAGGTGCGGCAAGTGCGGTTTTGCCGCACCTGCCGCAAGTCCCTTATACTTTCTATGGGGATTACCGCAATCGCGCAGCAGATGCGGTTTTTTAATAAAATAAAATAATTTTAATACAAATAAAATTAACTTAAAATAAAAAATAAAAAATAAATTTAATAATATTAAAAATAGTAAAAAAAAAAATATAAATAAATAATAAAAAAAAAAAAAAATAATAATAATAAAAAAAAAAAAAACATTAAGATATTAATTACATTAATTAAAATATAAGTATTGGACACCCCAAAAAAAGTATTGGACCCCCCCTCAAAAAAATTTTGGACCCCCCCCAAAAAAGTATTGGACCCCCCAAAAAAAGTATTGGACCTCCCAAAAAAAGTATTGGACCACCCAAAAAAAATTATTGGACCCCCTAAAAAAAATATTGGACTCCCCCAAAAAAGTATTGGACCACCCAAAAAAATGATTGGACCCCCCAAAAAAAGTATTGGACCCCCCAAAAAAGTATTGGACCCCCCAAAAAAAGTATTGGATCCCTCCAAAAAAAGTATTGGACCCCCCCAAAAAAGTATTGGACCCCCCAAAAAAAGTATTGGACCCTCCAAAAAAATGATTGGACCCTCCAAAATAAGTATTGGACCCCCCCAAAAAGTATTCGACCCCCCCCAAAAATAATTGGACCCCCCCCAAAAAATTTTTGGACCCCCCCCAAAAAAGTATTGGACCATCCAAAAAAAGTATTGGACCTCCCAAAAAAAGTATTGGACCCCCCCAAAAAAATGTATTGGACCCCCTAAAAAATATATTGGACTCCCCCAAAAAAGTATTGGACCACCCAAAAAAATGATTGGACCCCCCAAAAAAAGTATTGGACCCCCCAAAAAAGTATTGGACCCCCCAAAAAAAGTATTGGATCCCTCCTAAAAAGTATTGGACCCCCCCAAAAAAGTATTGGACCCCCCCAAAAAAGTATTGGACCCTCCAAAAAAATGATTGGACCCTCCAAAATAAGTATTGGACCCCCCCAAAAAGTATTGGACCCCCCCCAAAAAGTATTGGACCCCCCCAAAAATGTATTGGACCCCCCAAAAAATGTATTGGACCCCCCAAACAATATTAATATATATGTATATATCTATATATGTATATATATGCAGTCCATATGTTCACCATCACAATATTCACTCCGCCGTCATTTCACTTGCGGCGCGGTTGCGGTAATTCCCATAAGGATTACCGCAAACGCGCCGCACGTGCAAGTTGTGGAGCAGTTGTGGTAAGCCCCATACAAAGTATAGGGGGACCTGCGGCAAGTGCGCTTTTGTAAGAATGTGTTTAATATGTCATTTATAGTGTTTTCTATAACTTTTCCTCACAAATTATTCCTGCTTTGGTGATCCTGTGGGACGGACGTTGGAAAAGCTGTGCTGGAACCTCATCCCTACAATATCAGCTAAAGATATCTTTTTGGCCTAATATAATTGATTAGTTATTGATATATTCATTATTATATAGATATATAGAGATATAGATATAGATTTAGATTTATATATATATATATATATATATATATATATATAGATATATAGATATATATAGAGAGAGAGAGAGAGAGAGACATGCCATATTATATATATGTATAGGATTATTATCATATAGATCAATAAGCTATTTAATACCAATATATACAATATATTTTATAAATAATATCCTAAAAATATATCCAAAAACTATATTATATATATTATTAACTTAAATAAATTATGTCTATTATATATTACAATTTATTATAATGTATATATATATATATATATATATATAACACATATCTATATATATTATATATATATATAATTATATATATATATATATAGATATACATATATAGATTAATATACAATATATATATATATATATATATATATATATATATTGTATATTAATCTATATATGTATATATATATATATAGCTATTTATATATATCTAATATATATAGATATGTGATATATATATATCTATACATTATAATAAATTGTAATATATAAATATACATAATTTTTTAAAGTTTATAATATATATAATATATTTTTTGGATATATTTTTAGGATATTATTTATAAAATATATTGTATATTTGGTATTAAATAGATTATTGATCTATATGATACACAATTATATACATCTTTTTCAGCCTTATATTAAATTTTGGTCTGAAATTATGCCAGTGCCTCAATATTTAATGTATATAAGCTTTGTAAAAAACATTAGTCATCTATATGTAAATAATGTTCCTTACTTCATTAACTTCTTTGGTGACTTCTTTTGATTATAATTTTATTCTTGCCTTTGAGACCTTTCACAATACCTTTTTATGAGGAATTTGTGGGAAAAATAATCGCTTCTGCACGTTCCGCATAATGGCTCACGTGTGGCATAAATGCGCCATTCTAATGTATTTTTCCTTTTAATTTGCGGTAATTTGTGGAACTTGCGGAACTTGCGGCGCGGTGGCGGTTTGTGCCATGCAAAGTATAGGTGCAGTTGCGCCAAATGCAGTTTTGCACTTACGGTAGGTGTGGCTGCAAAAAAAAAAACCCGGTCAGCTGAGTTTTTTTTCACAGCCGCACCTGCTGCAAGTGCAAAATTGCAATTGCTGCACCTGCTGCAAGTAAGTCTATACTTTGCATGGCAAAAAACGCAAGCGCACCATAAGTGTAACGGTAATGCGGCTAACGCGGCAGATGTGGTTCTTTTACTGCATCTCCTGCGAATTACGAAAAATGCTGATGTTATTTTTTTGGATATATTTTTATGATATAATTTATATATAAAAATAATTGGATATAATAACAATTATCAATATAAATATTACTACTTTGACTATATTGCTATGCAGAATGTATATTGATTGCTTCCTTAAATAATATACTGTAGCTATTATTGCATACATTTTGCTGTAGTGTGCTCAATATGAGCTCTGACAAACCAAAAAGCTCTGTTAGAGCTAAGAATGCTGCACGCCAGCGCAAGAAGCGTGAGCAGGAAGATCCTGAAAAAAGATGTCTCCGTTTGGTTAAGCTCAAGGAGGATATGAATAAAAGAATTGCAAAGGAGTCTGCTGAAGAAAGAAGCAGTCGGTTGGCCAAAAAAGCTGAGGTGGAACGAAAAAGACGCAAAAAAAAACAGGTGAAGGTGCAAGGAGAAGCATCTACCTCTGATATGGCGTCTATATCTGTGTCTCCAACACCTTTGGAAACTCAACTGCCTACAACATCTGGCCGCAAAAAACAAAAGGTGAAGGTGCAAGGAAAACCATCTACCTCTGATATGGCGTCCATATCTGTGTCTCCAACACTTTTGGAAACTCAACTGCCTACAACATCTGGCACGGGTAAAGTGAAGTGCAAAGGTTCTTCTAAAACAAGAACAGACAAGACTGCTTCTGCCATCACAAGACACAAATTGGCTAAAGTCAAGCGTTTACAAATTATGTCACCTACCTCAAAACAACGCCGTTTGGCCCATTTGGCTGCCTCACAGCGTCAACTACGCCAAAAAAAAAGCCTCAGGAAGAAGTCTTCAGTCAGTACTTCTTTTCTTGAATGTGTTGAAACTTCTACACAGCTACGCCTTATTTATGTAGGCATCTACAAAAAAGGTCATCGGTTGCTCACTTCACCAACGTCATCAATCCCTATTGGCTTTACTGATGACGATACCGGTATTTTAGAACATACCTGTGGGCCCATGAATGTGTTATGTCAACATTGTGAAGCACAACATTTTGAGGCTGAAAGGCCACCTGATGGACAGTTCTCCCTTTGTTGTCACAAGGGTAAAGTTAAGGTACCATTACCTCAGTACCCTGAGCTCTTCACTACTTTACTAAAAGGAGACAGCCCATATAGTAAAAATCTCATGGAGAATATCAGGAGTATTAATAGTTCCTTTGCATTTGCTTCGATGGGTGCAAGTGTTTCGCAACCACCTGGACACGGTCCTTATTGTTTCCGGATTCACGGCCAAATTTACCATAGAACTGGAACTCTCCACCCCGCTGAAGGTCAAGTTCCAGCATATGCACAGCTCTATATTTTGGATAGTGCTACTGCTACTGAACAACGCCTACAGTCTCCAGAAAATCTCAAGTGTAATCCAGCCTTGATGAGAATTATTGCTGAGCAATTGGAAGGTATTAATCCCTTTGTTTCAGCTTACAAAATGTTACGGCAAGTGAGGAAGAGGAAGAACAGAAAGCATTGGAACATGGCACAAATATGCCTAATATCATCATGGCAATTAAACAAGACAGAGAGCAAGACCCAAGACGGTATAACAACCCTACTGTCCATGAAGTCGCAGTCATCTTTGAAAATGCTGATGGAGAGCCACCATTTAATAGAGACATTTTAATACATCTAAAACCAGACACAAATAATCCGTTGGCCCCCAAAACACAGCAAATAAGTATTTTACACAGTAATTTGGATGCATTACTGTATCCATTGTTTTTCCCTCATGGAGAGCAAGGGTGGCATGAATCACTCATACACCAAGGCCAAAATCCTCGCAGGGTGACACAGCTGCAGTATTACTGTTATTTGCTGTCATTTACGGACAGAATTCAATCCTGTCCTTAATGGAGGAAAACTGACACAGCAGTACTTGGTGGATGCCTATGTTAAGATCGAGGCCAATCGTTTAAATTTTATACGACAACACCAGAAAGATTTGAAGGTGAAGATTATTGTCTCCTTCAAGAACATTTGCTTAGAAAATCCGTAGAAAAAGGAATCCCCATTGGCAAAACCGTAATTTTACCATCTTCCTTTGAGGGAAGTCCCCGAAACATGCAGCAGAGGTATCAAGATGCCATGGCGATTGTAACTAAATTTGGAAGACCAGATCTTTTTATAACGATGACCTGTAATCCGAAATGGAGTGAAATTGCAACCAATTTACAGCCATGGCAGCGTGCTGAACATCGACCGGATTTAGTGGCCCTGTATTCAGGATTAAACTTGAAGCCCTTTTGAAAGATATTAATTCTGGATTATTTGGCAAGGTTTGTGCTATGGTTCATGTGATAGAATTTCAAAAGCGAGGCCTACCACATGCTCACATTCTAAATTATTCTGGATGCCAACTCAAAACTAAGAACTGAGGTAGAAGTGGATAATACTGTTTGGGCTGAAATTCCTGATCCATTACATTACCCTGTGCTCCATCAAATTGCCCATGCAACACATGATCCATGGCCCCTGTGGACAACACAATCCCAATTCTCCATGTATGGAGAATGGAAAGTGTAAAAAAAATTTTCCAAAACAGTTTTCAACACAAAAACTGTTATCCCTGAGATGCATATCCAAGTTATCAAAGAAACGAAGGACCTTCTTTTCACACCATTCCAAGATGATTGATAAATTCTTGGGTGGTTCCCTATAACCCTTTCCTTCTATTAAAATATAAGTGCCATATCAATGTGGAAATATGTGCTTCCATTCAGAGCGTAAATACCTCTTTAAATATGTGTACAAAGGTCATGACAAAGCCAATGTGGAAATTTGTGAAACCAACATCAGACACGATGAAACTCATAAATTCCATGGATTCCAGATATGTCAGTGCACCAGAGGCAGCTTGGCGAATCTTTGCTTTTCAAATGCATAACAATCTCACAGCATTATTCGTCTTGCAGTACATCTGCCTCATTCACAATCACTTTTTTTTCACGAGGGTGATTCTGCGGACAACATAAGTTATTCAATGGACAGACAATCAACACTCATGGCCTACTTTACCCTCAATGAGAATGATCCCAAAGCTCGGGAGTACTTTATAGTCAAAATTCCCGAGCATTATGTTTGGAAAGAAGGTGCATGGGAAGTTAGAAGGAGAGGAGGTGCTTCAGTCATTGGTAGACTCTACACTGTTAGTATTCAAGAACAAGAACGTTATTTTTAAGGCTGTTGTTACTCCATGTTAAAGGAGCTACAAGTTTTGATAAACTTAAGACTGTTAAGGAAGTCACATACCCAACGTTTAAAGAGGCGGCATTAGCCCTTGGATTGCTCTTCGATGACAGTGTTTGGAGAAAAACTTTATTGGATGCCTGTGTTCTCAATATGCCTGCACAGCTCCGTGAAATGTTTGCGTATATATGTGTCTTTGGTCCTCCTAATCATCCCCTGGAGTTGTGGCAAGAATTTAAAACAACACTTCGTTCAAGATTACTGCCATGCCTACCACCCTGACACTGATGATTGTGAGCATTGTGAAGGATATGCCATGACTGATGTTGAACATGTTTTAAAATTTCATGCTAAACATTTCATTGATTTTAAATCTGCCACGCCCAAAAAGAAAACCACACATTCGTCCTCAATACAACAAAGAAGAAGAGTTAGTAAGAGCACATGAAATGAAAGCCACCTTAAATGATCAACAACGTTTGGCCTATACGCAATCCATAAAGCTTTAGAGGATACAAGTGATAAGCCAAAGTGCTTTTTCCTTGACGGTCCCGTGGAAGTGGGAAAACATATCTCTATCATCTATTGATTCATGAACTGAGAGGAGAAGGAGAAGTTTCTCACCTGCAGCCAGTACAGGGATTGCTGCTAATCTATTGCAAGGAGGAAGAACTATCCATTCACTGTATGGCATACCAATACCAATTAATGAGACATCCGTTTCAAGAATCAAAAATGATACTGATGCGGCCCAACATTTGAAGACTACCAAACTCTTCATCATCGATGAGTCTACTATGTTGTCAAAATACGCTTTGCATGTAATTGATCAATTATTACGGGATGTCATGACAACTGATGTCTCCAACAAAAATAAAATTACCCTTTGGAGGGAAAGTCATTGTTCTGGGAGGAGATTTTCGCCAGTGTCTTCCCCCATCATCTCCCACGGAAACAAGGACAGACATCGTAGAAGCTGCATTAAATATTCACGACAATGGCAGCTTTTCAATCAATTGCCGCTCATTAAAAAACATGCGTTCCATTGATTCTGAATAATAAGCAATTGGTTAATACAATTGGGAAATGGAAATTGTCCAATGATTACAACCTTGGTGATGATGTCATTGAGATCCCGCAAGACATGATCTGCACTGGCTCTTTAATCTTGGACATATTTGGTGAAAACATTGTCATTGATGTGAATAATGACGAAAGTATTCAAATGCGCATCACATGCCATTCTTTGTCCCAAAAATGACCTGTGGATTTGATCAATTCAAAAGTGATGGATTGTATTCCTGGAGAATACATGGAATATATGAGCCATGATTCCATTGATCCAGAAAGAGACGGAAAATCCCGAACAATATCCCGTGGAATTTCTAAATTCTCTAACCCAACAGGAAAAGCCTTCTCATCTCCTGAAATTAAAAGTTGGTACAATTTAATGCTTTTCGTAATTTTTAACAGCAACCGGAAGATATAGTCCGTGGCAAAAGGTCCCCACACCCGGATGACCGGGTAACAAGTTTAAACACAGTTCCAAGTAGGTGATGAAAACACAAGTTCCACAAAGCACACAGTACATACGGTAGTAACCGGGAAGTTGCTCACCAACTTGAATGTCCGAGCCTGAAGGTATAAGCAGCGGCACCAGAAGCACAATGCAGGAAGCTGTAAAGTGAACCGAGATCTCACAGAGCTCCAGGGAAGTGAGTGAATCCAGGAGAACAGCTGAGCAAGAGCAAACCAGGAACCAGTATACTCAAGCAATGAATGCTCACCTGAGCCAGGTCTTTATGTAAACGAGACAGGAAGAAGGGCAAAACAAACAATGATCTCCATGCTGACTGAGGGCAAAATAGTCACACGGCAAGCCGGAAAACCTGGAATACTGACATTACTCCCCCCCTGCAAACGGCCTCAGGACGATCCCGGACCAGGCTTGTCCGGATACCTCCGATGGAACTGTGCAACTTTCTGGGGAGCGGAGATATTACCTACCGGTTCCCAAGAATCGTCCTCGGGAGAGTACCCCTGCCAACGAACAAGATACTGAAGCCGATGCCTATGGAGCCGAGAGTCGATGATGTCCTGAACCACAAACTGTTCGTGCCCATCAACCACCACCGGTAGGGGGGGAGGCACAACGCGTCCCTGAAACGTATTATGGAAAACTGGTTTCAGTAAAGATACATGAAAAACTGGATGTACCTTCAGTGTCCGTGGTAACTTCAGCCGACAGGCCACAGAGCTCACAATTCCGGTAATCTTAAACGGGCCAATGAATTTCTGTCCTAATTTTTGTGAAGGAACACCTAACTTCAGATTCTTCGTGGATAACCACACCGAATCCCCTACCTTATACACGGGTGCGGGTCTTCGGTAGACATCCGCTGACTTCTTGTAACGCTCCTGAGCCGAGGCCAGAGACTCCTTTAGCACTTCCAGATTCTGCTGTAGGATCATCACTCTGTCCCCAACCGCTGGGACCGATGTAGCAACTGGTGACCTAGGTAAAATAGTTGGATGATAACCCAGGTTGGCGAAAAAGGGTGTTACCTTAGTGGAACTGCTCTGCGTATTGTTGTATGAGAACTCTGCCAGGGAAGCAGCTTGTACCAATCATCTTGGAGATGGCTGACATAACATCGCAGGTACTGCTCCAGGGTTTGATTAGTCCGTTCCGTCTGTCCATTTGTCTGAGGATGGTAGGCAGAAAATAAACGTATGTCAATATGCAATGCAGCACAAAACCCCTTCCAGAACTTGGAGGTGAATTGCACCCCCCGGTCAGAGATGATCTCATCCGGTACCCCATGTAACCGAAACACGTTCTGGACTAC
This sequence comes from Allobates femoralis, assembly GCA_033576535.1. Taxonomy (NCBI): domain Eukaryota; kingdom Metazoa; phylum Chordata; class Amphibia; order Anura; family Aromobatidae; genus Allobates; species Allobates femoralis. Next base: position 481,454,362 of record JARQOC010000004.1, on the reverse strand, counting down.
CAGATCTACTGTCTCTGCGGCGGAGGGGAGCCCGGTACATGGTATGAAATGAGCCGCTTTAGTTAATCGGTCCACTACCACCAAAATAGTATTGTGGCCCCCTGAGTCAGGCAACTCCACAATGAAGTCCATCGAGATAGACTCCCAAGGGCGAGATGGTACGGGTAGCGGTTGAAGAAGTCCCGTAGGAGCAACACGCGGCACTTTGCACCGGGCACAAACCACACATGAGTGTACATAGTCTTTCACATCCTTTAAGCAGGTGGGCCACCAGAAAAAACGGCGTAAGAATTCCTGCGTCTTCTGTACCCCCCTATGACCTGCCAACACAGAATCATGGACCAATTTGAGGACCCGAAGTCTTACAGCCTCCGGGACATAGATACGCTGTTCCCTCAGCCACAAACCATTCTTAAGGACCAGATTTACGTCAGTGGGTGGAGCAGCAAGGAATACGTCACCGTCATAGGCCAGCTTGAGGTCCTTCCACAGGTCCCGGTCCTGGAGTACTCCAACGAAAATTGGCATCTGATAAGACGGTCTTGGATGGGGTTCCTGGCACGGAGTCCACAGCGTGGATTCGGGACAAGGCATCCGCTTTCCCATTACGTGACCCTGGACGGTACGAGACAATGAAATTAAACTGGTTAAGGAACAGGCTCCACCGGGCTTGCCGTGGAGACAGGCACCTGGCAGATTTAAGGAATTCCAGGTTACGATGGTCTGTGAGAACTACCACTTGTTGTGATGCTCCCTGCAAATGATGTCTCCATTCCTTAAACGCAGAAATAATGGCTAACAGTTCTTTATCTGCAATATCATAGTTCCTTTCTGCAGGGGACAACCGACGAGAAAAGAAAGCACACGGGTGTAGGAGTTCCTTGTCCCCAGTCCTTTGTGAAAGGATAGCCCCTAGTGCGTTATCGGAAGCATCGACTTCCACAATGAAAGGGAGTGCGGGATCCGGGTGTGTCAGTATGGGCGCCGAGGTAAAACAAACCTTGAGACGATCAAAAGCCTCCTGGGCCTGCGTGGACCATACGAACCTCTGCCCCTTCTTGGTGAGCAAGGTGATAGGACGCACAATCTCCGAGAAGTTGCGAATGAAGCGTCTGTAAAAATTTGCGAAACCGACAAAGCGTTGTACCTCCTTGATGTTTCCTGGTACCGGCCAGTCTAGAATCGCCTGGATCTTGCTGGACTCCATGTTTAATCCCTGAGGAGAGATAACATACCCTAAGAAGTGGATCTGTGAGCGATGGAATTCACATTTCTCCAGCTTGATGTATAGGTGGTTATCTCTCAGACGGGTAAGTACAGCCTTTACGTGCTCCTGGTGTTCCTGTAGGGAATCAGAGAAAATTAAGATATCGTCCAGGTATATTACCATAAACTGATCCAATAGATCCCTAAAGATATCATTGACCAAGTGTTGAAAAGCAGCGGGAGCGTTACAGAGCCCGAAAGGCATCACCAGGTATTCAAAATGGCCATAGCGACATCTGAATGCCGTCTTCCACTCGTCTCCGGGACGTATACGGAGCAGGTTGTATGCCCCCGGAGATCTAATTTAGTGAAGATCTTGGCCTGCCGTACTCTCTCCAACAGTTCGGGAATCAACGGTAGCGGATACCGGTTCCGGTTATTTTGTTGAGCTCCCGGTAATCGATACACGGTCTCAGAGTCCCATCTTTCTTTTTCACGAAAAAGATGGGAGCCCCTGCGGGTGAGGATGAAGGTTGAATAAACCCCTTGGCTAGACTTTCATCGATATAGTCTTTCAGTGATTGTAACTCCGGAGCCGCCAACGGGTAGACAGGACCAAACGGAATCTCGGCCCCTGGAAGTAAGTCTATGGGACAATCGTATGGTCTATGCGGGGGAAGCTGGTCTGCTTTTTTCTTGTCGCATATATCTGTAAACTCCTTATAGACTGGGGGGAAACAGGTACCTGTATAATGTCCTTCTCATCGTACGTTACCGGTACTGCTGGACTGATGGTCGGGCCGGCCTGGGGATGGAAAGATACTTCCTTTGTCTCTCAATTGATGATTGGATTTTCAGACCGCAGCCAAGGGAGACCTAAAATGACTGGAAAGTGAGGAGAAGAAATCAACATAAAAGGCAGTGTCACCTGATGACCTGGTTTCATTACACAGTTGAGGGGTACTGTCTCCTGATCTACAGGTCCCGAAACTAATGGAGAACCGTCCACCGTTTCCATGGTTATCGGTGAGACTCGTTGTTGTGACTTGATACCGTGTCTCCTGGCAAAAGAAGAGTCCATGAAGTTACCTCCCGCCCCGGAGTCTATCATGGCAGATGTAGGAATTAACTGTCCCTCCCACTGGATCTGAATTGGAAGAGAGCAATGGGTAGAATTGTCCTTAGGTGAAGCTGACATTAGTACAGAAGGAAAAACCGCATCCAGGTGTATACTTGAGTCAGAGATCTCGGATTCTGCGTCCGTGTTATCACACTCAGTTACAGCTGCCAGAACCTTATTTGGACGTTTAGGGCATTTAGGGCAGTTAATCAAAAAATGATCAGATTGACCACAATAAAAGCATAAACGCTCACGGAACCGGTAATCGCGACGTTCGTTGCTTTCCCGTCGTTGTAATGAGTCCACTTGCATGGGAATGTCTTCGGCCTCCCGTGAGCTCCTAGTAGCGGGCTCTCTAGGAGGGAAAGCAGAATTAGTCATCCGGTTTACAACTGCCCACTTTTCCTGTCTACGTTCCGTCAATCGGGTATCAATGCGTACGCAGTGTTGCAGAAACAGTTCAAAGTCCTGGGGAGACTCGGCCCGAGCTAACTCGTCCTTAATGGAACCGGACAGTCCCTTTTTGAACACTGATAACAGCGCATTATTTCCCCAATCGACATCCACCACTAACCTTTTAAATTCAGTACCATATTCAATGACAGACCGCTTTCCTTGACGTAGGGAAAGCAGAGCCGTTTCTGCGGTGGTACGGCGATTAGGGTCATCAAACATTTGCGCCATTGCTGTTATGAAATTATCCAGGTTATTCAAACGGATGTCATGACTTTCAATCATGGGATTGACCCAAGCCAGTGCTCGTGATGTTAACAACATGACTATGCATAATACTTTTGACCGATCTGACCGGAAATAGTTAGCATGTACATCAAAAAACAGCATACATTGATTGATAAACCCACGGAACTGAGTACGGTCACCACTGAACCGAAACGGGGGTAATTTAGGCATACTGGTGGCTGGTGTGGGTATTTTTCCCAGGTCCTCCACTCTGGTTTGCACATCTCGGAGAGCCTGACCCACAGCCTGGTGATCATGGCCTAACTGTCTCTCCATGTCCAGGACCTTATTTTGCACCGCCTCCATCTCCTGCTGCAAGGAGTTAACCATGGAGAAAAGCTTCTCCACCCGTGTCTCCGTCATTGCCCTAAGCAGACTCCTCTTTTGGGTTTGAGTATAATGTAATACTATTGTATAGGTTTTGAGGAGTCTGATCGCTTAAGGGCAATGAAGAGCAGAGACGGGTTCTTGGGTGCAAAGTATTTATAAACACACAGCAAACAAGGTGAACTTAGTATACAGCAAAAGCACACAACATAACACAACCCCAATATATATAACGTCGAACACAGTCCTTATGGAAGCAGTCCGAAAACTCAATAGTCCAAAACTGGTAAATCCGGAAGCATGTAGTCCATAGCACAAGTCCTGGTACCGGAGCGACCGGAAGATATAGTCCGTGGCAAAAGGTCCCACACCTGGATGACCGGGTAACAAGTTTAAACACAGTTCCGAGTAGGTGATGAAAACACAAGTTCCACAAAGCACACAGTACATACGGTAGTAACCGGGAAGTTGGTCACCAACTTGAATGTCCGAGCCTGAAGGTATAAGCAGCGGCACCAGAAGCACAATGCAGGAAGCTGTAAAGTGAACCGAGATCTCACAGAGCTCCAGGGAAGTGAGTGAATCCAGGAGAACAGCTGAGCAAGAGCAAACCAGGAACCAGTATACTCAAGCAATGAATGCTCACCTGAGCCAGGTCTTTATGTAAACGAGACAGGAAGAAGGGCAAAACAAACAATGATCTCCATGCTGACTGAGGGCAAAATAGTCACACGGCAAGCCGGAAAACCTGGAGTACTGACACCAGTACAACACTCTACTAATCTAACTCAGTGTGCTGATCAGACAGTAACTTCATCAGTACTACAGTCTGCTGATCCAACTGTAAGCTCACCAGTACTACAGTCTGCTCTAGCTCTTTCTAGCAGTTCACCGGATGAAAGTAACACAATTCCTCAAGTTTCATCACCGCGCAAAGCAACAGCAAAGCGCAAACATTGTGCTCAGGAGACGCCACGCACCAAACGTTTTCGGCTTGAACAACAACAAACTCCTTTGGAGGCACAAATTGCTCAGGAGTCTTCACAATCCAAAAAGAGCCGCTTACGCAAAAGTGCTGGCTCACGTCATCAACACCGCAAAAAGACGTCTCCTACTGTTACACAAGTGGATCCTGCCTCTTTTTCTGTTTTATTAGTTCAACGTCTGATCTATGTCGGTTTGCAGAAACAACATCGTATTTACCTACCTACACCTCCCTCTTCATATCACCCGGATTTACAGATAGTGATTTTGGCATTGTGGAACATACCTGTGGCTCAATGATATTCATATGTAACCATTGTGAAGCTCGACATTTCATGGATGAGATGCCATCGGATAAACAGTATACTCTCTGTTGTCACAAGGGGAAGGTGAAGGTTCCGTTACCTCAGTACCCAGAGATGTTGGAATGTATTCTTAAAAGTCAGAGTCCATACAGTCGGAATATGATGGATAACATCAGAAGTATCAATAGTTCCTTTGGGTTTGCTTCTATGGGTGCAAGTCTTGCTCCCCCACCTGGACATGGCCCTTATTGCTTCCGGATTCATGGCCAAATTTATCACCGTACTGGAACACTACATCCTGCTCCAGATCAAGCTCCTGCTTATGCCCAACTCTACATTTTAGATACTGCCACTGCTAATGACCAACGTTTACAGTGTGACGAAAATAAAAAATGTCATCCTAAATTGATGCGGCTCATTGCTAACTTATTAGATCGTATCAATCCTTTTGTTTCCGCATACAAAATGTTACGTTTTGTCGAACAAGAGGAACAGCAGAAGGCAACTGAAAATGGTACTGTCATGCCTAATATCACCATGGCTCTTAAACAGGATCGAGAACAAGACCCAAGACGTTATAATAATCCAATTGTTAATGAAGTTGCTGTGGTCTTTGAAAATGCCGATGGAGAGCCACCCTTCAATAGAGACATATTAATTCATCTGAAACCTGACCCAAAAAATCCTTTAGCCCCAAAAACACAGCAAGTCAGTATTCTCCACAGTAATTTAGATGCTTTACTGTATCCGTTATTTTTTCCGCATGGAGAACAAGGCTGGCATGAGGGACTGAAGCATCAATGTCAAAATCCACGGAGAGTTACACAATTGCAGTATTACTGTTATTTGCTATCTGTACGTCCTGGGTTCAATCCTATTCTAAATGGTGGAAAACTAACGCAACAGTATTTAGTGGATGCGTATATAAAAATTGAGGCTAATCGCTTAAATTTTATACGTCAACATCAAAAAGATTTAAAAGTGGAGGACTATTGCGTACTACAGGAACATCTGCAAAGAAAATCTTTCGAAAAAGGAATTCCCATTGGCAAGACAGTCATTTTACCATCGTCGTTTGAAGGTAGTCCAAGAAATATGCAGCAACGCTATCAAGATGCCATGGCTATTGTTACAAAATTTGGACGGCCAGATCTTTTTATAAAGCGGCCGTCACACGCTGAGATATCGCTAAAGATATCGTAGACGAAGTTAAATTTGCATATCGTCCGAACGACGCGCAAAATCGTTCATCACGACGCTACACCCACAGACATCGCTCAGACGATTCCTCGATCCACCGATCCAGCGATCGTCTGAGAGATGCAGTTATCAGCAGTGGACATCGTTCAGCTAAAGTCACACAGAAATCTCCTAAACGATGTGGGAGCAAATGTGGGCGTTATCGGAGCCGATAGGCGTGGTACATGGGCTCCAAGCTGCGCCCCTCACTACACCATTGGTGCTCAGTACTGCGTCTCATTGGGTCAGATGTCCTTTGAAACATGGCGGCCTCATCCCCACAATGTCCTGTGATATTGATCGTAATGTATATGTGTGCTGTAGCACATAACTAAATTGCAATGGGCAAAACGTACAGCCGCGTTATGTGTGCCGCGCCCGCCAACATTGTGTGGGTATATGACAAGGTGGACACTATATAGCAGGGTCGGGGACCACGCAGAATCGATTATCAAGTTGACGCAATTGGGTGCACAGTTCGGAGATATTGTGCAGCCGACGCCTATGTGTGGTGCTGAAGACAGCGCTTTCAAAATGGCGCCCTGTGAGGGCAGCCAATGGCAACGCATCATCTTCCACCAATGCGAGCTAGTGGTGAAGCAGCCAATCCGAAACCATTTCGTTGCACGAATCACCACTGAGGAGGTCAGGCAATAGTAAACTCCTGACACGCCTACGTGATGGATTTTGCCATCGCTGAAATCACACGTTTCGTCTGATGTCGGGAATTTACACGTGTCGATTGTGCGTAGTTAATTGGGCGATATCGTCAGATCTGAGAACCGAACCTCAGATCACGATTTAGAGATTTGATCAGATATCGCTCGTCGTATCTGGCCGTCACACGCACAGACATCGCTTACGCGATGTTTAATCTGCCGCTTTCAAGCGATATCTTGCACGATATCTCAGCGTGTGACGGCCGCCTAACAATGACCTGTAATCCCAAATGGAGCGAGATTATCCACAATTTAGAACCATGGCAGAGGGTGGAACACAGACCGGATTTAGTCGCCCGTGTCTTCAAAATAAAATTAGAAGCCCTATTAAAAGATATAAACAGTGGATTATTTGGCAAGATTTGTGCAATGGTTCATGTAATAGAATTTCAAAAGCGGGGACTACCACATGCTCACATTTTGATTATTCTGGATAGCAATTCTAAATTACGCACTGAGGTTGATGTCGATCGTACTGTTTGGGCAGAAATTCCTGACCCATCCGAGTATCCTGTGCTCCATCAAATTGTGATGCAACATATGATTCATCGACCCTGTGGACAATTCAACCCCAATTCTCCATGTATGGATATTGGAAAGTGTAAAAAAGGATTCCCAAAAGATTTGCAACCAAAAACAATAATAGCACAGGATGCCTACCCAACTTATCAACGCAATGCTGGACCTTCATTTACACACCGTTCTCACATGGTTGATAATTCTTGGGTTGTTCCCTATAACCCTTTCCTACTATTAAAGTATAAATGTCATATAAATGTGGAAATCTGTGCGTCCATTCAAAGTGTCAAGTATCTATTCAAATATGTTTACAAAGGACATGATAAAGCCAATCTGGAAATTTCTCAAACAAACATACAACATGATGAACCTCACCAATTTATGGATTCAAGATACGTCAGTGCACCGGAGGCAGCTTGGAGAATTTTTGCCTACCCAATGCATAGACAATCACACAGCATTGTTCGCCTTGCCGTACATCTGCCACAGTCACAACCACTTTATTTTCATGAAGATGCTTCTGTTGAGAACATTGCTGCCATGACGCATAGAAAATCAACTCTTATGGCCTACTTTGAACTGAATGAGAATGACCCACATGCTCATGAATACTTCTACCGCCAAATTCCTGAGCACTATGTCTGGAAAGATGGTGCATGGCAAATTAGGCATAAACGTGGAGCAACAGTCATTGGAAGAATGTATACGGTCAGTATGAAAGATGAAGAACGCTACTATTTAAGGTTGTTGTTACTACATGTCAAAGGAGCAACAAGTTTTGAGCACATTAAGACCGTTAATGAAGTCGAGTACCCAACTTTTAAACAGGCAGCAATAGCCCTTGGATTACTTTTGGATGACAGTGTTTGGCGAAATACCTTACTGGACGGCTGTGTTCAAAACATGCCTGCACAGCTTCGGGATATGTTTGCTTACATATGTATCTTTGGTCCTCCTGCTCATCCATTGGAGTTGTGGCAAGAATTTAAAAAAGATTTTATTGAAGACTACTGCCGTGCATATCACCCTAACAATGAGGACTGTGAGCATTGTGAAGGCTATGCAATGACAGATGTTCAAAATGTGTTAAAATTTCATGGCAAAAGCTTTACGGATTTTAATCTACCACGCCCCAAAAGAAAACAACAACTACAACCACAATACGACAAAGAGGAGGAGTTAAGAAGAGCCCAAGAAATGAAAGAAACTTTAAATCAACAACAACTTTTGGCCTATAATGCCATAAATGAAGCATTACAGGATAAAAGTCAGCAAGCTAAGTGCTTTTTCATTGATGGCCCAGGTGGCAGTGGGAAAACATACCTGTATGAGTTATTAATTCGTCAAATAATTTGAAGAATACTAAACTTTTCATTATTGATGAATCCACTATGCTATCTAAATACGCACTGCATGTCATTGACCAACTATTAAAGGATGTTATGACCAAAGATATCTCGAAGAAAAATAAAACACCCTTTGGAGGGAAAGTCATTGTTCTGGGAGGAGACTTTCGTCAGTGTCTTCCTATTATTCCTCATGGAACACGAACTGATATCGTAGAGAGCTGCATTAAATATTCCCGACAATGGCAGATTTTCACTCAATTGCCACTACTTGACAACATGCGCTCTATTGATCCAGGATACAGCAATTGGTTACTTCAACTGTGAAATAGACAATTGACCAATTATTATAACCTTGGAGATGATGTTATTGAAATCCCTCAAGATATGATTTGCACAGGCTCACTAATATTTGACATTTTTGGTGAAAACATTGTAATTGATGTCAATGACAATGAAAGCATTAATACTGCAGCATCACATGCCATTCTTTGCCCCAAAAATGACGATGTGGATCAGGTCAACTCTAAGGTCATGGATTGCATTGCTGGAGAGTACACAGAATACATTAGTGATGATTCCATTGATCCGGACGAGACAGAGGACCCAGAGCAATACCCTGTTGAGTTTTTAAATTCACTTACACCCACGGGGATGCCATCTCATCGTCTGAAATTAAAAATCGGCACCATTGTAATGCTTTTGAGGAACTTCAACAGCAGAAAAGGTCTTTGCAATGGGACTCGCTTAATTGTCACCGGTTTGTTTGACAACATGATTCGAGCAAAAGTCATTACTGGGTCTGCTGGAGGAAATGTGGTTTTCATTCCCAGGATTGATTTGTGCCCATCAGAAACCGGCTTGCCTTTTAAGTTAAGACGTCGCCAATTTCCTCTGAAGCCAGCTTTTGCCATGACAATCAACAAATCCCAAGGACAAACACTTGAGAAAGTAGGGATTTTTTTGCCAGAACCTGTTTTTGGACATGGACAATTGTATGTGGCTTTTTCAAGAGTGAAAAGACGATCCAACGTAAAAGTGAAAGTGGTGGACACTCCAATCCAAGGCAAATTGCTGCCTAACAGTGACAAAGTATTTACCAAAAATATTGTCTACAAGAATATTTTGCACTGAACTTTTCCCTATGACTATTCTTCCGTTTATTTATCTTTTGAAAAAAAAAAAAAAAAAATTTTAGTCTTTCAAATTTTATTATTTTATATACAGATTTCTAATATATTTTTGTGAACACACATTTAAGATAATATGAGAGATGTGTATCATCCACATTTCTACACTGGGTGATAGAAACCACTATTTAAAGCTCCAGCACTATATGTGCTGAGAGATTTCATTCTCATTCTTTACAGGGAGAGGTTTTTGTGAACAGCTAAGAGACGGGTGTAATGGCTGTTCACACACATCTCATTAGCAAGGTGTGTTACACATGTTTAGATAGATAGGGCCAAAAATAAATTATTCATTAGATTCCACCATGCCATTTTTCTTAGATTTTTTTCACATTATTGAGGAATATACTAAATTATAATAATTGATCATGCAGGATTCACCGACAACATATTTGCTGTAATTTTCATGACTGCATGTATGCAATTTGTACTTCACTTGCGGTTTGTGCAGACAACATAGTTACGGCAGTGTCATCCACATCAACTACAGTCACCTGTGCTTACTTAGTGGATGCATGTTATCCACCTGCCAAAGCCATGTTCACTTCATTTACCGCAGGTTAACTACAAGTTTTTTAGTTATTGCATATACATTGCTGCAAGTCTGTAGTTGGTAACTCCTTCTGTATCAATTTATAAAATTTATTTATTTACAACATGATCCTCAAAAAATCTAATAAAAATCCAGCCATAAAACATATATAAATAATATCAATTCGGATTTAGTTAGAGTAGGGACTCACCAGGCGTGAGGGCTTCTTGACGCGATTGGTGGGCTGACACAAACTGGCTGATACACACATTACTACTATTAATTCATCAATTCTAATGATTGACGCATTAATAAGTATTGCTACTTTGTGTTCTAAGACCCTTACAACATAATAGTTCAATTTTCCTTAAATGATATCAACAATACAAATATATGTAGTTGCTGTAAAGATGTCATTGGAATAATTGGATTATTATTTAAAAATCTTTGAAAAAACAATAAACATATTCTAGACACCCGATGCATTTGCATCAGGCTAACAGCTATAACTACTATAATCAAATTAATGCACGTTCTAGAATCCCGATGCATTTGCATCGGGCTCACAGCTAGTACTAAATATTTTACAGTAGTTGTTTTTTTCAGGAAAAGAAGGTTATTGAAACTTATATTTTCTTGTGTTTTTGTTTATTAATATTTAAGTTTTTTTTTATAGTATTCAGTAGTAGAGATGAGCAAACCTTTTGAAGTTCGGTTCGCCGAACCTCCTGCACCCCATTGTAATCTCTGAGAGGCACAATGAAAGGCATAGAAGATATCTTCAAAGAGGGTCCAAAAGTTGCCAAACACAGCTCAAACCATTTTACAGTGGAGCCACGCTGTTTTGGCAAAGCCGTTAGCTTTTTAGACTATTGTATTTAGGCTGGCTTGACACCACGTTTTTTGGGATCTGGGGCTGTCCGGTATGAACCTGACAGCCCCGGATCCGATTTTGGCCCCATTGTATTCCTATGAGGCCAGATGGCATGATTTGCCATCCGGTTCTCTGCTGTCAGGAAGGATCTGGCAGAATTTGTTTTTTCCCCCGGACACAATAGCAGCTTGCAGTGTTTTTGTGTTCGGGGCAAAAATCTGACAAGATCGGATCCGGCGCGATCCGACGCCCCCTAACATGGTACTTGGATCCTCGATTAGCCAACCTACTGCATCGTTGTGTGTGACACCGTGATAACGATGTCGTTAATGACTTCTATTCACAACAGTGAACAAGTATCGTTCGCTGGGTTGTGCGAACAATAGCTGCTCACCACATCGTTGGTGCGTCGTCCACGATATCTAGACGTGTGACATCTAACCAACGATCTCAAAAAGATGTAATGACCTCGCATCCATGAGATCGTTGGTGATATCTTAATGACATTGCAGCATGTAACAGTACCTTTAGCCACACATCTAAGCTGACGAGTTCAGCTGAGATATGCGTCGGAAGATGCAAGCTCACGCAGTGAGCTTGCATCAGGGGGCGGGACACGGACAAGGACGTATATACAGTATACAACCTTGGTTGTGAAGGGTTATCCTCATACATATTCACTGCTTCCCTCCATTATTGGTTAAAGTCAGACTTTACTCCGCCCACCCCCTCTGCCAGCATCTGTGATTGGTTGCTGTAAACAGTAGCTGACTGGATCCTGAAGTGCAGTTTAAAAATATTGAAAAAACTGATGTGGGGTTCCCCCCAATTTTCATAGCAGCCAAGATAAAGCACACGGCTGGGGGTTGGTATTCTCACTCTGGGAAGGCACATAGTTATTGCACACCGCTCCCCTGCAGGGTATGAATAGCAGCCAACAGTTGCAACAGATTTGCCACAGTAATTTGAAGCGGAAAATCCGGGTACTTTATTCAGCTCTTCCCGATGCCCTGGTTGCAATCAGGTTAATAAAGTGGTTAATTAATAACAGCTGACAATTGACAGCTGTCATCAAGACCTACATTGGTAATGTCAGGCCTCTATGAAACCCATCCATTACCAATCTTTTGAGTAAATAGTTAAAAAGCAGACAGTCAAATTCTTTATTTGAAATAAAACACACACACACACACACACACAACACTCTTCTACCTATTTATTAACCCGAAACATACCCTACATTGGTAATCCATAAAACAAAGTCCCTTGAAGAAGCTCTTCTACATTGCGGTGAGTGGAGACATTAGGGTGCAAAAAAAAGGCCTCACTCTTGTCAGAACTGCAAACATTCCTCATCTAGCCAGCAGGGCAACCCCGAGATTATTGGCGAGTCTATCAGCATGCAACTTTACATCCTGCATGATGCAGGGGCATTTTTTATAATGGGTCATCAATCCAACAAAAGGCCTTTTTTTTTTTTCAACGTTCTCAAGGATTGAATTTCCCATAACACAGTGTAGGTCGCTCCAGGCCTGTCACAGGGGCATTCTCCACTACCACCTGCTCCCAGCACATCCCATCAGGACCACCAATTAAGAGGATGGATAGGTTAGGGGATGGCCAACCCCTCAAATTCACACCAGAGGAACTCGGGCAACCATGAAAGGCAATTCATGATGTCTGGCCCCTGTGGGTTTCACTCCAGCTGGCTTGCTAACATGGTTACACTTAACCAACTGCTGATGCTCTATCCTCTCCATGTCAGCCTCCTGCTGCCACTCTTGGACATCCTCTGCGGTGGAGAGTCAACTTCCACTGTGTACCACCCTTTGCAGCTCCTTAATTTCATAAAGGTTACTACCTCCCCAACATAATGGGTGTGGAGTCCGGAAGGCAGATGATAACGATGCAGGGTGGACCGTTTGACATAGCACCTGTGACCAGTCCCGTCTTTAGCTATGAACCCAAGCTGCCACTTCCGCAAGGAGGTCATCACCAGACCCCAGGCACATTGCTCCTCAAAGTGGCTACACCTAAACCCCTGCAATTACTCTCAGGTGAGGGCATCTGACAACCTCATCTTTTCAAGAAATTACAAGGCCTAGGGTGGTTCATGCCTATAAGGATACTTGCTGGGAGGGCGTTGGGACCTCCATCTGGCATTCTCCCAGTCAAAGGCCTCTGGCGGGGGCTCTATAGAAGGTAGGGAAACAAGCTTCTGGCACTACTACCTCCTGATCATTCTCTTCCTTGATTTGCTGATCCAGCTTCAGCACCGGATGCAGGTTTACTAAGGACAGGGATGCTGCATGATCCTGCCTTGTGACCTGTGGTCACGGTTGGCATATGGAACGGCTCACCTGCTAACTCTTGAGCTCCATTCCTGTGGATCATTTTCAGGTATGCGGGACGAGCACTAGATCATTACCTTATAAACAACCCAGGAGTCAGGCTAAACATACACAAATGTAACACCTTAATTGAACAATAACAACTGGTTAAAAATAGAGATATTAGAAAGCTGGTACATTTTAAAGGTAAAACAGAAAGGCAATGGTAAGCAGCAAATGGGAAATAGGGAACCACTAAGACATATAATGTCTACTAAATCTGGCATACTATTATACTCAGACCCCAAAAGGGATAATACCCACCAGCAGACACCTAGTGCTATGCACCCAAAAGAAGATCTTAGCAACCAGAAATGGCACTCCTAATGCGCGTATCACCGCTCTGATGAAGCCATCCTAGGCCCCATATGCCCTCATCCTGGGCCCCGTAGGTCCCTCGCATCCTGGGACACATAGCCCCCCATCCTGGGCCCCATAGGTCCCCCCCATCCTGGGCCCCATAGGTCCCCCCCATCCTGGGCCCCATAGCCCCCCCCCATCCTGGGCCCCATAGGCCCCCTCCCATCCTGGGCCCCATAGGCCCCCCCCATCCTGGGCCCCATAGGCCCCCCCCCATCCTGGGCCCCATAGGTCCCTCCCCCATCCTGGGCCCCATAGGTCCTCCCCCATCCTGGGCCCCATATGCCCCCCCATCCTGAGCCCTGTACAGTTAAAGAAAAAAAAAGACGCTACTCACCTCACTGACGCTATGATCCTCCAGGGTTCAGCGCAGGATCACTGTGCAGCCGACATCATCTTGAGACTCTGCCTCCTGCATATGCACCTGCAGCTTTGCGCTGAGCACAGGAGGAAGAGGCTGAACAGGGAGATCATGTCTCTGTGCCATGACTGCCGCTCAAAGACTAATCATATTAGCACAGTGAGTTGATATAATTAGTAGCGGGAGCTCCGGGGGGCCCTCGGACTCTCTACATGCAGCACAGGGGATATAGTTCCATATAGTTTAGTAATAGAGATACTGGGAAATCCCAGTGGAGCTCAGCAGCTCTATATATAGCACATACAATAAATAGGAGAAAAATTAGAGCATATTGCTACAGTATCTTGCATATAAAAACTTGATTTATTAAGGTTTCTAGAGACATAGTGTATACTAGTTACAAAAGACAAAAGATGCCACTATTACAGAAACACTAGCACCAAGGTACAGTGGAAAAATCATACAATTGGATTGACAATCAATGCAAACCATAGGTGGCCTTTAGTAAACCCTTGTTTAGGGAATCACAGAAATGCCAATAATAATCACAAAGTTGTATACAGGCTATACTGTGAAATACCACCCCCAAATGGTTGCTGCCCAACTAGTGAGCTGATCAGTCCATAGCTGTTAGAGGTCCAAATCCATACCAAAGTGCAGTTAGTGCAAGGAGGAGGGAACCCCCTTTAGTACCAGACTCCTGACGTACGTTTCGCTTAGTTTTCTTGCTTGTTATCACGCTTGCTTCATCAAGAGGAGTACCTGCCGATTACAAACTCGCAGCTTATATCCCTAATCAGCATGGTCACATGCTTCTACCCAGCCAGTAGAATCGCATATTGTGGCGCATGCGTACTCGCCGCTGTCGGCAACTCGCATCGCTTCCGGCGCGACACGCGGCTCAATCACTCGCGTCGGAAAGGGTATCCCGGCAACGAGTAAACAAACCACGCTGAGTCGCGCCTCAGCGATGGAGGTCCGACTCGGAAGAGAAGGCATGCGCACACGATCCACCAGCGCTGAACTGTAACATGGAGAGGGGCCCCAGGCTTAAACAGTGTAGCGAGCATAAATAAGGAGAGGTATGCTCAGATGCTGTGGTGGTCCATTCTCCACGGTGATATGATGTTGTTGTAGTATGCGACACAAGTTGAGGGATACAACTGCCGGCAAAGAAGAATAACAAAGACTTTAAAATCACAATAACAACATTACAAACACATATAAACATGTATAAAGGGGAAAGAGAGGGGAAGGGAACAATAAAAAACTCCAATTTCATGTGGATAAGGAATCATGATGATGGTCCAAAATACAGACTATATAAATTAGCGAGTATCTACTCTATAATTGCCGTAGGCATTTTCGTGTCGGACCCCGAAAACGCCGTGGCTATGTCACGCTGTGACGTCACCACGCGCGAGCAATGGCCGCGAAGCGGCCATTGCGAGTCGCTGGCCGAAAATAGAACCAGAGGCTCGGCCACAAAGTTAGCGATTTACCGCTGAGGTAGCGCGAGCAATGGCCGCGAGGCCATTGCGAGTCGCTACCTCAGCTGCCGCATCTGCCGCAACTCCCCCTATACTTTCAATGGGGATCTATTGCGAGTCGCTGTGTAGCGCGAGCAATGGCCGCGAGGCCATTGCGAGTCGCTACACTTGCGGCGCGGTTGCGGTAATCCCCATAGAAAGTATAGGGGGACTTGCGGCAGGTGCGGCAAGTGCGGTTTTGCAGGTGCGGCAAGTGCGGTTTTGAACTTGCAGCAGGTTTGCCCGCGAAAATTCCGTGGCAGACTCTGCTGTTGCTGGGTAGCAACCCATTTTGTCTACCAATCAGCATACTCTCCTTTGTCTACCAATCACTATGCTCCCACCTGCCGCAATTTTATAGTGTTTACTTTAAGTTTTCCTCACAAATTATTCCTGCCTTGGTGATCCTGTTGGACGGACGTCGGAAAACCAGTGCTGGAACCTCATCCCTACAAGACATCTTTTTGGCCCAATATAATCGATTAGTAATTATTATTAATTATTAATATTATTATTAGTGTTAATATTAATTATTATTATTAATCGATTATGGCTTGGTGTGATCCTGTGGGACAGACGTCGGAAGACCAGTGCTGGAACCTCATCTCTTCAAGATCAGCTAAGATATCTTTTTGACTCAATATAATTGATTATTCATTATGATTATTTATTAATTATTATTATTATTAGTGTTTATATTAATTATTATTATTAATATATTATTAATATTATTATTATATATTGATATATTCATAATTATATCTCTTTTTGGCTCAATAGAATTGATTATTCATTATGATTATTTATTAATATTATTAGTATTATTGTTAATATTATTATTATTAATCCATTATTAATATTATTATTATATTGATATATTCATTATTAGATATATATATATATTGATATATATATATATATATATACACATTCTATATATATATATATTATATAGATTAATATATATAGATATATATATATATATATATAGATGTCATATTATATATATGTATATGATTAGTATATATATATATATATATATATTTTGTATATTAATCTATATATATAAGCTAAGATATCTTTTTGGGCCAATATAATGGATTATTTATTGATATATTCATTATTATATATATATATATGATATAGATATATATATAATATATATTATATATATATATACATTATATAGATTAATATATATATATATATATATATATATATATATATATAGATGTAATTTTATATATATGTATATGTATATTATTATTATTTTTTTATAAATTTTTTATTTTGATTTTTTTTTTAACTATTTTGATTATTATTACATTGATTTATTATTTGTTATTTTAAGTGAATTTATTTGTATGAAGATTAATTTATTTTATTAAAAAACCGCATCTGCGGCGCGGTTGCAGTAATTCCCATACAAAGTATAGGGGGACTTGCGGCAGGTGCGCTGGCCACAAAACCGCAACACTTTGCCGCACAGTTCCACCCTGCAATCTCACTTTCAGGGATTACGACCGCACGCTACTGCCGCGGCCGTTGCGGTATCCTTATGGGGATTAACGCAACCGCGCTGCAAGTGCTCGCACTTAGTTCAGCGACTCGCAATGCGGCGCGTTGCGGTTATCCTTATGGGGATTACCGCAACCGCGCCGCAAGTGCTCGCACTCAGCCAGCAGACCTCGCAATGCGGCAGCGGTTGGAGTAATTCTCTATGGGTATTACCGCAATCCGCGCCGCATAGTGCTCGCACTCAGCAGCGACTCGCAATGCGGCGCGGTTGCAGTTATCCTTATGGTATTATCGCAATGCGCCGCAAGTGCTCCATCAGCCAGTCGACTCGCAATGTGCGCGTTGCGGTAATCATTAGGATTAATCTATATATATCAGCTAAGTATATCTTTTTGGTTTAATATATCGATTATTTATTGATATATTCATAATATATATATTATATTGATATGATATAGATATATATCTATAGATTAAATAATATATTATAAGTACTTGTATATTACAATATATGTTATGATCAGTATCATATATATATTGTATATTAATCTATATATATATCTATTATATAAAAGCCGAAGGCCACTTCCGGAGAACCCGAAGGCTTACTTCCGTGACTGCCTCCGACCATGCTGCTGACGTCACAGTGCAGTGAAGCCGCGCGGAACTTTCCGTGCAGCTACAGGCACCGGCGTTTCAACGTTCCGCTCGCCCCTCACTACTGTCTCATCAAACACACACACACACAGCCTCTCACTACAGTCCTCCCAAACACACACACACCATCCCAACCACATCACACACACACACTCACTCACACACTCACACACCCACACACACACACTCCAGTATACTTACCCCGCCGCCACCCCGCTGCACCGCTCCCGCCATGGCTCCGCCCACATCGCGGGGGCTCCCGCCACAGCTCCGCCCACATCGCTGGGCTCCCGCCATGGCTCCGCCCACCCCGCGGGACTCCCGCATTGGCTCCGCCCACCTCGCAAAACTCCCGCCTTGGCTCCGCCCACCTCGCGCTACTCCCGCCTTGGCTCCGCCCACCTCACGAGACTCCCGCCATGGCTCCGCCCACCTCGCGGGACTCCCGCCATGGCTCCGCCCACCTAGCCTGCGCTGACCAAAGAGCTGCCGTCCTCTGCTGACCACAGAGCCTCCTTCCTGCGCTGACCACAGACCCGCCATCCTCTGCTGACCACAGACCCGCCGTCCTCTGCTGACCACAGAGCCTCCTTCCTGCGCTGACCACAGACCCGCCATCCTCTGCTGACCACAGACCCGCCGTCCTCTGCTGACCACAGAGCCCCCGTCCTCTGCTGACCACAGACCCCCCGTCCTCTGCTGACCACAGAGCCCCCGTCGTCTGCTGACCACAGAGCCCCCGTCGTCTGCTGACCACAGAGCCGCCGTCCTCTGCTGACCACAGAGCCGCCGTCCTCTGCTGACCACAGAGCCGCCGTCCTCTGCTGACCACAGAGCCGCCGTCCTCTGCTGACCACAGAGCCGCCGTCCTCTGCTGACCACAGAGCCGCTGTCCTGTGCTGATCACTCTGCCTCCTTCCTGCGCTGATCACTCTGCCTCCTTCCTGCGCTGACCACAGAGCCGCCGTCCTCTGCTGACCACAGAGCCGCCGTCCTCTGCTGACCACAGAGCCGCCGTCCTCTGCTGACCACAGAGCCCCGCCGTCCTCTGCTGACCACAGAGCCGCCGTCCTCTGCTGACCACAGAGCCGCCGTCCTCTGCTGACCACAGAGCCGCCGTCCTCTGCTGACCACAGAGCCGCCGTCCTCTGCTGACCACAGAGCCGCCGTCCTCTGCTGACCACAGAGCCGCCGTCCTGCGCTGACCACTCTGCCTCCTTCCTGCGCTGACCACTCTGCCTCCTTCCTGCGCTGATCACTCTGCCTCCTTCCTGCGCTGATCACTCTGCCTCCTTCCTGCGCTGATCACTCTGCCTCCGTCCTCTGCTGACCACAGAGCCGCCGTCCTCTGCTGACCACAGAGCCGCCGTCCTCTGCTGACCACAGAGCCGCCGTCCTCTGCTGACCACAGAGCCGCCGTCCTCTGCTGACCACAGAGCCGCCGTCCTCTGCTGACCACAGAGCCGCTGTCCTGCGCTGATCACTCTGCCTCCTTCCTGCGCTGATCACTCTGCCTCCTTCCTGCGCTGATCACTCTGCCTCCGTCCTCTGCTGACCACAGAGCCGCCGTCCTCTGCTGACCACAGAGCCGCCGTCCTCTGCTGACCACAGAGCCGCCGTCCTCTGCTGACCACAGAGCCGCCGTCCTCTGCTGACCACAGAGCCGCCGTCCTCTGCTGACCACAGAGCCGCCGTCCTCTGCTGACCACAGAGCCGCTGTCCTGTGCTGATCACTCTGCCTCCTTCCTGCGCTGATCACTCTGCCTCCTTCCTGCACTGATCACTCTGCCTCCGTCCTCTGCTGACCACAGAGCCGCCGTCCTCTGCTGACCACAGAGCCGCCGTCCTCTGCTGACCACAGAGCCGCCGTCCTCTGCTGACCACAGAGCCGCCGTCCTCTGCTGACCACAGAGCCGCCGTCCTCTGCTGACCACAGAGCCGCCGTCCTGCGCTCACCACAGCTGCCTCCTTCCTGCTGCTCACCACTCTGCCTCCTTCCTGCGCTGACCACTCTGCCTCCTTCCTGCGCTGACCACAGAGCCCCCATCCTCTGCTGACCACAGAGCCCCCGTCCTCTGCTGACCACAGAGCCCCCGTCCTCTGCTGACCAAAGAGCCCCCGTCCTCTGCTGACCACAGAGCCCCCGTCCTCTGCTGACCACAGAGCCCCCGTCCTCTGCTGACCACTGAGCCGCCGTCCTCTGCTGACCACCGACCTGCCTCCGTCCTGCGCTCACCACTCTGCCTCCGTCCTGCGCTCACCACTCTGCCTCCGTCCTGCGCTCACCACTCTGCCTCCGTCCTGCGCTCACCACTGCTGCCTCCGTCCTGCGCTCACCACTCTGCCTCCGTCCTCGCGCTCACCACTCGGCCTCCGTCCTGCCTCACCACCTGCCTCCGTCCTGCGCTCACCACTGAGTCTCCTTCCTGCGCTCACCACTGAGCCTCCTTCCTGCGCTGACCACAGCCTCCTTCCTGCGCTGACCACTGAGCCTCCATCCTGTGCTGACCACTGAGCTCCATCCTGTGCTGACCACTGACCTCCATCCTGTGCTGACCACTCAATCCTGTACTGACCACTCAGCCGCCGTCCTCTGCTGACCACAGAGCCGCCGTCCTCTGCTGACCACAGATCCCCCGTCCTCTGCTAACCACATAGCCCCCGTCCTCTGCTAACCACAGAGCCCCCGTCCTCTGCTGACCCCCAGAGCCCCCGTCCTCTGCTGACCACAGAGCCCCGTCCTCTGCTGACCACAGAACCCCCGTCCTCTGCTGACCACAGACCCCGTCCTACGCTCACCACAGAGCCCCGTCCTCTGCTGACCACAGAGCCGCTGTCCTGTGCTGATCACCTGCCTCCTTCCTGCGCTGATCACTCTGCCTCCTTCCTGCGCTGAGCACTCTGCCTCCGTCCTCTGCTGACCACAGAGCCGCCGTCCCTTGCTGACCACAGAGCCGCCGTACTCTGCTGACCACTGAGCCGCCGTATCAGTGGCAACCACTGAGCCACCATATACAGTGCTAACCACTCAGCCACCATATACAGTGCTAACCACTGAGCCACCATATACAGTGCTAACCACTGAGCCACCGTATACAGTGCTAACCACTGAGCCAGCCGTACAGTGCTAACCACTGAGCCACCATATACAGTGCTAACCACTGAGCCACCATATACAGTGCTAACCACTGAGCCACCACATACAGTGCTAACCACTGAGCCGCCGTACAGTGCTAACCACTGAGCCACCATACAGTGCTAACCACTGAGCCACCATATACAGTGCTAACCACTGAGCCATCATATACAGTGCTAACCACTGAGCCACCATATACAGTGCTAACCACTGAGCCACCGTATACAGTGCTAACCACTGAGCCACCATATACAGTGCTAACCACTGAACCACCATACAGTGCTAACCACTGAGCCACCATACAGTGCTAACCACTGAGCCACCATATACAGTGCTAACCACTGAGCCACCATATACAGTGCAACCACTGAGCCACCATATACAGTACACAACCACTGAGCCACCATATACAGTGCTAACCACTGAGCCACCATATACAGTGCTAACCACTGAGCCACCATATACAGTGCTAAACCACTGAGCCACCATACAGTGCTAACCACTGATCCACTATATACAGTGCTAACCACTCAGCCACCATACAGTGCTAACCGCTGAGCCACCATATACAGTGCTAACCACTGAGCCACCATATACAGTGCTAACCACAGAGGCACCATATACAGTGATAACCACTGAGCCACCGTATACAGTGCTATCCACTGAGCCACCATATACAGTGCTAACCACTGAGCCACCATATACAGTGCTAACCACTGAGCCACCATATACAGTGCTAACCACTGAGCCACCATACAGTGCTAACCACTGAGCCACCATATACAGTGCTAACCACTGAGCCATCATATACACTGCTAACCACTGATCCACTATATACAGTGCTAACCACTGAGCCACCATATACAGTGCTAACCACTCAGCCACCATACAGTGCTAACCGCTGACCCACCATATACAGTGCTAACCACTGAGCCACCATATACATTGCTAACCACTGAGCCACCATATACAGTACTAACCACTGAGCCACCATATAGAGTGCTAACCACTGAGCCACCATACAGTGCTAACCACTGAGCCACTGTATACAGTGCTAACCACTGAGCCACCATATACAGTGCTAACCACTGAGCCACCATATACAGTGCTAACCACTGAGCCACCATACAGTGCTAACCACTGAGCCACCGTATACAGTGCTAACCACTGAGCCTCCATATACAGTGCTAACCACTGAGCCACCATATACAGTGCTAACCACTGAGCCACCATATACAGTGCTAACCACTGAGCCACCATACAGTGCTAACCACTGAGCCACCATATACAGTGCTAACCACTGAGCCACCATACAGTGCTAACCACTGAGCCACCGTATACAGTGCTAACCACTGAGCCACCATATCCTGTGCTAACCACTGAGCCACCATATACAGTGCTAACCACTGAGCCACCATACAGTGCTAACCACTGAGGCTCACACCCATATACAGTGCTAACCACTGAGCCACCATATACAGTGCTAACCACTGAGCCACCATACAGTGCTAACCACTGAGCCACCATATACAGTGCTAACCACTGAGCCACCGTATACAGTGCTAACCACTGAGCCACCATATACAGTGCTAACCACTGAGCCACCGTATACTCTGCTACCCACTGAGCCACCTGTATACACACAATTCATTTCACTGCACTCCCTCTATTAGTAAATAAACTATATATGGATTCTAGACTACCCGATTCTTTAGAATCGGGCCGCCATCTAGTATATATATATATATAATATAAACACATTGTAATAAATTGTAATATATAATATACATAATTTATTTAAGTTAGTAATATAACCGTTACACTTGCGGCGCGGTTGCGGCGCGGTTGCGTTAATCGCCATAGTAACTATAGGGGGACTTGCGGCAGGTGCAGCAAGTGCGGTTATGCACTTGCGGCAAGTGCGGCTGCGAAACAAAACGTAGCTTTTTGACTACCAATCACTATACTCCCCCCGCCACCATTTTAGTGATTAATAATATGTTTAATCCGCCATTTTATAGTGTTTACTTTAACTTTTCATCACAAATCATTCCTGCCTTGGTGATCCTGTGGAAGGACGTCAGAAAATCAGTGCTGGAACTTCAGCCCTACAATATCAGCTAAAGATATCTTTTTGTCTGAAATTATGTCAGTGCCTGAATATTAAATCTATATTATCTGTTTATAATTCTTTTAACATCGATTGTCATCTATATGTAAATAATGCTCCTTACTTCATTAACTTCTTTGTTGAGTTTTTTTGAGCTTAATTTTTTTTTGCAACCCCTTGCCGCTGTCAGCACACAACTCCAACCCCTGTCACCATACACCCCCCATATGTCCTCCCCCCCCCCATATGTCCGCACACCCCCGCTAATTTGCGGCAGATGCGGTCAAAAAAACGCATCTGCAACGTTTGCTGCATAAGCGTTACACTTGCCGCGCAGTTGCGGTAATCCCCATACAAACTATAGGGGGACTTGCGGCAGTTGCGGCAAGTGCGGTTTTGCACTTGCGGCAAGTGTGGCTGCGAAAAAAAACGTCGCTTTTTGACTAACAATCACTATACCCCCCCCCCCTGCCCCCATTTTAGTGATTAATAATATGTTGAATCCGCCATTTTATAGTGTTTCCTTTAACTTTTCCTCACAAATTATTCCTGCCTTGGTGATCCTGTGGGACGGACGTTGGAAAACCAGTGCTGGAACCTCAGACCTACAATATCAGCTAAAGATATCTTTTTGGGCCAATATAATTGATTATTTATTGATATATTACATAATTATATATTATTATATAGATATATATATATATATATAATATATGACATATATATCTCTCTATATATATATAATTAATCTATATGTATATGATTAGTATATATATATATTGTATATTAATGTATATATATAATTTATATATATATATATATATATATATACTAGCTGTGAGCCCGATGCAAATGCATCGGGTGTCTAGAATATTTTAAAATTTTTTTAACATTTTCAAATAATATCCATATAAAGTATAGGGGGACTTGCGGCAGGTGCGGCAAGTGCGGTTTTGCACTTGCGGCAGGTGCAGCCGCGAAATAAACCACGGCTGACCGCGGTTTTTTTCGCGGCCGCACCTGCCGCAAGTGCAAAACCGCACTTGCCGCACCTGCCGCAAGTCCCCCTATACTTTCTATGGGGATTACCGCAACCGCGCCGCAAGTGCAGCGGTTATGCGGCAAATCCGGCAGATGCGGTTTTTTTCACCGCATCTGCCGCGATTTTGGCGGACATATGTATGCGGACATATGGGGGGTGTGTGGTGACAGCGGGGGGGGGGGGGGTGTGGACATCGGGGAGCGTGGTTACAGGAGAGGCTCCGGAGCACTGTGTCAGCATGTGCTGACAGCAGCGGCTCCGGAGCGGGATCGGAGCAGGGGTGTGCGGACATATGGGGGGGGTGAGGACATATGGGGGGGGTGTGGTGACAGGGGTTGGGGGTGTGTGCTGACAGCGGCGAGGGGTCGCACGTGGTGACGTCACAGAGTGACAAAGGCACGGTCTTTTGCGGGGTCCGACACGGAAGTGCCTACGGCAATTATATAGTAGATAGAATACATACAGCAGTACCGGTGTGCAGCGGTGCCAGTGTGCAGCAGTGCGGGAGTCCAGGAAGAGACAGCAGGTGGGTGCAGTCAGGGGGGCTGGGGGACAGTGGCCGGGAGCGTTCAGGAGCAAGCCGGGGAACAGCGGGCAGAAGGGGGCTGGTGGAATAACAGCCATGTGTGGGCAGGAGGAGGCTGAGGAAGAGCGGCCAGGTGCGTGCAGGAGGGGGCCGGGGGACAGTGGCCGGATGCGGGCAGGAGGGAGGCAGGGAGACAGCAATCGGGTGCGGCAGGAGGGGGTCAGGGGGACAGCGGCCATGTGCGGGCAGGAGGGGTCCGGGGAACAGCGGGCAGAAGGGGGCAGGGGAACAACGGCCATGTGTAGGCAGGAGGTGGCCGAGAAAGAGCGGCCGGGTGCGTGCAGGAGGGGGTCGGGGAACAGCGGCCGGGTGCGGGCAGTAGGGGCGGGGGGGCCTTCCTGGCCGCACCCGCCCGCTGTCCCCCGGCCCTCTCCTGCCCGCAGCACTGTGCTTAGCAGAGTTTACAGCAACTCAGTGGTTAGCAGACTTTATGCGGCTCAGTGGTTAGCAGAGTATACGGCGGCTGAGTGGTTAGCAGAGTATACAGGGTCTCAGTGGTTAGCACAGTATACACTGGCTCAATAGTTAGCACTGTAAACAGCCTCAGTGGTTAGCACTCTATGGTGGCTCAATGGTTGGCACTGTATATGGTAGCTCAGTGGTTAGCACTGTATATGGTGGCTCAGTGGTTAGCACTGTATATGGTGGCTCAGTGGTCAGCACTGTATGGTGGCTCAGTGGTCAGCACTGTACGGTGGCTCAGTGGTCAGCACTGTACGGTGGCTCAGTGGTCAGCACTGTACGGTGGCTCAGTGGTCAGCACTGTACGGTGGCTCAGTGGTCAGCACTGTACGGTGGCTCAGTGGTCAGCACTGTACGGTGGCTCAGTGGTCAGCACTGCACGGTGGCTCAGTGGTCAGCACTGTACAGTGGCTCAGTGGTCAGCGGAGGACAGAGGGCAGAGTGGTCAGCGGAGGACGGAGGGCAGAGTTTATCAGCGGAGGATGGAAGGCAGAGTGGTCAGCAGAGAACGGGGGGGGCAGAGTGGTCAGCGTAGGCCCAAGGGGAGGGCAGAGTGGTCAGCGAAGGTCGGGGGGCAGGGTGATCAGCGGAGGGTGGGGGGGCAGAGTGGTCAGTGGAGGGAAGGGGGGGCAGAGTGGTCAGTGGAGGGAAGGGGGGCAGATTGGTCAGCGGCGGCCAGGGGGGCAAAGTGGTCAGCGGAGATCAAGGGGGACAGAGTGGTCAGCAGAGGCAGGGGGGAGGGGCAGAGTGGTCAGCAGAGGCCGGGGGGCAGAGTGGTCAGTGGAGGCCGGGGGGGCAGAGTGGCGGGGAAATACTTACTTCCATCGCCATCTTGCATGTCGCCACTGTGAACAGGGCGAAACCAAGATGGCGGCCGGGAACTCTCGTGATACTTCCCGGCCGCCATCTTGGTTTCAATCTGTACGTGGCGGCGACATAGAAGAGAGCGGGCGGAAGACGGAGGCGGGTGCGTTCTGGTGGTAAGGCTACTTTCACATTACGATTTCTTTAAATCCGATGCTGTCCGAAATAAATCGGACAGCATCGGATCCAAACTGATCTCTGCAATCGGATGCCAAATAGGCATCCGAATCCTACTTTTTGCAGGATCAGTTTGGGCTGTCACGTAGCTCCTCCTCCTCTCTCCCTCCTGTCATCTTGCTGCCTCTCTGCGGCCCCCCTGTTTTGCCCTACTGTCCCCCTACTCTCTCCCTACTGTCCCCTGCTGTGCCCTCTCATGTGCCCCCCTCCTGTGCCCTCTCATGTGCCCCCCTCCTGTGCCCTCTCATGTGCCCCCTCCTGTGCCCTCTCATGTGCCCCCCTCCTGTGCCCTCTCATGTGCCCTCTCATGTCCCCCCCCCTCCTGTCCGCTCCTCATGTGCCCTCTCATGTGCCCTCTCATGTGCCCTCTCATGTGCCCCCTCATGTCCCCCACCTCCTGTCCCCCACCTTCTGTCCCCCCTCATGTCCCCCCCAACATAACAAATGTTTATTCTCACCTTCCAGCGCTCCCTCGGCGTCTCCAGCTGCAGCCGATCGGGTGTGCAGGACCTGTGATGACGTCAAAAGCGTCATCGGTTACCGCGGTAACCGGTCATGTGACCCGATCAGCTGATCGGGTTCTGACATCATCACAGGTCCTGTTACCGAGCGAGCAGCTGCAGCTGGAGACGCCGAGGGAGCGCTGGAAGGTGAGAATAAAGATTTTTTATTTTTAAACACTTGATTTAACTTTAGTATGACGGGGCACAGGAGCACAGTGGCACAGGCTCCGGAGCACTGTGTCAGCATGTGCTGACAGCAGCTGCTCCGGAGCGGGGGCACAGGGGCACAGGGACACAGGCTCCGGAGCACTGTGTCAGCATGTGCTGACAGCAGCTGCTCCGGAGCGGGGGCACAGGAGCACAGGGGCACAGGCTCCGGAGCGGGATGACAGCGGCGAGGGGTCGCAATGCCCGCTACGCGGGCAATGCCTCGCACGGCGTGGTGACGTCACAGTGTGACATAGCCACGACGTGCCGGGGGCCGACACAAAACGTGCTACGGCAATTATATAGTAGATATATATAATTATGAATATATCAATATAATAATATTAATAATGGATTAATACTAATAATTAATACTAACACTAATAATAATAATATTAATTAATAATCATAATGAATAATCAATTATATTGATCCAAAAAGACATATAATTATGAATATATAAATATAATAATAATATATAAATAATAATAATTAATATTAAAACTAAAAATAATAATATTAATAAATAATCGTAATGAATAATCAATTATATTAGTTAAAAAAGATATCTTAGCTGATCTTGTAGAGATGAGGTTCCAGCCCTGGTTTTCTGACGTCCGTCCCACAGGATCACCAAGCCATAATCGATTAATAATAATAATTAATATTAACACTAATAATAATATTAATATTAATAATTAATAATAATTATTAATCGATTATATTGGCCAAAAAGATGTCTTGTAGGGATGAGGTTCCAGCACTGGTTTTCCGACGTCCGTCCACAGGATCACCAAGGCAGGAATAATTTGTGAGGAAAAGTTAAAGTAAACACTATAAAATTGCGTCAGGTGGGAGTATAGTGATTGGTAGGCAAAGGGGAGTATAGTGATTGGTAGGCAAAATGTGTTGCCACCCAGCAACAGCGTAGTCTGCCACGGGATTTTTCCGCGGGCAAACATGCCGCAAGTGCAAAACCGCACTTGCCGCACCTGCCGCAAGTCCCCCTATACTTTCTATGGAGATTACCGCAACCGCGCCGCAAGTGTAACCGCATTACACTTGCGGCGCGATTGCGGTAATCCCCATAGAAAGTATAGGGGGACTTGCGGCAGGTGCGGCACATATGCGGCGCGGTTGCGGTAATCCACAGGGGCACAGGGGCACAGAGGCAAAGGAGCACAAAGGCACAGGGGCACTGGGGCACAGGGGCACTGGGGCACAGAGGCACTGGGGCACAGGGGCACAGGGGCACAGACTCCGGAGCACTGTGTCAGCATGTGCTGACAGCAGCTGCTCCGGAGCGGGATCACAGGGGCACAGGCTCCGGAGCAGCTGTGTCAGCATGTGCTGACAGCAGCTGCTTCGGAGCGGGATCACAGGGGCACAGGGGCACTGAGGCATAGGGGCACAGGCTCCGGAGCAGCTGCTCCGGAGCGGGATGACAGGGGCACAGGCTCCGGAGCAGCTGTGTCAGCATGTGCTGACAGCAGCTGCTTCGGAGCGGGATCACAGGGGCACAGGGGCACTGAGGCACAGGGGCACAGAGGCACAGGCTCCGGAGCGGGATGACAACGGCGAGGGGGCATTGCGACGACTCGCAATGGCCGCTTCGCGGCCAATGCTTCGGCGTCATGACGTCACAGAGTGTGACATAGCCACGGCACGTCGGGGGCCGACATGAAAATGCCTACGGCAATTATAGAGTAGATATATATATATACACACACATTGTAATTAATTTGTAATATATAATATACATAATTTATTTAAGTTAATAATATATATAATATATTTTATTTATATATTTTTATGATATAATTTATATATAAAAATATATTGTATATAATAAAAATTAACAATATAAATATTACAAATTTGACTATATTGCTATGCAGAATGTATATTGATTGCTTCCTTAAATAATATACTGTAGCTATTATTGCATACATTTTTCTGTATTGTGCTCAATATGAGCTCTGACAAACAAAAAAGCTCTGTTAGAGCTAAGAATGCTGCACGCCAGCGCAAGAAGCGTGCGCAGGAAGATCCGGAAAAAAAACGTCTCCGTTTGCTTAAGCTCACTGAGGATTTCAAGAAAAGAATTGCAAAGGAGTCTGCTGAAGAAAGAAGCAGTCGGTTGGCCAAAAAAGTTGACGCGGAATGCAAAAGACGCAAAAAGCAAAAGGTTAAGGTGCAAGGAGAACCATCTACCTCTGACATGGCGTCCATATCTGGGTCTCCAACACTGTCTGAAATTCAACTGCCTACAACAACTGGCCGCAAACAACAAAATGTGAAGGTGCAAGTAGAACCATCTACGTCTGACATGGCGTCCATATCTGTGTCTCCAACACTTTCTGAAACTCAACTGCCTACAACATCTGGCTGCAAAACAACAAAAGGTGAAGGTGCAAGGAAAACCATCTACCTCTGATATGGCGTCCATATCTGTGTCTCCAACACTTTTGGAAACTCAACTGCCTACAACATCTGGCACGGGTAAAGTGAAGGGCAAATGTTCTTCTAAAACAAGAACAGACAAGATTGCTTCTGCCTTGACAAGACACAAATTGGCTAAAGTCAAACGTTTACAAATTATGTCACCTACCTCAAAACAACGCCGTTTGGCCCATTTGGCTGCCTCACAGCGTCAACTACGCCAAAAAAAAAACCTCCGTAAGAAGTCTCCAGTCACTACTTCTTTTGTTGGATGTCTTGACAGTTCTACACAGCAACGCCTTATTTATGTAGGCATCTACAAAAAAGGTCATCTGTTGCTCACTTCACCTACGTCATCAATCCCTATTGCCTTTACTGATGACGATACCGGTATTTTAGAACATACCTGTGGGCCCATGAATGTGTTATGTCAACATTGTGAAGCACAACATTTTGAGGCTGAAAGGCCATCTGATGGACAGTTCTCCCTTTGTTGTCACAAGGGCAAAGTTAAGGTACCATTACCTCAGTACCCTGAGCTCTTCACTACTTTACTGAAAGGAGACAGCCCATATAGTAAAAATCTCATGGACAATATCAGGAGCATTAATAGTTCCTTTGCATTTGCTTCCATGGGTGCAAGTGTTTCTCAACCACCTGGACACGGTCCGTACTGTTTCCGGATTCACGGCCAAATTTACCATAGAACTGGAACTCTCCACCCCGCTGAAGGTCAAGTTCCAGCATATGCACAGCTGTATATTTTGGATAGTGCTACTGCTACTGAACAATGCCTACAGTCTCCAGAAAATCTCAAGTGTAATCCAGCCTTGATGAGAATTATTGCTGAGCAATTGGAAGGTATTAATCCCTTTGTTTCAGCTTATAAAATGTTACGGCAAGTGGAGGAAGAGGAAGAACAGAAAGCATTTGAACATGGCACAAATATGCCTAATATCATCATGGCAATTAAACAAGACAGAGAGCAAGACCCAAGACGGTATAACAACCCTACTGTCCATGAAGTCGCAGTCATCTTTGAAAATGCTGATGGAGAGCCACCATTTAATAGAGACATTTTAATACATCTAAAACCAGACCCAAATAATCTGTTGGCCCCCAGAACACAGCAAATAAGCATTTTACACAGTAATTTGGATGCATTACTGTATCCATTGTTTTTCCCTCATGGAGAGCAAGGGTGGCATGAAGCACTCATGCAGCAAGGCCAAAATGCTCGCAGGGTGACACAGCTGCAGTATTACTGTTATTTGCTGTCAGTACGGACAGAATTCAATCCTGTCCTTAATGGAGGTAAACTGACCCAGCAGTACTTGGTGGATGCCTATGTAAAGATCGAGGCCAATCGTTTAAATTTTATACGACAACACCAGAAAGATTTGAAGGTAGAAGATTATTGTCTCCTTCAAGAACATTTGCTGAGAAAATCTGTAGAAAAAGGAATCCCCATTGGCAAGACGGTAATTTTACCATCTTCCTTTGAGGGAAGTCCCCGAAACATGCAGCAGAGGTATCAAGATGCCATGGCGATTGTAACTAAATTTGGAAGACCAGATCTTTTTATAACGATGACCTGTAATCCAAAATGGAGTGAAATTGCAACCAATTTACAGCCATGGCAGCGTGCTGAACATCGCCCGGATTTAGTGGCCCGTGTATTCAGGATTAAACTTGAAGCCCTTTTGAAAGATATTAATTCTGGATTATTTGGTAAGGTTTGTGCTATGGTTCATGTGATAGAATTTCAAAAGCGAGGCCTACCACATGCTCACATTCTAATTATTCTGGATGCAAACTCAAAACTAAGAACTGAGGTGGAAGTGGACAATACTGTTTGGGCTGAAATTCCTGATCCATCACATTACCCTGTGCTCCATCAAATTGTCATGCAACACATGTTTCATGGCCCCTGTGGACAACACAATCCCAATTCTCCATGTATGGAGAATGGAAAGTGTAAAAAAGCTTTTCCCAAAAAGTTTCAAACAAAAACTGTTATACCTGAGGATGCATATCCAAGTTATCAAAGAAACGAAGGACCTTCTTTTCCACACCATTCCAAGATGATTGATAATTCTTGGGTGGTTCCATATAACCCTTTCCTTCTATTAAAATATAAGTGCCATATCAATGTGGAAGTATGTGCTTCCATTCAGAGCGTAAAATACCTCTTCAAATATGTGTACAAAGGTCATGACAAAGCCAATGTGGAAATTTGTGAAACCAACATCAGACACGATGAAACTCATAAATTCATGGATTCCAGATATGTCAGTGCACCAGAGGCAGCTTGGCGAATCTTTGCTTTCCCAATGCATAGACAATCTCACAGCATTATTCGTCTTGCAGTACATCTGCCTCATTCACAATCACTTTTTTTTCACGAGGGTGATTCTGCGGACAACATCAGTTATTCAATGGACAGACAATCAACACTCATGGCCTACTTTACCCTCAATGAGAATGATCCCAATGCTCGGGAGTACTTATATCGTCAAATTCCGGAGCATTATGTTTGGAAAGAAGGTGCATGGGAAGTTAGAAGGAGAGGAGGTGCTTCAGTGATTGGTAGACTCTACACTGTTAGTATTCAAGAACAAGAACGTATTTTAAGGCTGTTGTTACTCCATGTTAAAGGAGCTACAAGTTTTGACAACCTTAAGACTGTTAAGGAAGTCACATACCCCACTTTTAAAGAGGCGGCATTAGCTCTTGGATTGCTCTTCGATGACACTGTTTGGAGAAAAACTTTATTGGATGCCTGTGTTCTCAATATGCCTGCACAGCTCCGTGACATGTTTGCGTATATATGTGTCTTTGGTCCTCCTAATCATCCCCTGGAGTTGTGGCAAGAATTTAAACAACACTTCATTCAAGATTACTGTCATGCCTATCACCCCGACACTGATGATTGTGAGCATTGTGAAGGATATGCCATGACTGATGTTGAACATGTTTTAAAATTTCATGCGAAACATTTTAATGAATTTAATCTGCCACACCCAAAAAGAAAACCACACATTCGTCCTCAATACAACAAAGAAGAAGAGTTAGTAAGAGCACATGAAATGAAAGTCACCTTAAATGATCAACAACGTTTGGCCTATAATGCAATCCATAAAGCTTTAGAGGATACAAGTGATAAGGCAAAGTGCTTTTTCCTTGATGGTCCCGGTGGAAGTGGGAAAACCTATCTCTATCATCTATTGATTCATGAACTGAGAGGAGAAGGAGAAGTTGTCTCACCTGCAGCCATTACAGGGATTGCTGCTAATCTATTGCAAGGAGGAAGAACTATCCATTCACTGTATGGCATACCAATACCAATTAATGAGACATCTGTTTCAAGAATCAAAAATGATACTGATGCGGCCCAACATTTGAAGACTACCAAACTCTTCATCATCGATGAGTCTACTATGTTGTCAAAATACGCTTTGCATGTAATTGATCAATTATTACGGGATGTCATGACAACTGATGTCTCCAAGAAAAATAAATTACCCTTTGGAGGGAAAGTCATTGTTCTGGGAGGAGACTTTCGGCAGTGTCTTCCTATCATCTCTCATGGAACAAGGACAGATATCGTAGAGAGCTGCATTAAATATTCACGACAATGGCAGCTTTTCAATCAATTGCCGCTCATTAACAACATGCGCTCCATTGATCCTGATTATAGCAATTGGTTAATTCAATTGGGAAATGGAGAATTGTCCAATGATTACAACCTTGGTGATGATGTCATTGAGATCCCGCAAGACATGATCTGCACTGGCTCTTTAATCTTGGATATATTGGTGAAAACATTGTCATTGATGTGAATAATGATGAAAGTATTCAGAATGCTGCATCACATGCCATTCTTTGTCCCAAAAATGACGCTGTGGATTTGATCAATTCAAAAGTTATGGATTGTATTCCTGGTGAATACATTGAATATTTGAGCCACGATTCCATTGATCCAGATGAGACAGAAAATCCCGAACAATATCCCGTGGAATTTCTAAATTCTCTAACACCAACAGGAATGCCTTCTCATCTCCTGAAATTAAAAGTTGGTACAATTATAATGCTTTTGCGTAATTTTAACAGCAGAAAAGGACTTTGTAACGGGACTCGGATGATTATTATTGCTTTGTTTGACAACTTGATACAAGCAAAAGTAATTTCTGGCTCGGATGAAGGAAATGTAGTCTTCATTCCAAGAATTGATCTCTGTCCATCAGAGACTGGATTGCCTTTCAAACTAAGACGTCGGCAATTTCCCGTGAAGCCTGCCTTTGCCATGACCATAAATAAATCCCAAGGACAAACTTTGGAGAAAGTGGGGATTTATTTGCCAGAACCTGTTTTTGGTCATGGACAATTATATGTGGCTTTCTCACGTGTGAAGAGACGATGCAATGTGAAGGTGAAAGTGGTGGATTCATGCATTCAAGGCAAATTGGTGCCTAACTGTGAGAAAGTCTTCACCAAAAATATTGTCTATCGGAATATTTTGGGATGAACTTTTGCATATTTTATAATTTTACCTTTTCTATTTAAAAAAAAAAAAAAAAAAATTAGTTTAGTCTTTTCAATTTCAGTTTTTTATGTGCATAGTTTATACAATGTTTGTGGAAAAACACATTACAGATTTCATTGGAGATGTGTATCATTCTGATTTTCTCACAGGGTGATAGAAACCACTATTTAAAGCTCCAGCACTATATGTGCTGAGAGATTCGATTCTTATTCTTTAAAGGGAGAGGTTTTTGTGAACAGCTAAGAGACGGGTGGGATGGCTGTTCACACACATCTCATTAGCAAGGTGTGTTCCACATGTTTAGATAGATAGGGACAAACATAAATTATTAATTAGATTCTACCATGACATTTTTCTTACATTTTTTCACTATGTTGAGGAATATACTAAATGATAATAATTGATCATGAAGGACTCACCAACAACATACTTGCTGTAATTTTCATAATTGCATATATGTAATTTGTACTTAACTTGCGGTTTGTGCAGACAACATAGTTGCGGCAGTGTCATCCACAACAACTACAGTCACCTGTGGTTAGTTAGTGGATGCATCTTATGCACCTGCTGAAGCTATGTTAACTCCATTTACCGTAGGTTAACTACAAGTTTTTTTGTTATTGTATAGATATTGCTGCAAGTCTGTACTTGGTAACTCCTTCTGTATCAATTTACAAAATGTTATTATTTACATCACAATCCTCAAAAAATGTAAAAAAAATCCAGCTATTAACAATATCTAAATTATATCAATTCGGATTTAGTTAGAGTAGGTCCCACCAGGCGTAAGGGCATCTTGACGCGATTGGTGGGCTGACACAAACTGGCTGATACACACATTAGTACTGTTAATTCATCAATTCAAACAATTGACATATTAAGAAGTATTGCTACTTTGTGTTCTAAGACCCTTACAACATAATAGTTCAATTTTCCTTAAATGATATCAACCATACAAATATATGTAGTTGGTGTAAAGATGTCATTGGAATAATTGGATTATTATTTGAAAATCTAAAAAAAAAAAAAAAAATATTCTAGACACCCGATGCATTTGCATCGGGCTCACAGCTAGTATATTGTATATACATAGAACCCTACAAAAAGGGGGCGAAACTAGTTGTTTCATTGAGGCCCTTAGGGACTACCGTATCCAGTGTGATAATCCACTTTAATTCCCGTTGGGCTAATATTCTCTGAAGATTACCCCCCCGAATACCTCCATGAATTTGATCTATCCCCTTTGCTTTCAAAGAACTGGGGTTACAGTCATGATGATAATAAAAATGACGAGGTAAGGTCTTCAGGGAGGGGACATCTTTTTCTTCAGTCTTTTTGGCTGCACCAATCTCCCTTACATGCTCCCTAATTCTAACCCTCAGTTCCCTGGTCGTGAGTCCCACATAAATCCTGCCACAGCCACAAGTCACATAATATATGACATGTATGATTTTTCCACTGTACCTTGGTGCTAGTGTTTCTGTAATAGTGGCATCTTTTGTCTTTTGTAACTAGTATACACTATGTCTCTAGAAACCTTAATAAGTCAAGTTTTTATATGCAAGATACTGTAGCAATATGCTCTAATTTTTCTCCTATTTATTGTATGTGCTATATATAGAGCTGCTGAGCTCCACTGGGATTTCCCAGTATCTCTATTACTAAACTATATGGAACTATATCAACTGTATTTTTCTGTGTTTTTCACAGTGTGTCCATTGGTTCACATGGATTACAGGACCCGTGATCGCACGTGGCTCCTGGAACTTGATGAGACCTTTAAAGAGAAAGGTGACAATGTGGATAAGGCTATGAATGATGGCGGTCTGAAAGACAAAATTGTGAGATACAAGGATCTTATGAAGAAGAGGACGAGACTTTGGTGGAATCATGCCTTCCTGGAACGATATTCCCAGAGAGGCATGATTCCAAGAGGTCTGAGAATACAGGTTTTTCCTGCGTATCCAATCAGTAATGAAACATTTAAGAACCAATGGGAAGCCCTGGCTAACATATGCTCAGACGGTTTCATTGGGCTATTGTCAGGTGACAATAAGGTCAGTATTTCCGTATTAGAGCAAGAAATGGACGAATTGCAGGTGACGATCAGAGAGGGCCTATCCAAGGAGGCCTTGGCCAAATTTGAGTTGGAGATAGAGAATGAGATCAGCAAATGTGAGAAGGAGATCAAGGAAGCTAAATTAAAAAAGTTTCATCGAGACCTGGGTGACTATCAGCATCAGAGAGTCTATAAATGGAAGAATAAAAGAGGGAAACCAAGGAATCTTCCACCAGCACCCAAACTCGATCAAGCTGGTATACCTGAGCCTATTATTCCCAGAACTCCCTCCCTGGTATCCTTAACATCAGGGGATGAAACACAAGATGGGGATTCTGGAGAAGAGGGAGCAGGAACCTCGGGTCAGCAGCTGGGAGACGAACGTCAGATAGTTACCAGATTACAGTCTCTCAACCCCTTCAAACCCAGAAAGGTAAATGGTAATAATGATACATCTCTTCAAGTTATAAATCTCTCTGAGCACGTCCTTACAGCAACACAGATTGAGGTCCTTTCTAAGGGCTTGACTTTTGTACCTGTTAATTCTTTTAATTATTTTACAGCCCTGAAGGACCTCCATCTGTTTTCGCGAAAATTGCTATTAAGGAAATATCATTATAAGACTGCTCAAGAGACTGAAGAGAGAAATGAACAAAGAGCCCTCTGGGATTTAATGGAGTTGGAGAATGAGGAACCTCCTGACACCTCCGGTAGGTTTCCTTCTAACATTTTGTCTAGATCTAAGAAGTTTCCTCCTTTGTCAGCCTGCCCTGCAATTGATATTTTTACCAAATTGGTCGCTGAGGATTTCAAAAAAATTCCAACGAGAAGGTCCTTTGATAATCTTACGCACCAACAGCGTAATGCTGTTGCTGAATTGAAATCCATGGATGACATAGTGATAAAGGCGGCTGACAAAGGAGGAAACGTGGTTATTTGGCCATGCGCCATGTACGAAAAGGAAGCCCTAAAGCAACTTAGGGATAGGAATGTATATGTCAAACTTGATTCCAATCCTGTCTGGTCCTTTTCTGAAGATCTGACCAGGATTCTGACCTTGGCATTTGAGGAGGGGATCATCACTAAAAAAGTACTTGATGGTCTCTTGGTGAAGTTCCCAAAAGTGCCGACTTTTTACTTGCTTCCAAAGATTCACAAGGATCCGTCAGTCCTCCGGGGTGTCCTATAGTGTCAGGGATGGAGGGTCTATGCGACCCGGTTTGTCGCTTTATTGATTTTTATTTAAAACCACTTGTTGAGACCCTTCCATCCTATATACGGGACACAACTGACGCCCTGGCAAGGATTGATGGGATCTTTGTGGAGTCTGATATGTATTTGGTTACAGCCGACGTGGAGTCCCTCTACACCTGCATTGATCACGATGCGGGTGTGGAGGCGGTTCGCCTCTTCCTCGGAGAATCCAACCGGGATGCCCATTTATGTGAGCTGATAATAGAGCTGCTCCGTTTTATCCTGTCGCACAATTTTTTCACCTTCAAAGATCGTTTTTACTTACAATAGCGCGGCACTGCCATGGGCGCGGCTTGTGCGCCTTCGTATGCAAACCTGTTCATGGGTAACTGGGAGCGTGGTTTGTTCGGGGGCGTGCAGGCCGTGTCCCATGTGCAGTGCTGGATGCGTTATATCGACGACATTATGATTGTGTGGCAGGGTACGACGGAGCAGCTCTACTCTTTCATGGAACTATTAAATCGGAATGAGTTAAATATCAAGCTCACATATAAATATAGTAAAACATGTATTGATTTTCTTGATATCAAGATTGAGGTGGGTAGACGGGGGTTGGAGCAGACGGATGTCTTCAGGAAAGAGACATCTGTAAATGCTTTACTGCACTCCTCGTCTGCCCACACTCGGTCTACTTTTAAAGCAATCCCGGTTGGACAATTTCTGAGGATGAGGCGAATCTGCTCCACCGAGGCAAACTTTGAAAGGCAATCAACGGATTTAAGTGAAAGATTCAGGCAGAGAGGGTTATAGCGATAGAGCCATCAAGCAAGGCTACTTAAGGGCCAAGCATACTAAATGTGATGCTCTCCTCCTCTCTTCTGAAAAGAATAAGAGGCTGGATGGAGCGTTTGGGGAGACCAGGTACATCTCGACCTATAATCATGAATGGGAGACCATGAGGCGAATACTAAAAAGACACTGGCCGGTGTTGCAATCTGAGCCCGCTCTGAGTGATGCCCTCTCGGAGAATCCTCTAATGACATCTAGGCGATCCTCTAACTTAAAGGATATATTGGTGCACAGTCACTACATAGCCAAAACACCGAGGATTTTTGGGGTGGGCCCTCCTCGGAAAGTGTTCTTCCCGTGCGGCGACTGTGCTACATGCCCCAATCTATGTCGCAGCTCAGAATTCACCTCCAGTGATGGCCTGAGAACATATAAAATCAATCAGCATATCTCGTGCAGCAGCACACATGTCATATATTATGTGACTTGTGGCTGTGGCAGGATTTATGTGGGACTCACGACCAGGGAACTGAGGGTTAGAATTAGGGAGCATGTAAGGGAGATTGGTGCAGCCAAAAAGTCTGAAGAAAAAGATGTCCCCTCCCTGAAGACCTTACCTCGTCATTTTTATTATCATCATGACTGTAACCCCAGTTCTTTGAAAGCAAAGGGGATAGATCAAATTCATGGAGGTATTCGGGGGGGTAATCTTCAGAGAATATTAGCCCAACGGGAATTAAAGTGGATTATCACACTGGATACGGTAGTCCCTAAGGGCCTCAATGAAACAACTAGTTTCGCCCCCTTTTTGTAGGGTTCTATGTATATACAATATATACTCGCTAATTTATATAGTCTGTATTTTGGACCATCATCATGATTCCTTATCCACATGAAATTGGAGTTTTTTATTGTTCCCTTCCCCTCTCTTTCCCCTTTGTACATGTTTATATGTGTTTGTAATGTTGTTATTGTGATTTTAAAGTCTTTGTTATTCTTCTTTGCCGGCAGTTGTATCCCTCAACTTGTGTCGCATACTACAACAACATCATATCACCGTGGAGAATGGACCACCACAGCATCTGAGCATACCTCTCCTTATTTATGCTCGCTACACTGTTTAAGCCTGGGGCCCCTCTCCATGTTACAGTTCAGCGCTGGTGGATCGTGTGCGCATGCCTTCTCTTCCGAGTCGGACCTCCATCGCTGAGGCGCGACTCAGCGTGGTTTGTTTACTCGTTGCCGGGATACCCTTTCCGACGCGAGTGAATGAGCCGCGTGTCGCGCCGGAAGCGATGCGAGTTGCCGACAGCGGCGAGTACGCATGCGCCGCAATATGCGATTCTACTGGCTGGGTAGAAGCATGTGACCATGCTGATTAGGGATATAAGCTGCGAGTTTGTAATCGGCAGGTACTCCTCGTGATGAAGCAAGCGTGATAACAAGCAAGAAAACTAAGCGAAACGTACGTCAGGAGTCTGGTACTAAAGGGGGTTCCCTCCTCCTTGCACTAACTGCACTTTGGTATGGATTTGGACCTCTAACAGCTATGGACTGATCAGCTCACTAGTTGGGCAGCAACCATTTGGGGGTGGTATTTCACAGTATAGCCTGTATACAACTTTGTGATTATTATTGGCATTTCTGTGATTCCCTAAACAAGGGTTTACTAAAGGCCACCTATGGTTTGCATTGATTGTCAATCCAATTGTATGATTTTTCCACTGTACCTTGGTGCTAGTGTTTCTGTAATAGTGGCATCTTTTGTCTTTTGTAACTAGTATACACTATGTCTCTAGAAACCTTAATAAATCAAGTTTTTATATGCAAGATACTGTAGCAATATGCTCTAATTTTTCTCCTATTTATTGTATGCAGCACAGGGGAGAAGAGGGTGATGTGGAGCCAGGAGGACCCGGTAATCCGTGATTACCATTTACTTATTCATTTTTTTTCCTGCTTCTAGGGGGGATTATGAGATGGTTTTAGATTATATGGCTACCAGTGCCTCCCACCCAATCCATAGTGAAAGCATACAGTTGGCAACCTAGTTTCATGGTCATCTTTCTTCCACCTCAACCCCTTCAAAATCAATGAAGCAGTGTGAGTCAGAGGTCATGTAGCTGTCACTTATGCTTTTTGATGACTTCGGTGGCTGGGGCTCCATGGACTATCCACCTGGCCCTCCCCAGAGATGGAAGAGCCCAAGCGATGAAGATGCCCATCCAGTTCTTGTGATGGAGGCTGAGTCCATGGGAGAGCTGATGCACATGGTCAGTGCATCACCTCACCACATCTCAGAGGATGATAAAACACAGGTGCCAACTGCTGTAGCTTTCATCAGTATGCAGACCTGGAAGGAGGGCAATACTTGCTTGACCCCACCTGGAGTGAATGCCATGCTACTTACATGCGCGTTTGGATGAAGAGAAGGTGCTTATGCAGACCAAACAAAGCCAGAGAAAAGATGGTTCAAAATCCCAGCGGCTGTCCCATAGCCAAAAAGTCA
Source organism: Allobates femoralis (assembly GCA_033576535.1). Classification (NCBI taxonomy): domain Eukaryota; kingdom Metazoa; phylum Chordata; class Amphibia; order Anura; family Aromobatidae; genus Allobates; species Allobates femoralis. The sequence continues at coordinate 481,413,819 of JARQOC010000004.1, read as the reverse complement.
GCTGCCACCGCCCACTGTGCCAGTGAAAAGGTCACACTTTGGTCAGCTCAATTGAGCCCCGTGGCATGGCATTTCTTTCAGGAATGTGCTGATGACAAGGCGTGGGTGGGTTGCATGCTGTACCATCTGAATCTGATGAGAGTCAAAACATTTCTGAACCTGAGCATCACCTTCAAGATGCATCATCTGAATTCCAAGCAGGAGCTGCAGTAGAATAGTTTCCAGAGAAATCTGGAAAGAACTCAAGTTCTCCCTGATTTCTCTTTTGCTGAGGTGTCAGCATCTTCCTCCATCTCACGATCACCATGCCACCTACTTCCCTAGGACATGATGTGGTAGCAACGCCACCACCAGTGTCACCTTCTATATCCACAGTGTGCCATGGAAGCTCTGCAGGTCTGTGAATTTTTCCCAAACATGAAATTCAGCATGAACATTGCAGATTCTGTTTGAAATAGGAGACCCAAGTAATTTACCAAAAAATAGCCAAACATGCCTTTGTTTGGGAATAAAGTTGGAAATTTAAAATGGTCCTAAAACTTTCCTAGATTGTTTGGCTGGGAACGACAACTAACCATATGGTTAGGAGTATACCCAGCCATCAGTTTTACTGCTTTTTTCAACCTGTAGAATTTTTGGGAGATTTAAAATATTTTTTTCAAGTTTCCTGGAGTTTGCAGGTCTTTTTCAATTTTGGAAACAGTGCCAGATGTGGCAGTAGCTATGAAGTCCAAGAAAAATTAAAATGTCCTTAAAAGTTTTGTTTAAGAGAGCTTAATATTTTATTTAAAACATTTTTAAAGTTTTTGTTATTATTATTATTTTTTATTATTTTTGGGGGGAGCAAACCTTTATAATTGCAGAGGGTCAGCAGCATGCGAGGCCATCTCTTCTACATTTATGTGATAGCAATTCATATAAGAATAGCATATAGCCATTATATGCTTCACATACATGGTCTTATAGGTCCTTTTACACATTTATGAAATACCATACTATGAATATTGCTGTGCAATACTGTGCAATCACTTTATTTAAAGGGAACCAACCACCTAAAAATCCCTATCTAACCTATAAATATCTGTCCCTGGAGCCTAAAATTAGTATTCTAACCATCCCTGACTGACAATCTACCTTACTAGATGCACAATAAATCACTTTTTATACTTACCAAATCCTTGACTGATGGGCGTTCCTCCAGGGTCTTTGACCGATAGGCGGGTCTCCTTGCTGCGCTCGCACCCGCCTCGCTGCTGTCCATCTTCTTTCTAGGATGCAAATTACCCGCCCATTGCGTCCTCGCAATGAGCGGGTCACGTGCTGCAGGCCCCGCGTCACTTCCGCCCGCCGCATCACTGGTATACCCAGGCCGGCTTCAGAGCACGCGCAGATGGCATGCTGAAGCCAGCCTGGGCGCATTATAGACCCAGCGACGCGGTGGACGGAAGTGACGCGAGGCCTGCGCAGCGAGGAGATTCGCCTATCAGTCAAAGACCCTGGAGGAACGCCCATCAGTCAAGGATTTGGTAAGTATAAAAAGTGATTTATTGTGCATCTAGTTAGGTAGATTTAGTGAGTCAGGGATGGTTAGAAAAGTAATTTTAGGCTCCAGGGACAGATATTTATAGGTTAGATAGGGATTTTTAGGTGAAGGCCCCCCCTTCACCTCTCCCGGCGGGCTGCACCTGCCGGTGCGCCTGCCGGTCAGCTTCCTGTGCTCCGTGTGGGCCCCTCCTCCTCTTCTGGGCTCTTCCTCCTCACTGGTGGATCGTGGGTGAGGTAAGTATGAATGAATAAATGCATGCATGGATGGACGCATGCATGTATGGATGGATGGGTGCATGCATGGATGGATGGATGCATGGGTTTATGCATGCATTGGTGGATGGATGCATGGGTGCATGCATGCATGGATGGGTGCATGTATGCATGGGTGGATGGCTGCATGCATTGAAGTGTGTATGAATGGATGCATGCGTCTGTTGATGCGTAGATGTGTGCATGAATGGATGTGTGCGTGTGTGGATGTGTGCATGCATGGATGTGTGCATGCGTGTGTGGATGTGTGCATGGATGGATGTGTGCATGCGTGGATGTGTGCGTAGATGGATGTGTGCATGGATGGATGTGTGCGTGCATGGATGTATGCATGGATATTGCATGGATGGATGCATACATGTGTGGATGTGTGCATGGATGGATGTAAGCGTGGATGTGTGCGTGTGTGGATGTGTGCATGGATATTGCATCGATGGATGGGTGCATGGATGCGTGTGTGTGGATGTGTGCATGGATGGATGCGTGGATGTGTGCGTGGATGGATGTGTGCATGTATATTGCATGGATGGATGCATGCATGGATGCGTGCGTGTGTGGATGTGTGCATGGATGGATGTGTGCGGTGCGTGGATGGATGTGTGCGTGCGTGGATGTGTGCGTGGATGGCTTTGTGTGTGCATGGATGTGTGGATGGATGGATGTGTGCGTGAATGCATGGATGATGGGTGCATGGGTGGATGATGGGTGCATGAGTGGATGATGGGTGCATGGGTGGGTGGATGCATAGGTGGATGGATGGATGCTTGCAACAAGGGATCAAGTGTCCTCTTGTTGTAGTCTCTGGGATCGTAGTCATGGTGCACTGTATGACAGATCATTGCCATACAGTGCACCATAACTTTGACCCCAGAGACGAAGAGGACACTTGATCCCTTGATGCAGTCTCTGGATTGAGCAGAGGCGACGAGCGTCATGGGACCTTCATTGTATACTACGTTGGAGGCGATCGAGTGTCGTGGGATCTTTGTTGTGGACTATGTCGGATCTTTATAATAAAGATGGAGTCCGAATTTTGTTTGTGTTTTTTTTTTCAAATGTGTGGTGTATTTTTTGACTATTTACTAGAGATGCCTAATGGCCGGGTCTAACATTGGCCCGACATTATGAATCTCGGGCTTAGTGCCAGCTGCCAATAAAAAGCTGGCATTAACCCCTTTATTACTCAGTTTGCCACCGACACCAGGGTAACTGGAAGAGCCTGAGTTCAGCGCCAGAAAATGGCGCTTCAATAAATGCGCCATTTTCTGGGGCGGCTGCGGGCTGCAATTCGCAGCATGGGGGATCCAGAACACTTGGGCCTCTCCATGCTGAGGATTCCTGCCCCCAGCTGCCAAGTTGTACCTGGCTGGGCCAAAAATATGGCGGAGCCCATGTCTTTATTTTTTCTAGAATTAGTTCTAGAAATAAAAAAAAATGAGCTTTGCTGTATTTTTGGTTGCCAGCCAGGTACAACAAGGCAGCTGGGCGTTGCTAGCAGTCTGTAGCTTCCAAGTTGTACCTGGCTGGACCAAAAATATGGCGGAGCCCCACGTCATTTTTTTTTCTCAAAGCCAGGTACAAATTGGCAGCTGGGAGGCTGGAATCCCAGGTGTGGAGAGAACCAAATGTTGTGGGCAAATTGCAACCCACAGCCACCCCAGAAAATATCACATTCAATAGAGGCGCGATTTTCTGGTGCTGTTCCAGTTACCCTTGTGCTGATGGCACACAGGGGCTCTCCATACCCGACATGGTGCCCGCTAACAAGTTGAATGGAAAATTAGCTCCAATTGTTAGCGAACATCATGTCACATATGGAGAGCCCATGTGTGCTAAACATTAGAGCTCCCCCACAAGTGACCCCATTTTGGAAACTAGACCCCCCAAGGAACCTATCGAGATGCATAGTAAGCACTTTGAAACCCCAGGTGCTTCACAAATTGATCCGTAATAAGGAAAAAGTACTTTTTTTTCACACAAATTTTATTTTTCATTTTTACTAGGGATGGGCGAATCTACTCGCTAGGACTCGTTACTCGGCGAGTAGTAAGGGACTCGCAGGACTCGGTACTCTGCGAGTTTCCCAGCGTTTACTCGCACGAGTCCAATGCAAATCAAAGGCAAACGCTGACAAAACTAGGATTGCCATTGTTTGCATTAGACTCTACTGTGCCAGTGATAGCAGGGAAACTCGCAAATAACTGCTGTTACATTGCGAGCCGAGTCCAGCTGTCTTCCCTGTGCAGCTCCAGGGTCCTAGAGTCCGTCTGCTCACAGAGATGATGTAGCAGTGCTGAGATTGTTCTCAGTCTGCTCATTCCCTGTGCATAGACATCTATATCTATGCACAGGGGATGTAGCAGAGAGGACATCGCGTTTTGGACTACGTCGGACGGAAGAGGATTTTTTTAATTAAAGATGGAGTCCCTAATGGCTTTTTTTATTTCAAATAAAAAATTTTCTCTGTGTTTTTTTAACCCTTTATTGGAGATTCTTAGTGGCTGGGTCAAACGTGGCCTGACATTAAGAATCTCGGGCTTAATACCAGCTTGTATAACAAAGCTGGTATTAACCCCTTTATTACCCAGCGTGCCACCGCCACCAGGGCCGCTGGAAGAGCGGGGTTCAGCGCCAGAGGATGGTGCTTCAATGAACGCGCCATCTTCTGGGGCGGCTGCGGGCTGCAATTTGCAGCGGGGGGTGCCCAGAAAGCTTGGGCATCCCTGCGCTGCGGATTCCAGCCCCCAGCTGCTTAGCTGTACCTGGTAGACATAGAAATTGCGCGGAGCCCCACGCATTTTTTTTAAATTATTTCATGAATTTCAAAGTCAGAGTCTCAGAGTCAGAGTCTCAGAGTCAGAGTCTCAGAGTCATCAGAGTCTGAGTCTCAGAGTCAGAGTCTCAGAGTCAGAGTCTCTCAGAGTCAGAGTCTCAGAGTCAGAGCCCTCAGAGTCAAGTCAGAGTCAGAGTCTCAGAGTCAGAGTCTCAGAGTCAGATCAGAGTCTCAGAGCAGAGTCTCAGAGCCAGAGTCTCAGAGCCAGAGTCTCAGAGTCAGATCTCAGAGTCAGAGTCTCAGAGTCAGATCCTCAGATTCAGAGTCAGAGTCTCAGAGCCAGAGTCTCAGAGTCAGAGTCTCAGAGTCAGAGTCTCAGAGTCAGATCTCAGAGTCAGAGTCAGAGTCTCAGAGTAGTCCCAGAGTCAGATCAGAGTCTCAGAGCCAAGTCTCAGAGCCAGAGTCTCAGAGTCAGAATCTCAGAGTCAGAGTCTCAGATCAGATCCTCAGATTCAGGTCGGCTCCGCGCAAGTCTCTATCAGAGTTCAGAAGCAGTCTCGAGTCAGAATCCAGCTCAGAGTCAGAGTCTCAGAGTCAGAGTCTCAGAGTCTCAGAGCCAGAGTCTCAGAGCCAGAGTCTCAGAGTCTCAGAGCCAGAGTCTCAGAGCCAGAGTCTCAGAGTCAGAATCTCAGAGTCAGAGTCTCAGAGTCAGATCCTCAGATTCAGAGTCAGAGTCTCAGAGTCTCACCCTCAGAGCCAGAGTCAGAGTCTCACAGTCATAGTCTCACCCTCAGAGCCAGAGTCAGAGTCTCAGAGTCAGAGTCTCAGAGTCAGAGTCAGAATCTCAGAATTTCATGAAATAATTAACAAAAAATGCGTGGGGCTCCGCGCAATTTCTATTTCTAGCCAGGTACAGCTAAGCAGCTGGGGGCTGGAATCCACAGCGCAGGGATGCCCAAGCTTTCTGGGCACCCCCCGCTGCAAATTGCAGCCCGCAGCCGCCCCAGAAGATGGCGCGTTCATTGAAGCGCCATCCTCTGGCGCTGAACCCCGCTCTTCCAGCGGCCCTGGTGGCGATGGCACGCTGGGTAATAAAGAGGTTAGGGCCAGCTTTGTATTATGAGCTGGCCCTAAGCCCGAAATTTATGGCGGTCACGCCAATATTAGACATGACCGCCATGAATTTCTATTAAATTGTTTTAAAAAAAACACAACACAGAGAAAATTTTTTATTAGAAATAAAAAAAAAGCCATTAGGGACTCCATCTTAAATTAAAAAAATCCTCTTCCGTCCGACGCAGTCCAAAACGCGATGTCCTCTCTGCTCATCCCTGTGCATAGATATACGGTAGATGTCTATGCACAGGGAATGAGCAGACTGAGAACAATCTCAGCTCTGCTACATCAGGCAGCAGGCGGGCTCTAGGACCCTGGAGCTGTGGCAGCCAGCACACTGAGCAGACAGCCGGACTCTTATCTGTGCGAGTTTTCCAGCGATTACAGTTGCAAAGTAAACGAGTTCAATGCAAATAAATGGCAAAACTAGGATTGCTTCAGGCTGAAGCTTCCGAGACATATCTGCGATTTGTAAATCTCACACTACTCGCTATTACTCGCTTCCCCATTCATTAACATTGGACTCGCTAGACTCGCAACGACTAGCGAGTCCTGTGCTCGGACTCGCTAGAGTCAAGCGATTCCGAGTAATTTAGGATTCGCCCATCACTAATTTTTACGGATCAATTTGTGAAGCACCTGGGGGATCAAGGTGCTCACTATGCATCTAGATATGTTCCATGGGGGGTCTAATTTCCAAAATTTGGTCACTTGTGGGGGAGCTCCAATATTTAGGCACACATGGGCTCTCCATACGAGACATGGTGTACACTAATAATTCCAATTGTTAGCGGGCACCATGTTGCGTAAGGAGAATCCCTGTGTGTCTAAACATTGGAGCTCCCCCACAATTTACCCCATTTTGGAAACTAGACCCCCCAGGGAACTTATTTAGATGGGTGGTGAGCACTTTGAACCCTCAGATGTTTCACAAATTGTTCTGTGAAAATGAAAAAGTACTTTTTTTTTCACAAATATGTTCTTTTAGCCTACATTTTTTTATTTTCACATGGGCAACAGGATAAAATGCATCCTAAAATTTGTTGGGCAATTTCTCCTGAGTTGACCGATACCTCATATGTGGTCATAAACCACTGTCTGGGCGCATGGTAGGGTTCAGAAGTGAAGGAGCGCAATTTCACTTTTTGAATGGAAAATTAGCTCCAAAAGTCAAATTGCACTCTTTACCTTCTGAGCTCTGCCATGTGCCCAAACAGTGGTTTATGACCACATATGAGGTATTGGTGTACTCAGGAGAAATTGCCCAACAAATTTTAGGATGCATTTTATCCTGTTTCCCATGTGAAAATGAAAGAATTGAGGCTAAAAGAACATTTTTGTTAGAAAAATTAAAATGTCTATTTTTTCCTTCCACGTTGTTTTAGTTCCTGTGAAGCACCTGAAGGGTTAATAATCTTCTTGATTGTAGCTTTGAGTAGTTTGAGAGGTGCAGTTTTTGGAATGGTGTCAATTTTGGGTGTTTTCTGTCATGTATGTCCCTCAAAGGGACTTCAAATGTGATGTGGTCACTAAAAAAATTGGTTTTGTAAATTTTGCTGGAAAAATTAAAAATTGCTGATGAACTTTGAACCCTTGTAACTTCCTACCCAAAATTTTTTTTTTCCGAAATTGTGCTAATGTAAAGTAGACATGTGGGAAATTTTATTTATTAACTATTTTGTGTCACATAACTCTCTGGTTTAGCAGAATAAAAATTAAAAGTTTGAAAATTGCAAAATTTTCAAAATTTTTGCAAAATTTTTTATTTTTTCACAAAAAAACACAAAAATCGACCTAAATTTACTACTAACATGAAGCCCAATATGTCACAAAAAACAATCTCAAAATTGCTAGGATCTGTGGAAGCGTTCCAGAGTTATTACCTCATAAAGGGACACTGGTCAGAATTGACAAAAATATCAAGGTCTTTAGGGTCAAAATAGACTGGGTCATGATGGGCTTTAGGTCATGGGCAGCATGGGCAGCAAGGAGTGATTCGCAATTGGCGTAAGTCAATTTTCCACCAACAACAACTTTAAAAAGTAACATCAGGAGGCCGACCGGAAGAGAATGTAGTGTCATGTGGAGGCTAGGCATCACCTGGTTAGCCAGCTAGCTGCACCCAAGCCCATAGGGCTTGTCGGTGTTGGCCAAGTTGGTCCCATCTCTCCTAAAGGGAGTGATCATCCCCTAACTCTTCCATCATCTTCTCCAGCAGTGGCCATGATGGGGTGTGCTGGAGGGCAGGTGGAGGCAGAATATGCCCATGGAGGAGTAGCCCCTGCAACTCCACGAGACCGTCCGGCAGGGGAGTACCATGAGCAGCATTGACCTCCATCCCAGATAACAATGAGAAAGCTGCTAAAGAGTTATTACTCAAATTAAATTGGACTTGCCTAACAAAAGGCATGTTGTTGGGTTGATGACACGTCCCTTGGTTGGCATTTTGATCGAAGAAAGACTTTTTTTGTTGTTTTTCAGTTCTTCGAACAGTAAAACCTTTTTTTGTTAAATTTATTTCTCCCCTTCCTAAGTTTAGTGCCGGTTGTGCTTCCCTCTGCTGAATTAGTGAAAATGCATGCTACATCTCAAAGCTCATAATAGACTGCCCTTGATGGACTTTGCACTATTGTAATGGAGTCTGCTGATCCCTGTGGGATTTTCCTTATATATACTGTGCATAATCATATATATGACTGGAGCATGTGGCCTCATATGAAAACTCCCTATTTATTATAATGACTGCTGAACCAGACCCTACAAGTATGTCCTACCTATTGTGTCGCTCTATATCCTATGTAGATGGTAAGCTTTTGTACAGGGCCCTCACCCCTCCTTTAACTGGTGAACTATGCATTACTTTGTATTGTCATTATTGTCTGTACATTGCCGCCTGCTCAATTGTAAAGTGGTGTAGAATATATTGGCCTTAATATAACATAAAATTTATTATTACTATTATTATTATTAATTATTATAAATTTGTGTTTGAGATTTATTATAGTCTGTGCTACAGTAAAGTTTCTTTTTACTTCACTCATTATGTGTTGCTGAACTGTTTCAGCAAAGAGGTGTTTTGATACTTCCCTACTGGCGAACAAGCAACAGGCCTCTGGCCTGATGGTGTGAGGTATGGAAATGCAGGACACTAAATACACTCCTGTAGAAGAGGGCTGGCCTAATGCAGTCCTCAAGGGCTGCAAACAGTGCATCTTTTCAGTATTTCCCTAGTATGGCACAAGGTGTTAGAATCATCACCTTTGCAGGTGATGAAATTAGCATCTGTGCAATGCTAAGGAAATTCTGAAAATTTGCCTTGTTTTGAAACCTTGAGAACTGTAGTTGGCCATCCCTGCCCTAGAAGTCTTTGTGGAAGTAGCCAGGGGGAACAAGGAATCCTCTAACCCATCACCAAAAATGTGGCTCTCTCTGGACCCTCTTAGGCCTTGAATCCATGGTGCGTTTAATGCTTTTTTTTAATGCAGATTTCAAGAATCTGCACCAAAATCTGCATTTCTATCTTGAGGCCAGCAAAGTCTATGACAGGTCAGAAGTGTTGTGCTCATGTTGCTTTTTTTTCCTTTCACATCTGGTTCAGATTTCTTTTTTCTGTCCCAAAGTCTGAACCAAATCTGCAAGAAAAAACACGTTGGCACAGCACTTCAGAACTCTCAAAGACTTTGCTGCCTTCAGGATAGACATGCAGATTTTGATGTAGATTCTCAAAATCCACTTCAAAAGAAGCAGGAAACATTGTACTGGGTTCATGGGGTCTTACAACAGTATGGTGGGGTGACATTTACAGAAAGCATGCCCCATTATCATCTGCTGTTCTGCTCTGTACTCAGTGTCCCGGCATCTTTTGACTCTGTTCACACTAGAGTCTGATGTGCAACCGTATGCTTTCTTGTTCAACCAGAGTTAGGGCGTTGGCTGTTGGTATTCACTGATCCTCGCATTAGGCTGCATTGCGGATATCTCTGATGTGCTCCTGTAGTCTCACCTTGAGGGACCTCGTGGTCATCCCAATGTAAATGAGACCACAGGGACATGTGGCATGGTATACTACCGACTCAGTATTACAGGTGATGTGGTGCACAATCTTGTACTGCCGGATCCCTGCTGAGTCGGTAAACATTTTTGTTCTTGGTGTGAATTTACATGTGCAGCAGCGGCCGCATGGATAAGATCCCCACGGAGGACCCTTAGAACTCAAGAAAGTCTGCCTAGTTGGAGCTGCATAATGACTATGCGTGACATATCACCTAGATTTTGAGAGCGACGCCATGCAAATTGTGGCTGGGAGTTCAGGTTACGTTTCAAATCTTTATCTGTCAACAACACAGGCCAATGTTTTTTAATAATGTCCCTAATAGAAGCCCACTGGGGATTAAATGTAGTAATAAATCTTACTTTTTTTATCACCATAGTGGGTGTTGTTTTTCTTTTTTGGTTGTTGTGACAGAAGGGTTTCCCTATCTGAGCTAATTGCTCTAAGATAGCCCCTTTTAATGTCGGGATTTTTATATCCCCTTTCTTTGAAGCGCAAGCTGAGATTCTCCGCTTGTCTGCTAAAGGTGACGTCATCAGAGCAGATTCGTCTAGCTCGCAGAAATTGTCCTATTGGTATAGAGTTTTTTAGGCATGGTAGATGAGATGACGACGCGTGCAATAGACTATTCGTTGAGGTTTTCTTACGATAGATGTCCGTGGTGAGTGACCCGTCCGAGTTTTTTGTTATTAAAACATCTAGAAACTCCATATTTGTCTGACTATATTTCCAGGTAAGTTTTATATTCCTATCGTTGTTGTTTAACAAACGTAGGAATGATTCTAACTCGGACGTGGAACCCTGCCAGATGAAGAGTATATCGTCGATATAACGTGACCACGAGATGACCGCATTGTGTCCCTCAGTTTTAGGGACCGTGTCCCGCTCCCACAGCCCCAGGAACAGATTTGCGAATGAAGGTGCGCAAGTTGCGCCCATTGCTGTACCCTGGAGCTGTAGGTAGGGGCGGTCCCTAAAAACGAAAAAATTATGCGTCAACGCAAAATGCAATAAAGACAGCACAAAATCAATAAATTCTCTGTCTAGAGGGGTTTTTAACAAAAAGTATTTTGCTGCGGTCATCCCGTGGTCATGCCCTATCGACGTATATAGGGATTCCACGTCACAGGTGACCAACCACATTTCATTAGTAAGTATCATTCCTTGAAGCTTTCTCAGAATGTCATTAGTGTCTCTAATGAAAGAGGGCAAAGTTTCAACACAATGTTGCAGATAAAAATCCACAAATCTGCAAACTGGTTCACAAAGACCCGCCACCCCTGAGACAATAGGTCTCCCTGGTGGGTTAATGGGGTCTTTGTGAACCTTCGGCAGAAAGTAAAGAGTGGGAATAACTGGAAATTCTGGAAAGAGTGCTTCTCTCATTTTGAATGAAATGAGAGAATTTTCAAAACCTGAATCCAGCAATGCCTCGAGTTCAGCCTGGTAGTCTTTTAGGGGATTGCGTTCAAGCCGCTTATAGCAGGCTGTATTTTGTAAATGTTTGCCTGCCTCGGCTTCATATAGTTGTGTTGGCCAAATTACCACGTTCCGGCCCTTGTCAGCCCTCTTTACCACAACGTCCTTCATGTGCTTTATTTCCTGAATCGCTTTACGTTCACTATGGGATAGATTATAATGATAAGATGGATTTTTTGCCAATTGGCTCAAATCTTCCCTTACAAGGCGCAGAAAAATTTCCACAGGTGGGCAGGACGACACAGGCGGGAACGTGGTGGACCTAAGATGTAAGTGCACAGGTCCTCTGGTAAGAGAACCCCTCTCACCCTCACCCTCAAGATCTTCCAGATTACCCAAAGCCTGAAGCTCCAAATCTGACCCTGACAATTGGGGTTCACTAAAGTGTTTTTTAAAAAGTAGCTTGCGAGCAAAAAGCTCGAGGTCTTTGATGACAGTAAATTCATCAAGGGAACCTGTGGGTGAAAATGATAAGCCTCTAGATAAAACACTTATTTGTGCTTGCGTCAAGACATGACTAGACAGGTTAATCACCTTTAATGTTTCTTTTTCCTCTTGTTCCTCATATTGTATGGGTGGCGTGACTTTGGGCTCTTTGGAGCCACTGGTGTGACTACTTTGGGTCTCGTTCCTGAGACGCCTTCTCCGGGGCCCTCCCCTAAAAAAGGCTGTGCGGCACATTCGTCTTCAGAAGTAATAGGTGACTTTTGAGGAGATGGTTCTGGTCTTGGTCTCTTTTTTGGTGTTTTTTTGGTATTATGCCATCGGTATACCTTTTTCTCTTGAAAATCACTCAAGTCACGTAGATACTTTTTAGACTTTATAGTCTTCACCTCCACCTCACACTTATTTATCTCCTCCTCCAGTTGACTGTTAAATTCCTTACAGTCTTCAGGTGAAAGAGAACTTTGTATTTTTCCACGGATGGAATCTATCTCACTCTCTAACTGCTCTAGTTTTTTCTTATCCTCCTCAATCAAGAGCTCCAACAGAGTTACGGAACAACTGGTTAGGGCTTTTTCCCATTTACCAATGAAATCAACGTTTTCTACATCTAGGGTGGGGAACAGTTGAATACGTAAACCCCTAGGTATAATTCCTTTTTCCAGATTACTGAGTGCTGCCCTATTCCACCAAACCTTAACGCGTTTTTTAAGAAGCTCCTTAAGCCGTATTTTCAGGTCCTTTAAACCAGTCGACTCTCTTAAATCCAAGGGTTTCTCTCCAAAGACAGAACCCAATTGGGTTACCCAGGTATTGTCACGCTTTCTATAGTCCATATAGTCTGAAAGAGGATCCAAAAACCAACATTAACATATAACCTACAGATGAAATAACTCTTATTTTACCAAAAGAGCTGGCAACCCAAGATTAATTTACCAAAAACAAAGTAATGATCATAGATAAGACCATCACAGAACAACACCAACTCAACAATAATAGCAAATATTACAAATTTTATTAATGAATAAATAACAAAGACATGAAAACGTAGGATAATACAATATAAACAAAACGAAATTGCGCACCAGACACAGGCCGGAGGCGGGCGACCAATGAGTGCAGACTATGCAAATAGGCGCGAGAATTCAAAGTTTGAATTTCGCGCCTATTTGCAGCCCGTCTCGCCGGGATACATGGTGGCCGCAGCGGCGGCTCTCCTCACAGCCCCCCCGCGGCACCCCCGCTCTTCCTGCCCCTGCTCCCCGCGGCACACCCGCTCTTCCTGCCCCCGCTCCCCTCACAGACACAGATAGCCCGCTGGAGTGGGTGCACCCACCTCCGGCCCCCTCTTGCCCGCCGCTACTTTTCCGCCACCCACTGCTCTATTCCCTCCTCGCTCCATCCATTTCCTCTCCCCCAGCTCCATTGCCTTCTCCCCACTCCATTGCCCTCTCCCCGTTCCATTGCCCTCCCCATGCTCCATTACGCCCCCCACCGCTCCATTACCCCTCCCCACGCTCCATTACGCCTCCCCCACCGCTCCATTACCCCTCCCCGTCCCCATCTCACCCGCCACTCCATCTCACCCGCACCCGGTAATGAGCGGTCATGTTGAAAGGCTCTTCAGCCCGCCTATCACATGACTGCTCCTTACTTACTGTGATTTAAACATCGGGTGCGGGTGAGACCGGATGGGAGGGGGGATCCATCTTGTGCTAACCACTGGCCCTCCATCCTGTGCTGACCACTGGCCCTCAATCCTGCGCTGACCACTGAGCCTCCATCCTGCGTTGACCACTCAGCCTCCATCCTGCGCTGACCACTCAGCCTCCATCCTGCGCTGACCACTCTGCCTCCATCCTGCGCTGACCACTCTGCCTCCATCCTGCGCTGACCACTCTGCCTCCATCCTGCGCTGACCACTCTGCCTCCATCCTGCGCTGACCACTCTGCCTCCATCCTGCGCTGACCACTCTGCCTCCATCCTGCGCTGACCACTCTGCCTCCATCCTGCTCTGACCACTGAGCCTCCATCCTCTGCTGACCACTGAGCCTCCATCCTCTGCTGACCACTCCATCCTGCGCTGACCACCGGGCTTCCATCCTGCGCTGACCACCGAGCCTCCATCCTGCACTGACCACCGAGCCTCCATCCTGGGCTGACCACTCTGCCTCCATCCTGCGCTGACCACTTTGCCTCCATCTTGCGCTGATTCACTCGGCCTCCATCCTGCGCTGACCAGCCCATCCTGCGCTGACCACCGCCTCCATCCTGCGCTGACCACTCTGCCTCCATCCTGCACTGACCACTCTGCCTCCATCCTGCGCTGACGACTCTGCCTCCATCCTGCGCTGACCACTCTGCCTCCATCCTGCGCTGACCACTCCATCCTCCGCTGACCACCGAGCCTCCATCCTGTGCTGACCACTCCATCCTGCGCTGACCACTGAGCCTCCATCCTGCGCTGACAACTCTGCCTCCATCCTGCGCTGACCAATCTGCCTCCATCCTGCGCTGACCACTCCATCCTGTGCTGACCACCGAGCCTCCTGTGCTGACCACTCTGCCTCCATCCTGTGCTGACCACTCTGCCTCCATCCTGCGCTGACCACTCTGCCTCCATCCTCTGCTGACCACTCTGTCCCTATCCTGTGCTGACCACTCTGCCCGCATCCTGTGCTGACCATTCTGCCCGCATCCTGCGCTGACCACTCTGCCCCCATCCTGCGCTGACCACTCTGACCCCGTCCTGCGCTGACCACTCTGCCCCCATCCTGTGCTGACCACTCTGCCTCCATCTTGCGCTGACCACTCTGCCTCCATGCTGTGTTGACCACTGAGCCACTGCGCAGTGCTAACCACTGAGCCACTGCACTGTGCAAACCACTGAGCCACCGCACTGTGCAAACCACTGAGCCACTGCACTGTGCAAACCACTGAGCTATCAAACTGTGCAAACCACTGAGCCACCATATACACTGAAAACCACTGAGCCATCATACTGTGCTAACCACTGAGCCAGTGTATACTGTGCTAACCACTGAGCCACCGTTTACAGTGCTAACCACTGAGCAAGCGTATACATTGCCAACCACTGAGCCCTCATACTGTGCTAACCACTGAGCCACCATATACACTGCTAACCACTGAGCCACCATAATGTGCTAACCACTGAGCCACCATAAAGTGCTAACCACGGAGTCACCTGACCACTGAGCCAGGTTATACTGTGCTAACCACTGAGCCACCGTATACAGTGCTAACCACTCATCCACCATAAACAGTGCTAACCACTCAGCCACCATAGTGTGCTAATCACTGAGTCACCGTGTACAGTGCTAACCACTGAGCCACCTTATATAGTGCCAACCACGGAGCCTCCATACAGAGTTAACCACTCTGCCTCCACATAGTGATAACCACTGAGCCACCGTATAGTGCTAACCACTGAGCCAGCATGCAGTTCTAACCACTGAGCCACCATACAGTGCTAACCACTGAGCCACCGTACAGTGCTAACCACTGAGCCACCGTACAGTGCTAACCACTGAGCCACCGTACAGTGCTAACCACTGAGCCACCATACAGTGCTAACCACTGAGCCACCGTACTGTGCTAACCAATGAGCCACCATACTGTGCTAACCACTGAGCCACCATATACAGTGTCAACCACTGAGCCACCATACTGTGCTAACCACAGAGCCACCATACAGTGCTAGCCACTGAGCCACCATATTGTGCTAACCACTGAGCCACCATATACAGTGCTAACCACTGAGCCATCATATACAGTGCTAATCACTGAGCCACTATACTGTGCTAACCACTGAGCCACCATATACAGTTCCAACCACTGAGCCACCATAGATTGCTAATCACTGAGTCACCATATACAGTCATAACCATTGAGCCACATTACTGTTGTAATTATTGAGCCACAATATACACTGAGGCTCCGTATACAGTGCTAACTACTGAGCCAGCGTATACTGTGCTAACCACTGAGCCCCTGTATCAGTGGCGTAACTAGAGTCCAAAGGGCCCCGGTGCGAAATTCGGACCTGGGCCCCCCCCCCTTCCCCCGCGTGCCCACATTGGTCAGATGTACATGCCCAATGTAACATTCTAAATCCTATAAAGACTCATGAATTGACCCCTCTCTCCTTCATTATGTATTAATGCCCCTCATCCTGCTATATATGGTCCTCATCCTGGGAGATATAACCTTATCCTGGTATATATGGTCCTCCTACAGGGACGCATATCCATGTAAAGCAGGTGCAGGGGTCGGCAGGCGCCAGGCCCCTGTACCGCTAGGCCCAGTCGCACTTGCGAACCCTGCAACCGCGGTTGTTATGCCACTAGGTATCCCCATCATCCCCTTGCACCCCCAATAAGGTATCCCCATAACATAGAGACAAACACACAAACTCAGGGACACACACACAGAGGGACACACACACAGAGGGACACACACACAAGGACACACACACCAGGGACACTTCTTACCGGTCCATCAGCGCTGCTCTCAGCCTGTAGGTGTACCGATGCCGCCAATGCATGGAACATGGCACCGTACTCCTCTCCCTGCCTCAGATGCCGTAAGTGTACGGTGCCGCTGTCCTGGCCAATCACAGACCATGAGCCGCCTGGTCAGCCAATCACAGGCCATAAGGTGATGTCATGCGCCGACCGGCCTGTGATTGGCCGCCGGGCCTGTGATTGGCCAGGACAGTGGCAGGGGACAGGGAGAGAATGGTGCAGGACTTTATGCATCCGGCGGCTGTGATCAGCTCCCTGGGGACATGGATATGCGTCCTCAGGGACGCACATCCATGTAAAGCAGGTGCAGCCAGGGATCAGTGGGCCTGGTCGCACCTGCGTCCGTGGTTGTTACGCCACTGACTCACCATCCTGTAGGCTGTGAGGCCTCACGGGTAGGGTCCTCTCCCCTCACCCACGATATCCTCACCCATCTCTTGTAGACGGTGAGTCCTTGTGGGCAGGGTCTTCTCTCCTGTACCTGTGTGTACCTTGTATTGTTCTTGTAATTGTCTATGTATGTCCCTTGTCACATGTATAGCACCATGGAATAAATGGCGCAATAATAATTAATAATAATATAATAATCATTTCATCATCATGCCCCATTGTTATTTGAGACATTAGTGCCCCCAATTTCCTCAGAACTGGACACTCATATTGCAGCTCTTCCCTATGCAGAACAAGCAGACAGTGCTGCAATACCAGTCTCAGTCCATGGTCCAGGGAGGCACTGTTTTCATGGAAAATTGAAAAATTATTATTATATATAAATTATAATAGGAAATTACCCCAGTTATATTTTATAGATCAGCAATTTTCATGTGAGAGGAAAGTTCCTACCTGCCAGACAGGCTGTGGTATCGACCCAGGTGAGGAGCTGTTCAGCACTTAGCTCTCCCAGGTCGTTGGAGTGCCAGGGAAGACTACAGCTGAGTAACAAGCGTGAGAATGGAAGGCAAGGTGTGGCTCCATGCCACCTGGGATGGTGCCAACCCACTGTGACCCTGGTACTGAGGTCCAGTCATGTGACCTGCAGGCTGCACTTTGTATCAGCTAAGACATGAACCTGCTGGAAAGTGTTCACTGCCAGCACCTGCATCCTCCAGCCCATGATTAGGTTACATGCCCCTCTCCAGCCTGCACAGCCTGCTCCTGGTCGCCCTCCTCCTGCACTCTCACTTGGCTTTGTACCTGCTCACTGTTCACAGGTACCGATTCCCAGGCAGATCCTGCAGACGTTTGTGAGTGTAACCCGCATGCTGCTATCTGGGGAGGCGGCAGATGCTGCAGGGGACACCCGGAGAGAGGGCACAGTCCTGGCATCAGACTGAGATGGTGGAAGTACAGACGCCGGCCGCTGTGTCCTGCTTGTGATGAGGTCACATGACCTCATCACAGTGCAGCAGCCGCGGGAGATTTAAAGCTGCAGAGCCCGCCAATTCTCCGGCGCCCGTGATCAGCTGCCAGAGACCGGCCGGGCAGAGCGGCCGCTCAGGGACGCACATCTATGTACAGATGGCGCAGCGGTCGCAGGGGTTGGCGGCTCCGGGCCCCCTGTGCCTCCGGGCCCGGTCTCACTTGCGACCCCTGCGACCGCGGATGGTACGCCACTGCCCTGTATACTCTGCTAACCACTGAGCCGCCGTATACTCTGCTAACCAATGAGCCGCCATATTGTCTGCTAAGCACTGAGCCCCCATATACTCTGCTAACCACTGAGCCCTGTATACTCTGCTAAGCACTCTGCTGCAGGCAGGAGGGGGCCCGGGAACAGAGGTTGGGTGCGGGCAGAAGGGGCCCCCCTCCTCCCCGCACCCGGCCGCTGTTCCCTGGCCTTCTCCTGCCCGCACCCGGCCGCTCTTCCCCGGCCTCCTCCTGCCCACTGTTTCCTGGCCCCATCCTGTCCGCACCTGGCCACTGTCCCCTGGCCCCCTCCTGGATTTTGGCGCCGCTGCACACCGGTACTTCTGTAGGTATCTACTATATAATTGTCTACTTCTGCCTGTTTATCTGTAACGCAAATCCTGCATTGGTGATTGGTCAGGCCAGCCGCCTATGACCAATCAGCAACAGGGACACTCCGCCCGCAAATTGGCGCAAGATTTCAACCACGCTTCGCTGATTGGTTGCCAGCAAACAGCGATATTTGTGCAACATTTTAAACCCAGCTTCGCTTTGCATTATTCTTAAATCTTCATAAATAAACTACATACATATTCTAGAATACCCGATGCATTAGAATGGGCCACCATCTAGTGACATTATAATCGGCCCAATAATAGCCTCTCCATGAACCCTATTACTTCCCTTACAAGGCAGATGCAGGCTCTGTCAGTCTAGGTTGCGGAACTTAAAGGGGCAGTACAACAACAAGCTCAGTCAGCTTCTCGGCAGTGTGGAGGACTGGCCAGTACACCTGAACCAAAACTGCGTATTCCACAGTCGTTTGCAGGGGATCGTAGTAAGTTTGTCTTTTTTTGGGAGGTTTGCAAACTGTATTTCCGCCTGTGTCCTCACTCTTCTTTGGGTTTTGTAGTTACATTACTTAGTGGTGATCCACAAGGCTTGGGCATTTTCCCTCCGATTCTCCTTTTTTTGGGTCTGTGGATGTTTTTTTTTTCTGCAGTCAGGTCTCTGATGATGATCCAGATAATGTGTCATTGGTTGAGTCCAAAATCTGTTCACTTCGGTGCAGAGAAGAGCCACGAAGGTAATTAAAGGCATGGGTGGACTGCAATACTAAGACAGGTTATTAAACGTGGTGTTATTTCATTTGGAAATCGAAGGCAAAAGGGGAATCTTATTCCAGTGTATAAATATATGAGGGGACAGTACAGAGACCTTTGCAGTGTTAGGGTGGGGAAGACTGGTCACTCACCCAGGGCCCCAGCCACAGAGGAGCCCCAATGCCAGGCTGCCAGTGTGTAACTTCATTGCAGCAGCAAATGTCGGTAGCGCATTGCTCACCTAGTCAGATCCAGAGACTGAAATGAGGTGAACAGTACTGTCCTGACATGATGGAGCTACAGAGGCAGAGAGATACCACATCATTATTTATAGCCAGGGACAGACTGGCCTCTGGCCACAAATACCTGGATATGCTCAAATACCTGGATGTGCTGATGATCTCTCTGGCTCCTGTGCTACTGAGTGTCACGCTGAGGACCCAGACTCATATTCCCCCAGACCTGTCTTAGCCCTTCATACAGCCAAATCAGAATCCCATACACTGCACTGATGAGGGGCAATCACCCCTAAACGCTGGGTCTGCAAATTGGGCATCTGATCTGACACAAATACTAAATCATATTAAAAGGCTTGTTAAATTGTCAATTATGACTTATAGGATTGCTACCTTAAGTAGGTTGCACTAGAGTTCCTTACTTCGTCACTGAAATGACAATTTGCAGATATCTCACACACATAGACACAGACGCACACTACATTATACTCACCTACTGTACATAGAAGCTTTTTATCATCCTTTGGTTGCTGGAGACTAGAGGGTGTTAGCAGCTTCTTTGGCTGGGGCCCTGCAGGTGCCCCTCCTCTCGAGTCAGGATACAGGACACAGAGCACAGAGGGAGGGCACCCCCTCCCGGACACAGAGAGTACAGAGGAGACGCCCCCTCCATCTGAAACCTCCCTCGCTCTCATGTTGATTCCTTTGCAGAGCAGGAGGAGCAAAAAGTAAGTTGATGTCTCCCTAAGGCTGGCTTCACACTGCGGTCAGGTCAGGTCAGATCAGGTAAGGTTTTGTGTTTCAAAACCAGGAGAGGAACTTGCAGAGAAAAACTATAATTGAAAGATTGACACCTGTTCTAGGTTTTGGAGTCACTCCTGGTTTTGGCACACAAAACCTGACCTGATCTAACCTGACTTGACTGCAGTGTGAAGCCAGCCTTAGGTGCTTCCTCAGATGTCTGCTGGCAGGCCCCCTGTGCCATCTCAGAGGTCACACATATGTAAAGTTGGCTATGGTCTGGGTCTTGCTTTCAGTGCAGTGTGAGGTCATCGGCTACTGATCAGTATGAAGGATCAAAGTACTGCCATAAATCTCATTGCGCCCCAGACACAACTTCTGCAGATCTGACTACACTAAGCTCTGCACAATCTGATCCATCTATGATGTCCTGTAGCGACACTGCTAGTCCAAGCATAGGGAAACTGCAGCCCACAGGCCATATCGGACCCTCTGAAGCTAAATGCCCACAATATAGAGACACTGTGTCTCTTCTCCTCTGTGGGAGAATGCAGCATCCGTCCCCATAATCAGGATTCTGGGCACAGCGAAAACTTGATGTGTGTACACAAAACTGCTAATCCTGATTGTGACTATGCAGCCTGACTGTTCCAGCCTACCACCGTTGCCCAATTTTTCGATATTTTTGATATCTCCATGGGACGTGGACAGCAATGAACACATTGGAGGAGGACAGTGCCACTCGTTCCGTTTTCCACCAATCATTGTGTTGACCAGCAGACACGGTGATATCACATCATGTGTGCTGGCAGGACGTCAGTACACCAGAGACCGGAGTAGAGCATTGGGTGTCTCTATAGTCTCTCTTACTTTGGAGACTTGTGACAGCTTTGGGACCAGTGTCTCATTCCTTCATTGAGACTTCATTTTAAACATGTTTTTTTTCTATTTGGCAGTTGAGGAGTTAATGTCAGTTTCTGTTGCTAGCAAGCTATGCTAGTTCTTTGTCCAGGTATGGCTACTTTGTGATCACTCCTATCCCCTTCATATGGTCACATGGTTTGAGCATCCTTTGCTGGTGATTAAACTTCATTTTTGTCCTGGCTTCCTGAGGTGAAAGAAGGTTTCTGGTGAACCTTACCGTTGCCAAGCCGTCTGATGCCTAGGAGAGTAGCAGCAGATTTGAAGTTGTTTTTGCTGTCCCCCTGCCCGTATTCCCTTCCCTCTTGCTCTTACTATTGCAGTGGTTGGGACTAGTACTCCCGTCAGCCATTTCCCTATTGAGGGCTAACATCAGGGTCAGCGAGGAACTAGGTATCCTTTTCAGTGATGGGTTGAAAGAACCCATATAGGGACGGTAGGGAGATCAGGGCACAGCCATAGGTGAGTGCTGGAGGTCACCTCTAACTCGTTCCCTTTGAGGAGGGCCCACCACTATCTTTGTACCCCGCTGTGTTTCCCCGTCTGTTGTTTTATATAGTGCACCAGACATCAATGCTGTGTGTGTCCACTGTCATGCATGGTAGCAAGACACCCCCTTAGTTTAGCGTGATATAATCACCAGCCAGATACCTTTTTTGTCTTCGATCCATTACGGATACTGCGACAGTGTTTGCACAATTCAAGCAGACCCTTTCACAGGAGGTGACAGATCTGCAGGAACAGGTGGTGCAGTAACTGCGATATATTGCAGGTCTGCTGGTCTTGTCCCAGGCTCAGTCACAGCTGGAACCCAAGACACCACTCCATGATAGGTTTTGGACGTTCCAGAAGGTCGGCAAGTTGTACTTTAGACCAATGTTCTTTGGTGAGTGAAGAACAAAGAGTGGGGATCATTATCTCCCTGTTGCGAGGAAATCCCCAGTCCTGGGATTTCTCTCTACTGATCGAATATCCATATATGCAGTCAGTACAGGAGTTTTTTACGGCTTTGGCCCTTGTTTATGGGGACCCTGATGGTGACTCTCTGGAGTCGAATCTACGTAGAGTCCGGCAGGGAATGCGGCCGGCTAAGAAGTACTGTTCGGAGTTCTGGAGGTGGGCTACAGACACCCAGCTCTTAGGAGTTAGTTCCGTCACGGGTTGTCTAGTAGGCTCCAAGACTCCATGGCTCAGCACTCTACTACAAAGTTGCTGGAGGCAGCTATGTCCCTTGCCATCAGAATAGATCAATGCCTCTGGGAAAGATTCACCCAGTACCAGCCCCCTGTTCTCCCCATGGAAGAGGTCCCACGGATGCTGGTGGTTGATCCATGCAGATAGTGGGTGTGTTCCCTCATGTTAGGTCACTAGTAGTTCACCGTGGGATGGGTGTGTGCTTTTACTGTGGGCTTAAGGGTCACATCGTTGGGGTTGGTCAATCCATACCCAACAACTCAAAAGACGTCTCCCCCAAGTCGTGTGAAGGGTGTTAACCTGGGTGTGTTTTATTCTGTTTTTCCCTCTTTTCCATCTGCTATCCCTCTGGGACAAAGAGGGGATACTATTTCCACTCTTCTAGATATAGCTAGGCCTCGGTTTTTCCACCAGAATTCCATGAGAGGAGTTGCCCATACTACTGGACCCGGATCCTGAATGGTCGGTTCTGTAAAGGTACCTTTACACACTGCAACTATCACTGGCAATCGGTAGCAACCGTACGTGCGCTTGCACGTTTTTAACTGTTGCTAATGATTGCCGATGCCGTATGCACACGCCGCAATTGCGTAGTCAACTCAAGGTATCGTGGTTCCCCGGAAGTTGAAGCTGATCCTGCGGATAACTTCCTGTTGAATACCATCGCCGCTTCACACGCCGCTATCCACAAAGGAATATGGGCGTACCTGTGCAGCAGCTACAACACATACGCGTTCCACACTCCGTGACGCCGCGCCCAAACTACAATCATTGGCCAACACAATAGCATCCTGATTGGTCAGGGTGCGCAGGGCGGCTGGCGATTACGTGACACAATTGTGCTTGGCTTGTCACATGGAATAGACGCTTGTGGCATGTCGAAGTGTGCCTATATCCACTTAGGAGATGCTCACGCTTCACACAGGAGAGGTTTGGAGTTACACAGTCAGTGCGTTACCATACTATGTGGTTTGCTATGTGTGCGTCTGTAGCTAAATGTAGGAATATAGGCACAATGCAGATAGCATATGTGCCTACATATGTCCATGACATTGAGCAGCTGCCATGCCACCACTACGCTATGTGTGTGTGTCTGCACATGTGCTGCACTACTTGAGTAAACCTACATGGCCCACAATATCATGTGCTGGATCAATGTGTTGTGTCCAGGTGTCCCTCTGCCCACACCACACCACACCACAATGGATATGTACAAACATTTGTCACATACACTGTTGACCAAATATCTTAACGTGGCTCATGCCTAACAACACATAATGTGTCTCGTACCCAGCTATAGGTGACAATGGGTGTCAAAGCACTGGGCACAACAGAAAGCTTGATAAGCCTGCCCTCCATCCCCAAGTAATCAGTCTCACATGTAGTCATTTGGATCCAAAAAAAATATATGTATTATTTGATGAGAAATAAAAAACAAGGCTACAGAAAGCAAAGACAATGGACATTCAAACATCATGTCACATTGTAAACATAAATCAAACACAGACACACAATACATAATAAACTTGGTAACAATGTTAAAGTGTGCACCACCCACATAACACAAATAAAACCTCAACTACCTAACTAACTAAAACATGTGCACACCAGAACATTTAAAAATAACAAACCATGGTGCAGCCACCCTGCTGTGTACACCATGGCCACCATGTCCAGCCCTCACAGCACCAGACACGCTACACCTGCTGGTGGTGCCAGCCCACTGCCCCAGGGCCATTAAAGTAGGAGCAGTATGCCTCTCTACTGTTCCTGGCCTTCTGCTGAGTGCGACCATGGGTCAGCGGCTGGAGTGGCGCCACACCATGGTCGACATTACGCCAAGCCCCTGGACAGACTTCCCTGTTGTGGGATCCACATAATCCACATAGCTTGCTGGCGGGTATGATGCTCGATCCCTACGACGCAGGAAGTTATGCAGCACACAGCAGGCCAGCACTACCACGTCAATAGATTCCAGTTTCATATGCATACGCGTATGAAAAACCCGGAATGTATTTGCCATGATTCCGAACGCATTTTCAACCACACGGCGGGCTAGTAATTGAAAATGAGCCGCTCAGAAGTAAGGGTCCTCTGGGGATATGGCCGTAGTAGGTGTGCCTGAAGTGGGAACGCTTCATCGCCCACAAACGCAAAGTTGAGATGTCCGGTTGTCTCATCATATGAGGGCAAGTTCAGCCCACCTCTCCTTAGTTCTTGTGCCAAGGAGCAGTGTGTGAACACACCCCCATCTGAGATTCGCCCGATCATGCCAACGTCCACGTAGAGGAACTCCTAGTTCGCATCCACCAGGGCCATGAGGACTATACTAAAATACCCTTTGTAATTATAATACAAAGAGCCCGAGTTGGGGGGTTTACTAATCCTCACGTGCTTTCCATCCAAAGCGCCACTGCAGTTTGGGAAGTTCCACCGGCTTTCAAAGCCTCGGGCTACTTGCATCCATTCTGCGGGTGTTTCAGGCAACTGCATATAGGATGGCAGCAGAGCACTCCAGATGGCCTCACACGTCTCAGGGATCAGGCAGCTCAGCAGGGACAGTGATACACCTGAGGTGTATTGCAGGTCGGTCCTTGACCGGCCTGTAGCCATGAACCGCAAAGTAATAGCCAAACGCTCCTTAGCTGATACTGATCGACGCATGATAGTGTCCTGACGGGCTATCAATGGCCCTGCGCGATCCAAAAGGAAGGTGAAAGAGTCCTGGAACATACGGAGGTAGTTCCTGAAATCATGCGAATTATTATCCTCCAACAACTGCATGTGGCTCCGGGTGTCCCGGCGGCGAAGCCAATCCTGACTCCACACCGCCGTCGTCTGCGCCGCCGCAACCTTTCATATCTATCCTCCAGCCACAATTGCTCTTCCACCAAGGCAAGAGCCACGATCACATCCCCATCAGGGTCAAACACCATCTCACGTATCAGCACCTGTATATGATAAACAGAAATTATCATTAAAATAACACACATCTTAATGTTGCCTCCTTCAGCAAGGGTGCCCCACATGCCAACATACATGATCCACACATGTTATTTCCGTGCAACCAAAAGGGATGTAGATACACAGTATTGTGTGATGTATGCTGGCTATTTGTTGGACAACATGAATGTTCATATGTTCTAATTGTTCACAGATGGCGGGGTATCCGAAATTTGTGACCCAACTCCTTGCCTTGTAGCAGGAACACGAATGCCTGTGGCGGACTGCGCTGCCTGAATACCACGACCTGGCAGCGTGGGGTGTGGCCTGCAAACCTCTTGTGGAGCTGGGAAAATGCCTCCAGCCCCACAAGAGGTGGAACACTCAGAAGGTTGTCGAGAAAATCAAAGGCTTGCGCACCGCGTTCCAGCGGGCCCACAGGAAGTACACCGAGGCACGGTCCAGGGCTAGAGCTGAGGAGATCCCAAAGCCCACTTTGTGGTACTATGAATTTCACCCTGGGCCAAGAGGGCCAGCGTGGAACGCGGAGCAGCATGCGCTGTCGGCAGCCTTCCTTAGGCCCACCCCAAGACCCATCCCCGCCGCAGGAGGTGGGTAATTGAGTTTGTGTGTGTGTGGGGTCCATTATGTTTGCTACACAGATGTGATTGGCTGCATGCATTTCCTAAGCACCCTTGTCTATCTGTTTTACCTTTGTCTGTCATTGGTCTGTAAAAGGCATCTTTTTGGGTATGTGCCCACAGGTGGGTTTTAAAACAATCCGGAACCCACCTAAACCTGAGGATCAGACAGTCCTTCACAATAGACTAGCTACGTGGGTTTTATCTTTGGGGGTGGTACATTGTGGTTTTCAAGGTTTTTTTTGTGTTGGTAAAGGTTTTATTTTAAACAGTATGTTGTACATGCGTTTTTCCTGCGTTTGGCCCATTGACTGTAGGTCAAAACGACTAAAAAGATAGCATACTTAGCAAAAAGGTAAGGCTGTGCAGCATGGCCTACCAGCTGTTAAAAGGCAGCTAAAAGCTCCTGTGGGCACATACCCTTTTTTTTATGGTGTGTCTTGTTTTTTGGTGGTTTGTCTTGTTTTTCCTAGATTGTTTGCTGCCGCAGGTGAGTATACGTCACTAGTGCAGTTGTTGTCCATTTGAAGCTCTCTCCTGTTATGTTTCCGTGCTTTGGGACATGGTCTGTTGTGTGGTTGGCTTGATAGTGTATGGTTTTTGGCGAATGACATCAATGATATTGCTTCATGATTTTGATTTTTTATTTTTCTTCTTTCTTTTGCAGGCCCCTCTGGTGCCTGGCTCCAGTGAAGAGGAGTCAGCAGCTGGCGAGGCTCTCCCCTCAACATCTGCAGGAGAGCCAGTACCTGGGACCAGTGGTGGGGGGCCGGGCCTAGGGCCCAGCTTTGAGATTTGTCAAAGAAGACCACCTGCCCCACCAAATACGGAGCTGGGTACCTGGGCAAAACAGGTCCTTCTCGACCGAGAGAGGACACCCGGCTCTGGTTTCGGGTACGTCGCCAGCGAAATGCTGGCCCGGATGGAGCCAGAGCAGCGAAACATCGCAGAGCGGGCCATGTTTCGTGTCCTGGCGGCGGGCGTAGATGGGTCACTGCGATGGGGGCCATGATGGCCGTCCCACACAAGACCACCCCATGGCCCACTGCACCTGCCCGACGCAGGGTGAGGAGGTCCCAACCTCCGGATACTACACCTCCCCCTAGAAGATCGACCAGAAAAACAGCATCCTCCCATGGACACTGGGTCTACCATGAGGAGGTGGGGGAGGCGCCATTGTCGGATCCAGCAGAGGATGATGAAGAGAGCGGACACTACTAGCCAATGCACTATGTTGCCCTTATGGACTGGCCACACCCATTTATTTCCCTTATTTATGATATTGTATTTGTTTTTACCCACATATCTGGCAGTTTATGCCCTTGTTCAATATGTACCAACATCAAACTGGAAACCAAATGTGGGTCAGACTGTTAGGCCAATTTAAATTGGCTCAGCTAAACATGTGTGTGTTGTCAGTGTGGCACCGTGGTTGTGGCACCACAGGAACTCTTAGGACATGGATGGAAAATACACAGCAAGCAGACCCCACTTACTAACAACACCTTTCACCCCAGGCCTGTAGGGGGAGCTCCACTGGTTGCCTTAAGCCAGTTTCCCCTATAAATATGGGTCCTGGAGGGAGAAGCACCAGAGTGTGCAGTCACTAGAAAACTGTAAACAGCTAGGAGAGCTGACCTGGTACTGGAGTCACACTAGGCCCATACCAGCGACACCTGGAAAGTGGTAGACCCTCGGAACAGGGGTCATAGGAACAGGAGGCAAGTACTGAATAGGGGCAGAGGACTTATCCAGACTCACCCTAACAGAGTTCCGGTCACTGGGTCCGAGCTACCGAAGCCAAAGTGCAAGCTGTAGAGAAACCAGCACCACAACAAGGGGGTTTAGCTCCCTGGACGCCCGAAACACCACCAAATGAGAGCCCGGAGTCGAGAATTCGATAGTATTCCTTTAAAGTGCCCTCAGTGCAGCAAACCCGGGTGTAACAAGTCACACCAGAAAGTGCAACTCCGGTTTGGTTGGGTTTCATACCTACCAAACCCCACCAGAAGCTACGTACACTAGGAAGCCTATACCACTGCTTGCTGTGAAACTCCTGAAGTGTCTACCTCATCCCCGGTTGAGCGTACCTGTCAACACCAGTAAAAGGTACCGAAAAGACTTTGTGTCCCTCATTCCGGTCGCACGATACCGACCGCGCTACCATATTCCCTTCAACTCCATTAACTGACTCCGGGGACTCCGCTCGTCCTGTGGGGAGTGTCTTCCATCTAACTGCCGCACATTCCCTGGAGGCCCAAGCAGCGCCGCTGCAGTCACCGGACTCCCACAGGTGGCATCACGAGACAAACTTTATTCCAAAACTACCCTTCCCTTTACATTGACCACCGGGCCCTTTTAGCCTCCAGCACCGAACCGTGACAGTAACAAGTGCCTGAGGCCTGAGCACCCGGCTACGGTGAGTCATCAGCAAGGACCACATAGGAGTTTGAACCCAAACTTTTATTCAACAACATCATGTGTGCCACACAGTGGCCAAACACAACACAATGCTGGGTTTGTTTAGGAGTAGGCACAACACACTCCCCACGGTCCCAATGTGGAACACTATAAGAAAAGAGGCCAACGGGGCCTTAATACAGAAAAATTGCCAACAGGGCAACAGGGGTAACAAAAAGTCCAACATGGACAAAACAATGGATGTGTGGCACCCTGACACCCTGGTTGGGGCACCACAGAACTCCTGATACACAAATGGAGTGGAAACAGCAAGCAGCACTCACAACAAACACAACACCTTTAACACCTGTTTCACCCCAAGCCTCTACGGGGAGCTCCACTGGTCACCTTGAGCCAGTTTCCCCTATAAATAGGGTCCTGGAGGGAGAAACACCAGAGTGTGCAGACGCTAGGAGAGCTGCAGGAAGTGTGCAGTTACTGGTTACTGGTACGCGTAGCGGCCAATGCGAGCCGTTGGCCCGCGCGAGCAATGGGCGCGAGGCCATTGCGAGCCGCTGCCTGAGCGTGAGCAATGGCCGCTAAGCAGCCATTGTGAGTCGCCGGCACTGTCCAACCACCGACCACAGCCGACCCACGTGGCCGAAAATCGAACCAGGGGCCCGGCCATAAATTTAGCGAGATACCGCTAATGTATCTCTATGGGAAGTGAGGCGCGATTCTGATTGGTCGCTGTGTGCTGCCGCCGCTTTTAGCGGTAAATTGGAAAGTCAAAAATCGCCCATTCTATCTCTATGGGAAGTGAGTCGGTATTCTGATTGGTCGGCGGCAGCACACAGCGACCAATCAGAATCGCGCCTCACTTCCCATAGAGATACATTAGCGGTGTCTCGGGAAATTTATGGCCGGCCTCCTGGATCGATTTTCGGACACAGCGCTCGGCTGTTGCCGGTCCACGAAAATCCAAATGGACCTACGTGACTGACTTACCGCGCCTGCAACGACTCACCTATGTATCTCTATCTCTCTATCTATCTTTCTATCTATCTCTCTATATCTATCTCTATTTATTTATTTCTATATTTCTTTATTTCTCTATTTATCTATCTTTCTATCAATATATCTATCTATGGATCTATCTATTTATCTATCTCTGTATCTATTTATCTATCTATCTATCTATCATTCGCTTCAACGACCGACCACAGCCGACCCACGTGGCCGAAAGTCGATCCAGGAGGCCGGCCATAAATTTCCCGAGACACCACTAATTTATCTCTATGGGAAGTGAGGCGCGATTCTGATTGATCGCTGTGTGCTGCCGCCGACCAATGAGAATCGCGCCTCACTTTTAGCGGTAAATTGAAAGGCAAAAATCGCCCATTCTATGTCTATGGGAAGTGAGGCGGTATTCTGATTGGTCACCGTCACCACACAGCGACCAATCAGAATACCGCCTCACTTCCCATAGAGATAGAATGGCCGATTTTTGACTTTCCAATTTACCGCTAAAAGTGAGGCGCGATTCTGATTGGTCGGCGGCAGCACACAGCGACCAATCAGAATCGCGCCTCACTTCCCATAGAGATACATTAGCGGTGTCTCGGGAAATTTATGGCCGGCCTCCTGGATCGATTTTCGGCCACGAGGGTCGGCTAAGGTCGGTCGTTGGACGGTGCCGGCGACTCGCAATGCCCGCTTCGCGGCCATTGCTAGCGCTCAGGCAGTGGCTCGCAATGGCCTCGCGCCCATTGCTCGCGCCGGCCAACGGCTCTCAATGGCCTCGCGCCTGCCGCCATTTTATGATTTCAAATATCGCGGCCGCCATTTTAGACCGCGAAATTTGAATTTTTTACCTCAGACGTCATTCCTGCTGTGACGACTCCTGTCATAGTGTCACAGTGAGGTCGGGAAGCAACTCCTCTACATTATCGACAGAAATTCTTATAAGATAACTTTTTTGGTACAAAATTATTATTACTGTCTATCTATATGTCTATCTATCTATCTATCTATCTATCTATCTATCTATCTATCTATCTATCTATCTATATCTATCTATATCTATATCTTTCTATCTATATCTATCTATATCTATCTATTTATCTATCTATCTATTTATATCTATCTATTTATCTATATATCTATTTATATCTATCTATTTATCTATCTATATCTATCTATTTATCTATTTATCTATCTATATCTATATCTAGCTATTTATCTATTTATCTATCTATCTATCTATCTATATCTAGCTATCTATATCTATCTATATCTATCTATATCTATATCTATAGACAAAAGCTAGGAGCAACGTGTAATGCTGGTAATATGCAGAGTGCAAAGCGTCCCTGAGGCTCCTTCTAGCCTCTATAATACATACAGTTTATAAATGGGTCACAGCACTTCTTTCCAAAGCGTAAGGTGTTTATTCCAGCCTGGCACAGATGGCAACGTTTCGAGCCTATCAGCTCTTTATCCAGCTCTGTTGCCAGCTGTGCCAGGCTGGAATAAACACCTTACGCTTTGGAAAGAAGTGCTGTGACCCATTTATAAACTGTATATATCTATATCTATATCTATATATATCTATCTATCTATATCTATCTATGTATATCTATCTAGCTACATCTATCTATATCTATCTATCTATCTATCTATCTATCTATCCATATGTATATCTATATGTATCTAATTTGAATTTTTTACCTCAGACGTCATTCCTGCTGTGACGATTCCTGTCACAGTGTCACAGTGACGTCGGGAAGCAACTCCTGTACATTTTTGACAGAAAATCAGATAAGATATCTTTTTTGGTTTAAAATTAATATTAATGTATATATTGTACTACTTATACTACCAATATTAACCCTTTATAGTCATTTTTGGGTGTAATTTCTATTATCTTTGCTACTTATTAAAAACAGCCTATCTATCTATCTATTCATCTATTTATCTATTTATCTATCAATCTATCTATCTATCTATCCATCCATCTATCTATGTATGCATCTATCTATTTATCTCTATCTATCTATCTATCTATCTATCCATCTATCTATTTATCTATCTCTATCTATTATTTATTTATCTATCTATTTCTATCTATCTATATCTATTTATTTATCTATATCTATCTATCTATCATCTATTCATCTATTTATCTATCTATCTCTCTATCTCTCTATCTATCTATGTATCTATATCTATCTATCTACATCTATGTATATCTGTCTATCTATATCTATCTATGGCGAAGCGGTCATCAAGAGTCGTTGCAGGGCCTCCTGCCCCGGTGACGACCAACGAGAGCCGAGCGCCGTGGCCCTAAATAGAACCAAGGGCCTGCCTATGCATAGCTCTAAAGACCGCTATGTATCTCAATGCGAAGTGAGGCGCTATGCTTATTGGTCGGCGCCAGCACATAGCAACCAATGAGCATAGCGCCTTACTTACAGCGGTAAATTTGAAACTCAAAGTCTTCCAGTTGTACTGCCACTGCAAACTTAACCCCTTATATACCAGTTCAGCATTAACTCCATACTTTTTAGTGTCTATTAGTACTGGCAGTGGTACATTAACCCCTTATATTCTCTTTTTGGTGTTATTTCTATAATATAGTGTGTAGTTGTAATGCCACTGCCAAGTTAACCCCTTATATACCATTTCTGCATTCAGTGCTTCCTTTGTAGTGTCTATTACTATTGGCAGTGCTACATTAACCCCTTGCACACCATTTTGGATATAATTTACACTGCTTAGTCTGTTGTGGGAGTGACGGTGGGACATTAACTCCTTCAATCATCTTTTTGATATCATTATAAGTTCCTACTTTAATAGAGTCCTGCCAGTCCGACATTAACCCCTTCTAAACCTGCACTATATTGGTACCCTGACAGTTTGGACTAGATCGGCTACTTAGTCATACATCTGACGTTAAAGTCTCTTTTTAATTGGTTGTAATACAGATTCATTTCTAATTACAAGTACATACACTCACTATAAGTAACTGTTTGCCACTTAAAAATATACAGAAATTTCAATTAACTCTTCCTACAAAAATTAAACAAATAAAATCATGCTATTGTACATGTATATACTCTCACTATTCATATCTTCCTTAACAAACATATTCTACTTCACATTGCATTGTATTCTGATTACATTTGCAAACATGAGCTCTGAGCAATCTGCTGACGTGGCCAAGAAAGCGCCTGTGCCTGCACCGAAGGCTAAGAAGCGCAGCACCAAGAGTGCTGAAGACAGGCGCATTACATTGGATAAAAAGAAGGCTGCATATTATCAACACATTGCCAAGGAGTCTCCTGAAGAGAGAAGTCTGAGATTAAAAAAGAAAGCTCTGGCAGCCCGGGAGCGTCGCAGAAAAATACGTTCTGACTGTATGAAAAATGATGACGTGCCCAAGAAAGCGACATTTACTACACCGAAGCGTAAGAAGATTACCACCGAGATTGCTGAAGATAGACGCATTCGATTGGAGAAAGGGAAGGCTGCGTATTACAAACGCATGTGCAACGAGTCTCCTGAAGAGAGAAGCCAGAGATTAAAAAAAAATGCTCTGGCAGCCCGGGAGCGTCGCAGAAAGAGCAAGTTAACGCAGCAAGTCATACCTTCTCCCGATCTCACTGCTTCCAGCTCAACAGCTGTTGAATTGCCGCATACTGAACATCCTTTACCACCAGCAAAGTGTGCACGTAAGCGAAAACACTGTGCTGCCGAGACAACATATGATAAACAGGCTCACAGCAACAAAGTTCAAACTGCTTTCAAAGCACGTATCAGTGTGGAGTCTCCTAAGTCAAAACAACTCCGCTTACACAATTCTGTTGCGGCACAACACCGACGACGTGCACGCACTGCTTCCATCTCTACATTCAGACAGCCTCAGCTTCATATACCATCTACATCCTCATTCATCGAATGTGTGGAACCTGAAGCAGTGCAATGTCTAATATATGTTGGCCTACATAAAAAATATAATCTTTTGTTACCTTCTACTCTCCTTATACATCCCATTGGTTTTACTGATGAGGACACTGACATTGTAGAGCACAGCTGTGGTCCAATGAGATATAAATGTCAATATTGTCAGGCACTACATTTTCATGCTGAGATGCCATGTGACCAAAATTATACACTCTGCTGTCACAAGGGCAAGGTCCAGATACCTATCTCTGAATACCCTGAGGTATTCAAGCGTTTACTTAAAGATGAAAGTGAGTACAGTCGTAATCTCATGGACAACATCCGAGCCATCAACAGCTCTTTTGCTTTCGCCTCCATGGGGGCCAATATTTCTCCACCACCTGGACATGGCCCTTACTGTTTCCGAATACATGGCCAAATCTACCATCGCACTGGCACATTACATCCGGCAGATGATCAAGTTCCAACGTATGCTCAACTTTATATCTTGGATACTGCTACCGCCAATGAACAACGTTTGCAATGTCAACCAAATTTACAATGCCATCCAACTTTAATGAGTATTATTGCTCTGCAATTAGAAAACATCAATCCTTTTGTAGCTGCATACAAAATGCTCCGTGATGTGGAACAGGAAGAACAACAAAAGGCTGAAAGAAATGGCACTGTCATGCCAAATATTACGATGGCACTTAAACAAGACCGCAGTCAAGACCCTCGACGCTATAACAATCCTACTGTCAACGAAGTAGCTGTTGTATTTGAAAATAACAATGGGGAGCCACCATTCAACCGAGATATATTGATCCATTTAAAAGCCGATCCACAAAATCCTTTGGCTCCAAAGACACAACAGGTCAGCATTCTTCACAGTAACTTGGATGCGTTACTCTATCCTTTATTTTTCCCTTACGGAGAACAAGGGTGGCATGATGGACTGAAACATCAAGGAAAAAGTGAACGCAGGGTTACACAACTCCAATATTACTGTTATGTGCTGTCTGTCCGCAATGAGTTTAATCCCGTTTTGAATGGTGGCAAATTGACACAGCAGTATTTAGTTGATGCTTATGTGAAAATTGAGGCCAATCGACTGAATTTTATCCGTCAACACCAGTCAGATTTAAAAGTCGAGGATTATTGCATACTTCAAGAGCATCTCATCAACAAATCCATTCAAAAAGGCATTCCCATTGGCCGAACTGTCATTCTACCATCATCTTTCGAAGGCAGTCCCAGAAATATGCAGCAGAGGTATCAAGATGCCATGGCTATAGTTACTAAATTTGGTCGCCCAGATCTATTTGTCACCATGACATGTAATCCCAAATGGAATGAGATCCCTAACAATTTGGAACCATGGCAACGTGTCGAACACAGACCAGATTTGGTGGCACGGTCTTCAGAATAAAACTTGAAGCACTGTTAAAAGACATTAAAAATGGATTATTTGGAACAGTTTGCGCCATGGTTCATGTTATTGAGTTTCAGAAACGTGGGCTACCTCATGCTCACATTTTGATAATTTTGGATGCCACCTCAAAATTACGCACAGAGATTGAAGTTGACAATACTGTTTGGGCTGAAATACCAGATCCTATCACCTACCCTCAGCTTCATAAGATCGTCATGCAACACATGATTCATGGTCCCTCTGGAGAACTGAGGCCAAATTCACCATGTATGCAACTTTGGAAGTGTAGCAAAGGTTTCCCCAAACAATTTCAGGATTCGACTGTCATCGCAAAGGATGCCTATCCGACGTATCGACGAAATACAGGACCATCATTTGAACACCATTCCGTCATGATTAATAATTCGTGGGTAGTTCCTTATAATCCTTTCTTACTTCTCAAATATAAGTGTCATATCAATGTGGAAGTTTGTGGCTCCATACAAAGTGTCAAATACTTATTTAAATACTAGCTGTGAGCCCGATGCAAATGCATCGGGATTCTAGAACGTACGTTAATTTGATTATAGTAGTTATAGCTGTTAGACTAATGCAAATGCATCGGTTGTCTAGAATATGTTTATTGTTTTTTTAAAGAGTTTTAAATAATAATCCAATTATTCCAATGACATCTTTACAGCAACTACATATATTTGTATTGTTGATATCATATAAGGAAAATTGAATAATTATGTTGTAAGGGTCTTAGAACACAAAGTAGCAATACTTCTTAATGCATCAATCATTAAAATTGATGAATTAATAACAGTAATAGGTGTATCAGCCAGTTTGTGTCAGCCCACCAATCGCGTCAAGATGCCCTTACGCCTGGTGAGTCCTAATCTAACTAAATCCGAATTGATATAATTTAGATATTTTTTATACCTGAATTTTTCTTAGATTTTTTGAGGATTGTGATGTAAATAATAAAATTTTGTAAATTGATACAGAAGGAGTTACCAGCTACAGACTTGCAGCAATAACAAAAAAACTTGTAGTTAACCTACGGTAAATGGAGTTAACGTAGCTTCAGCAGGTGCATAAGATGCATCGACTAACTAACCACAGGTGACTGCAGTTGATGTGGATGACACTGCCGCAACTATGTTGTCTGCACAAACCGCAAGTTAAGTACAAATTACATATATGCAATTATGAAAATTACAGCAAGTATGTTGTTGGTGAGTCCTTCATGATCAATTATTATCATTTAGTATATTCCTCAACAAAGTGAAAAAATCTAAGAAAAATGGTGTGGTAGAATCTAATTAATAATTTATGTTTGTCCCTATCTATCTAAACATGTGGAACACACCTTGCTAATGAGATGTGTGTGAACAGCCATCCCACCCGTCTCTTAGCTGTTCACAAAAACCTCTCCCTGTAAAGACTGACAATGAAATCTCTCAGCACATATAGTGCTGGAGCTTGAAATAGTGGTTTCTATCACCCACTGTAGAAATGTGGATGATACACATTTTCTCATATTATTTTAAATGTGTGTTCACAAAAATATAGTAGAAATCAGTATATAAAAGAATAAAATGTGAAACAGTAAAATTTTTTTTTTTTTTTTTTTTTTCAAAAGATAAATAAACAGAAGAATAGTCATAGGGAAGAGTTCAGTGCAAAATATTCTTGTAGACAATATTTTTGGTAAATACTTTGTCACTGTTAGGCAGCAATTTTCCTTGGATTGGAGTGTCCACCACTTTCACTTTTACATTGGATCGTCTTCTCACTCTTGAAAAAGCCACATACAATTGTCCATGTCCAAAAACAGGTTCTGGCAAAAAAATCCCTACTTTCTCAAGTGTTTGTCCTTGGGATTTGTTTATTGTCATGGCAAAAGCTGGCTTCAGAGGAAATTGGCGACGTCTTAACTTAAAAGGCAAGCCGGTTTCTGATGGGCACAAATCAATCCTGGGAATGAAAACCACATTTCCTCCAGCAGACCCAGTAATGACTCTTGCTCGAATCATGTTGGCAAACAAACCGGTGACAATTAAGCGAGTCCCATTGCAAAGACCTTTTCTGCTGTTGAAGTTCCTCAAAAGCATTACAATGGTGCCGATTTTTAATTTCAGACGATGAGATGGCATCCCCGTGGGTGTAAGTGAATTTAAAAACTCAACAGGGTATTGCTCTGGGTCCTCTGTCTCGTCCGGATCAATGGAATCATCACTAATGTATTCTGTATACTCTCCAGCAATGCAATCCATGATCTTAGAGTTGACCTGATCCACATCATCATTTTTGGGGCAAAGAATGGCATGTGATGCTGCTGTATTAATGCTTTCATTGTCATTGACATCAATTACAATTAGGGATGGGCGAATCTACTCGCTAGGACTCGTTACTCGGCGAGTAGTAAGGGACTCGCAGGACTCGCTACTCGGCGAGTTTCCCAGTGATTACTCGCACGAGTCCAATGCAAATCAATATCAATCCTAGTTTTGTCAGAAACGCTGACAAAACTAGGATTGCCATTGTTTGCATTAGACTCGGCTACTGTGCCAGTGATAGCAGGGAAACTCGCAAATAACTGCTGTTACATTGCGAGCCGAGTCCAGCTGTCTTCTCTGTGCAGGCTGCCAGCTCCAGGGTCCTAGAGCCCGCCTGCTCACAGACATGATGTAGCAGTGCTGAGATTGTTCTCAGTCTGCTCATTCCCTGTGCATAGAAATCTATCTATGCACAGGGGATGTAGCAGAGAGGACATCGCGTTTTGGACTACATCGGACGGAAGAGGATTTTTTTAATTAAAGTTGGAGTCCCTAATGGCTTTTTTTTTTTATTTCAAATAAAATTTTTTCTCTGTGTTGTGTTTTTTTAACCCTTTATTGGAGATTCTTAGTGGCTGGGTCAAACGTGGCCTGACATTAAGAATCTCGGGCTTAATACCAGCTTGTATAACAAAGCTGGTATTAACCCCTTTATTACCCAGCGTGCTACCGCCACCAGGGCCGCTGGAAGAGCGGGGTTCAGCGCCAGAGGATGGCGCTTCAATGAACGTGCCATCTTCTGGGGCGGCTGCGGGCTGCAATTTGCAGCGGGGGGTGCCCAGAAAGCTTGGGCATCCCTGCGCTGCGGATTCCAGCCCCCAGCTGCTTAGCTGTACCTGGCTAGACATAGAAATTGCGCGGAGCCCCACGCATTTTTTTTTTATTATTTCATGAATTTCAGAGTCAGAGTCTCAGAGTCAGAGTCTCAGAGTCAGAGTCAGAATCTCAGAATTTCATGAAATAATTTAAAAAAAATGCGTGGGGCTCCGCGCAATTTCTATGTCTAGCCAGGTACAGCTAAGCAGCTGGGGGCTGGAATCCGCAGCGCAGGCATGCCCAAGCTTTCTGGGCACCCCCCGATGCAAATTGCAGCCCGCAGCCGCCCCAGAAGATGGCGCGTTCATTGAAGCGCCATCCTCTGGCGCTGAACCCCGCTCTTCCAGCAGCCCTGGTAGCGGTGGCACGCTGGGTAATAAAGAGGTTAGGGCCAGCTTTGTATTATCAGCTGGCCCTAAGCCCGAAATTTATGGCGGTCACGCCAATATTAGACATGACCGCCATGAATTTCTATTAAATTGTTTTAAAAAAAACACAACACAAAGAAAATTTTTTATTAGAAATAAAAAAAAAAGCCATTAGGGACTCCATCTTTAATTAAAAAAATCCTCTTCCGTCCGACGCAGTCCAAAACGCGATGTCCTCTCTGCTACATCCCTGCTAAAAGTGTCTATGCACAGGGAATGAGCAGACTGAGACAATCCAGTTGTAATATATCTGTGCCAGACATTCATGTCTGTACACAGGGAATGAGCAGACTGAGAACAATCTCAGCACTGCTACATCAGGCAGCAGGCTGGCTCTAGGACCCTGGAGCTGGCAGCCAGCACAGAGGAGAAAGCAGGACTCTTATCTGTGCGAGTTTCCCAGCCAGCGATTACAGTTGCAAAGTAAACAGTCCAATGCAAATAAATGACAAAACTAGGATTGCTTCAGGCTGAAGCTTCCGAGACACATCTGCGATTTGTAAATCTCACACTACTCGCTATTACTCGCTTCCCCATTCATTAACATTGGACTCGCTAGACTCGCAACGAGTAGCGAGTCCTGTGCTCGGACTCGCTAGAGTCAAGCGATTCCGAGTAATTTAGGATTCGCCCATCACTAATTACAATGTTTTCACCAAAAATGTCAAATATTAGTGAACTGTGCAAATCATATCTTCAGGGATTTCTATAACATCATCTCCAAGGTTATAAGAATTGGTCAATTGTCCATTTCCCAGCTGATGTATCCAATTGCTGTATTCTGGATCAACAGAGCGCATGTTGTCAAGTAGTGGCAATTGAGTGAAAATCTGCCATTGTCTGGAATATTTAATGCAGCTCTCTACGATATCAGTTCGTGTTCCATGAGGAATAATAGGAAGACACTGACGAAAGTCTCCTCCCAGAACAATGACTTTCCCTCCAAAGGGTGTTTTATTTTTCTTCGAGATATCTTTGGTCATAACATCCTTTAATAGTTGGTCAATGACATGCAGTGCGTATTTGGATAGCATAGTGGATTCATCAATAATGAAAAGTTTAGTATTCTTCAAATGGTGTGCAGCATCAGTATCATTTTTGATTCTTGATTGGAATAGGTATCCCGTAAAGTGAATGGATGGTTCTTCCTCCTTCCAATAAGTTGGCTGCAATCCCAGTACTGGCAGCAGGTGACACAGTTTCTCCTTCTCCTCTTATTTGACGAATTAACAAATCATACAAATATGTTTTCCCACTGCCACCTGGGCCATCAATGAAAAAACACTTAGCTTGCTGACTTGTATCCTGTAATGCTTCATTTATGGCATTATAGGCCAAAAGTTGTTGTTGATTTAAAGTTTCTTTCATTTCTTGGGCTCTTCTAAACTCCTCCTCTTTGTCGTATTGTGGTTGTAGTTGTTGTTTTCTTTTGGGGCGTGGTAGATTAAAATCCGTAAAGCTTTTGCCATGAAATTTTAACACATTTTGAACATCTGTCATTGCATAGCCTTCACAATGCTCACAGTCCTCATTGTTAGGGTGATATGCACGGCAGTAGTCTTGATAAAATCTTTTTTAAATTCTTGCCACAACTCCAATGGATGAGCAGGAGGACCAAAGATACATATGTAAGCAAACATATCCCGAAGCTGTGCAGGCATGTTTAGAACACAGCCATCCAGTAAGGTATTTCGCCAAACACTGTCATCCAAAAGTAATCCAAGGGCTATTGCTGCCTGTTTAAAAGTTGGGTACTCGACTTCATTAACGGTCTTAATGTGCTCAAAACTTGTTGCTCCTTTTACATGTAGTAACAACAACCGTAAATAGTAGCGTTCTTCATCTTTCATACTGACCGTATACATTCTTCCAATGACTGTTGTTCCACGTTTCTGCCTAATTTCCATGCACCATCTTTCCAGACATAGTGCTCAGGAATTTGGCGGTAGAAGTATTCATGAGCATGTGGGTCATTCTCATTCAGTTCAAAGTAGGCCATAAGAGTTGATTTTTTATGTGTCATGGCAGCAATGTTCTCAACAGAAGCATCTTCATGAAAATAAAGTGGTTGTGACTGTGGCAGATGTACGGCAAGGCGAACAATGCTGTGTGATTGTTTATGCATTGGATAGGCAAAAATTCTCCAAGCTGCCTCCGTGCACTGACGTATCTTGAATCCATAAATTGGTGAGGTTCATCATGTTGTATGTTTGTTTGAGAAATTTCCAGATTGGCTTTATCATGCCCTTTGTAAACATATTTGAATAGATACTTGACACTTTGAATGGATGCACAGATTTCCACATTTATATGACACTTATACTTTAATAGTAAGAAAGGGTTATAGGGAACAACCCAAGAATTATCAACCATGTGAGAACGTTGTGTAAATGAAGGTCCTGCATTGCGTTAATAAGTTGGGTAGGCATCGTGTGCTATTAGAGTTTTTGGTTGGAAATCTTTTGGGAATCCTTTTTTACACTTTCCAATATCCATACATGGAGAATTGGGGTTGAATTGTCCACAGGGTCCATGAATCATATGTTGCATCACAATTTGATGGAGCACAGGATACTCGGATGGGTCAGGAATTTCTGCCCAAACAGTACGATCGACATCTACCTCAGTGCGTAATTTGGAATTGCTATCCAGAATAACCAAAATGTGAGCATGTGGTAGTCCTCGCTTTTGGAATTCTATTACATGAATCATTGCACAAATCTTGCCAAATAATCCACTGTTTATATCTTTTAATAGGGCTTCTAATTTTATTTTGAAGACACGGGCGACTAAATCCGGTCTGTGTTCCACCCTCTGCCATGGTTCTAAATTGTGGATAATCTCGCTCCATTTGGGATTACAGGTCATTGTTATAAAAAGATCTGGCCGTCCAAATTTTGTAACAATAGCCATGGCATCTTGATACCTCTGCTGCATGTTTCTGGGACTGCCTTCAAACGATGATGGTAAAATGACCGTCTTGCCAATAGGAATTCCTTTTTCAAAAGATTTTCTTTGCAGATGTTCCTGTAGTACGCAATAGTCCTCCACTTTTAAGTCTTT
This sequence comes from Allobates femoralis, assembly GCA_033576535.1. Taxonomy (NCBI): domain Eukaryota; kingdom Metazoa; phylum Chordata; class Amphibia; order Anura; family Aromobatidae; genus Allobates; species Allobates femoralis. The sequence goes on along the minus strand of JARQOC010000004.1, from coordinate 481,372,775 downwards.
TTGATGTTGACGTATAAAATTTAAGCGATTAGCCTCAATTTTTATATACGCATCTACTAAATACTGTTGCGTTAGTTTTCCACCATTTAAAATAGGATTGAACCCAGGACGTACAGATAGCAAATAACAGTAATACTGCAATTGTGTAATTCTCCGTGGATTTTCACCTTGATGCTTCAGTCCCTCATGCCAGCCTTGTTCTCCATGCGGAAAAAATAACGGATACAGTAAAGCATCTAAATTACTGTGGAGAATACTGACTTGCTGTGTTTTTGGAGCTAAAGGATTGTTTGGGTCAGGTTTCAGATGAATTAAAATGTCTCTATTGAAAGGTGGCTCTCCATCAGCATTTTCAAAGACCACAGCAACTTCATTAACAATTGGCTTATTATAACGTCTTCGGTCTTGTTCTCGATCCTGTTTAAGAGCCATGATGATATTAGGCATGACAGTACCATTTTCAATTGCCTTCTGTTCCTCTTGTTCAACAAAACGTAACATTTTGTATGCGGAAACAAAAGGATTAATGCGATCTAATAAGTTAGCAATGAGCCGCATCAATTTAGGATGACATTTCTTATTTTCATCACACTGTAAACGTTGGTCATTAGCAGTGGCAGTATCTAAAATGTAGAGTTGGGCATAAGCAGGAGCTTGATCTGGAGCAGGATGTAGTGTTCCAGTACGGTGATAAATTTGGCCATGAATCCGGAAGCAATAAGGGCCATGCCCAGGTGGGGGAGCAATACTTGCACCCATAGAAGCAAAACCAAAGGAACTATTAATACTTCTGATGTTATCCATCATATTCCGACTGTATGGACTCTGACCTTTAAGAATACATTCCAACATCTCTGGATACTGAGGTAACGGAACCTTGACCTTCCCCTTGTGACAACAGAGAGTATACTGTTTATCCGATGGCATCTCATCCATGAAATGTCGAGCTTCACAATGGTTACATATGAATATCATACAGCCACAGGTATGTTCCACAATGCCAAAATCACTATCTGTAAATCCAGGTGGATATGAAGAGGGAGGTGTAGGTAGGTAAATACGATTTTCTTTCTGCAAACCGACATAGATGAGACGTTGAAGTAATAAAGCAGAAAAAGAGTCAGGATCCACTTGTGTAACAGTAGAAGACGTCTTTTTGCGGTGTTGACGACGGGAGGCACCACTTTTACGTAAGCGGCTCTGTTTGGATAGTGAAGACTCCTGAGCAATTTGTGCCTCCAAAGGAGTTTGTTGTTGTTCAAGGCGAAAACGTTTTGTGCGTGACGTCTCCTGAGCACAATGTTTACGCTTTGCTGTTGCTTTGCGCGGTGATGAAACTTGAGGAATTGTGCTCCTTTCATCCGGTGAACTGCTAGAAAGAGCTAGAGCAAACTGTAGTACTGGTGAGCTTACAGTTGGATCAGCACACTGAGTTAGATCAGCAGAGTATTGTACAGGTGAGCTTGTAGTTTGATCAGCAGACTGTTGTACTGAGGAGGTTACTGTCTGATCAGCAGAGTGATGTACTGGTGGTGTCACTTTTTTTTTTTGACGGCGTTGATGTAGCTTCTGAGCATTTTTGGCCAACCGTAGTTGTTTTTGTTCCAGCGACTCCGTTGCAATGCGTTGCTTATACTCAGCTTTAGACTTATCCAAACGACATTGTCGCTCTTCTTCAGTTTCTTTAGCACGTGTCTTACGCATCCATGCGGCTTTGTACCCGCCAACATCCTTGCTAGTATCCTTTGAAGTCATGTTAGAACATACAAAGGTAATACTATGCTTGGAGATGTATAGGTACGCAAGAGCTTTTACAAAAGCTTTTTGGGAGAAAAGAATTCTTGAAAAGTATAGAATAATTATTAAGGAAAATAATAAGTTCCAGATAGACAATGAACATATTTAAATATCATGTTTTGTATGTCCTTATAATGTACCCTACAACGTATTACAAATATATAAACATGTTTCTCATTCATATTAATAATAGTAAAAGGTCACTGAATACTTAAGGACATTGAATGTGCATACATAATACCAATACCATAAATACCAATACCATCATCAAAACCATCATCAAAACCATCATCAAAACCATCATCAAAACCCTCATCAATAGCATCATCAATAGCAATCATCAATAACAATAATATTAGCAATAGCATTATTATTAGCATTAATAGCATAATTATAAGCATTAATAGCATAATTATTAGCATTAATAGCATAATATATTAGCATTAATAGCATAATTATTACCATTAATACCATTATGATTACATTTAATAGCATAATTATTACCATTAATAGCATTTAAATTATTAGCATTATTAGCATAATTATTAGCATTAATAGCATAATTATTAGCATTAATAGCATAATTATTTGGCATTAATAGCATAAATAATTAACCATTAATAGCATAATTATTAGCATTAATAGCATAAATTATTAGCATTAATAGCATAATTATTACCATTAATAGCATAATTATTACCATTAATAGCATAATTATTTGCATTAATACCATAATTATTAGCATTATTAGCATTAATAGCATAATTATTGGCATTAATAGCATAATTATTAGCATTAATACCATAATTATATACCATTAATACACATAATTATTAGCATTAATACCATAATTATATACCATTAATACCATAATTATTAGCATTAATACCATAATTTTAGCATTATATAGCATAATATATTAGCATTAATAGCATAATTATTAGCATTAATAGCATAATTATTACCATTAATAGCATAATTATTAGCATTAATAGCATAATTATTACCATTAATAGCATAATTATTTGCATTAATACCATAATTATTACCATTAATAGCATAATTATTAGCATTAATAGCATAATTATTAGCATTAATACCATAATTATTTGCATTAATACCATAATTATTAGCATTAATAGCATAATTATTGGCATTAATAGCATAATTATTAGCATTAATACCATAATTATTACCATTAATACCATAATTATTAGCATTAATACCATAATTATTGGCATTAATTAGCATAATATATTGGCATTAATAGCATAAATATTGGCATTAATAGCATAATTATTACCATTAATAGCATAATTATTTGCATTAATACCATTATGATTACCATTAATAGCATAATTATTAGCATTAATACCATTATGATTACCATTAATAGCATAATTATTACCATTAATACCATAATTATTACCATTAATACCATAATTATTAGCATTAATGCATAATTATAGCATTAATAGCATAATATTACCATTAATAGCATAAATATTACCATTAATAGCATAAATATTACCATTAATAGCATAATTATTAACATTAATAGCATTATTAATAGCATTATTAGCAATATTATTTGCATTAATACCATTATGATTACATTAATAGCATAATTATTATTAATAGCATAATTATTACCATTAATAGCATAATTATTACCATTAATAGCATCAATATTAGCATTAATAGCATACATATTAGGATTAATAGCATTATTATTAACAGTAATATCATTAGTATATGATTTTTTTTTTTAATTATTTTTTTTAATTATTTTATTTTTTTTTATTATTAAATTATTTTTTTATTTTAAAATTAATTTTTTTTTTTTAATTATTATTTTTATTTAATTATTTATTATTTTTTATTTATTTTCTTATTATTTTTTAATTATTTTTTAATTTTTTTTTTTATTATTAAATTTATTTATTTTTTTAAGTGAGAGTGAGACACAGTTCTCATTCTGGTCCGCATTTTTTTTCCCATTGACATACATTAGCGGTGTGTCGGCGATTTTATGGCCGGCCACCTGGTTCTATTTGTCGGCCCTAAAATCGCGGACACACCGCTAATGCATGTCTATGGGCAGTCAGCTCGAATTCTGATTGGTCGGCGTTCAATCCGAAATCGGGCTGACTGCCCATAGAGATGCATTAGCGGTGTGTCCGCGATTTTAGGGCCGACAAATAGAACCAGGTGGGCGGCCATAAAATCGCCGACACACCGGTAATGTATGTCAATGGGGAAAAAAAAAAGGCGGACCTGAATGAGAACTGTGTCTCACTCTCACTTAAAAAAATAAATAAATTAAATAATAAAAAAAATAATTTAAAAATAATTTAAAAATAATAAAAAAATAATTAAAAAATAATAAATAATTAAATAAAAATAATAATAAAAAAAAAAAAAATGCGGACCTGAATGAGAACTTTGTCTCAGTCTGACTTAAAAAAATAAATTAATTAAATAATAAAAAAAATAATTTAAAAATAATTAAAAAATAATAAAAAAATAAATAAAAAATAATAAATAATTAAATAAAAATAATAATAAAAAAAAAAAAAAAGGCGGACCTGAATGAGAACTGTGTCTCAGTCTGACTTAAAAAAATAAATAAATTAAATAATAAAAAAAATAATTAAAAAATAATTTAAAAATAATAAAAAAATGAGGGGCTCTTCTGATTGGTTGAGGGCAGTATACAGCGACCAATCAGAAGAGGGCCTCAGATCTCATTGAGGTAGAATGGGGGATTTTTCGTCCATTCTATCTTAATGAGAAGGAAGAGGACGTCGGAGGTGGAAGTTTGCGAAAAGAAGACAGAAGATCCCCGGGGCCGGACGAAGAGGCGGAGATGGCGGAAAGAAGAGAGAAGACCCCCGGGGCCGGAGGAAGAGGACGCCTAGCCGGACGGAGGACTTGTGGATCGGACGGACGATCAGATGACTTGAAGGCATGTAAGTGATCGACGGGGACGTTAGGTTAGGGGACGGCGGGGGTTCGGGTGTAGGGCCTTAGGTGACAGCGGCGTTAGGTTAGGGGACTGCGGGGGATTAGGGTGTAGGGCTTTAGCGAGAGGGGCAGGGGACAGCGGCGGGAGCTTAGGGGCGGCGGTGCCTTAGGGGATAGGCGGCGGGGCTTAGGGGGTATCGGCGTGGGCCTAGGATGCTACGGGGCTTAGGGGGTAGGGGCTTAGGGGCGGCGGTGCCTTAGGGGGTAGGCGGCATGGCTTAGGGGGTATCGGCGGGGGCCTAGGGGGTAGGGGCTTAGCGTGTACGGGTGCGGTGGACTTAGGGGGTATCGGCAGGGGCCTAGGATGCTACGGGAGTTAGGGGGTAGGGGCTTAGGGGCTGCTGCGGGGCTTAGGGGGTAGGGGCTTAAGGGCGGCGGTGGCTTAGGGGGTAGACGGCGGGGCTTAGGGGGTATCGGCGGGGGCCTAGGATGCTACGGGGCTTAGGGGGTAGGGGCTTAGGGGCTGCTGCGGGGCTTAGGGGGTAGGGGCTTAAGGGCGGCGGTGGCTTAGGGGGTAGACGGCGGGGCTTAGGGGGTATCGGCGGGGGCTTAGGATGCTGCGGGTCGGGGGTTAGGTGTTCGGGGCTGCTGCGGGGCTTAGGGGGTAGGGGCTTAGGGGCGGCGGTGGCTTAGGGGGTAGACGGCGGGGCTTAGGGGGTATCGGCGTGGGCTTAGGATGCTGCGGGTCGGGGGTTAGGTGGTCGGGGCTTAGCGTGTAGGGGTGGGGCGGACTTAGGGGTAGGGCCTTAGGTGCGGCGGGGTGGTTTTGTTGCGGGGTGGGTGTGCGGACATGGGGGTGGGTGTGCGGACATGGGGGGGCTGTGCGGACATGGGGGTGGCTGTGCGGACATGGGGGTCGCTGTGCGGACATAGGGGTGGCTGTGCGGACATGGGGTGGCTGTGCGGACATGGGGGTGGCTGTGCGGACATGGGGGGGCTGTGCGGACATGGGGGGGGGGCCTGTGCGGACATGGGGGGGCTGTGCGGACATGAGGGTGGGTGTGCGGACATGGGGGTGGGTGTGCGGACATGGCGGTGGGTGTGCGGACATGGGGGTGGCTGTGCGGAGATGGGGGGGTGGCTATGCGGACATGGGGGGCCTGTTTGGACCTGGGTGAGGGTGTGCGGACATTGAAGGGGCGAGTTGTGGGTAGCGGGGAGCGGAGGCGGCTGTGCCGCCTCCGCTCCATGGTCCCCGGGGAGCGAGTTGCGGCTCAGGCAGCGACTCACAATGGCCTCGCGGCCATTGCTCGCGCTACCTGAGCGGTAAATCGATAAGGTTCTAGCCGAGGCTGTGGATCGATTTTGGGCCAGCGGCTCGCAATGGTCGCTTCGCGGCCATTGCTCGCCCTGGGCCAGCGACTCGCAATGGCCTCGCGGCCATTGCTCGCGCAGCATTGGGCGCTTCGCGCCCAATGTTAAATTCGTATCCACATGACGACATCGGAAAGTGCGCGCGGAGGGGCGCTTTTCCGATTCGCGATTATATAATAGATGTATATAAAGGACATGATAAAGCAAATCTGGAAATTTGCCAAACAAGCATCCAACATGATGAAACTCATCAATTTATGGATTCCCGTTATGTTAGTGCACCTGAGGCAGCTTGGCGGATATTTGCTTATCCCATGCACAAACAATCGCATAGTATTATTCGCCTGGCCGTACATCTGCCTCATTCTCAACAACTCTATTTTCATGAGGATGACTCCGTAGCCAACATCAGACACAAGCTACATAACAATTCCACTCTTATGGGCTATTTTGAGCTTAATAAGAAGGACCCAACTGCTCATACTTATTTCTATCGTGAAATTCCAGAACACTATGTTTGGATAGAAGGTTCTTGGCAACAGAGAAAGCGAGGAGGTGCTTCTGTAATTGGAAGAATGTTTACCGTAAGTCTCAGAGACCAAGAACGCTACTATTTGTTGTTGCTGCATGTCAAAGGTGCCACCAGTTTTGACAGCATTAAAACGATTCATGGAGTTACACATCTAACTTTCAAAGACGCTGCCTTAGCTCTTGGTTTATTATTTGATGACAGTTTGTGGAGAAATACCTTACTTGATGCTTGCATTTTGAACATGCCTGCACAGCTACGTGATATGTTTGCCTACATTTGCATTTTTGGCCCTCCTGCTAATCCACTGGAGTTGTGGCTTGAATTTAAAGAACACTTCATTCAAGACTATTGCCATAAATATCACTCAAACACAGAGGAGTGTGCGAATTGTGAAGGATATGCGATGACAGATATGCAAGAAATTTTGAGAAGTCATGGCAAAAAATATATTGAATTTAACTTACCACGCCCTGTCAGGAAACAACAACTTCCACAACAATTTGATCAAGATGATGAGTTAAGAACAGCTGCTGAGATGAAAGCAACTCTCAATCCTCAACAACTTTTGGCTTATGAGGCTATTATTCAAGCATTAGAAGACACTACTGCAACACCAAAGTGCTTCTTCATTGACGGTCTTGGTGGCAGTGGAAAAACTTACCTTTACCATCTACTTCTACATCAACTAAGGGGAGAAGGAAAAATGGTGTCACCTGCTGCCACTACAGGAATTGCAGCCAATATGCTTGAAGGAGGAAGAACAATTCATTCTCTTTATGGAATACCAATACCTGTGAATGAAACATCGGTTTCCAGGATAAAAAATGACACGGATGCAGCTTATGATTTGCAGAACACTGAACTCTTTATTATAGATGACTGCACAATGGTCTCAAAGTATGCATTGCATGTCATTGAAAGACTCTTACGAGATGTTATGACCAAAAAAGTTACCAACAAAGAAAAGACACCTTTTGGAGCCAAAGTAATTGTACTTGGAGGAGACTTTCGACAATCTCTTCCTGTCATTCCTCATGGCACAAGAACAGATATTGTAGAGAGCTGTTTAAAATATTCTACACATTGGCCAATTTTCAATCCACTCCCGCTTATTAGCAACATGCGCTCTATTGATCCAGTATACAGCACTTGGTTGCTTAAACTTAGTAATGGTGAGCTGTCCAATGAATATAGTCTTGGAGATGATGTCATCGAGATTCCTCCAGATATGCTGTGCACTGGGTCTTTAATACATGAGATCTTTGGAGACAACATTAACATTGATGTCAATAACAACGAGAGTATCAATATCGCTGCTTCTCATGCTATCTTATGTCCTAAGAATGACGACGTCGATTTTGTTAATTCCAAAGTCATGGACTGCTTGATTGGTGAGTACACAGACTATATGAGTGAAGATTCTATTGATGCGGAGGACTGTGATGATTCAGAACAATACCCACCTGAATTTTTGCATTCACTTACACCTACTGGAATGCCTCTACATCATCTAAAAATTAAAGTTGGCACCATTGTCATGCTGTTACGCAACCTGAATACCAGGAAAGGTCTGTGCAATGGTACTCGGCTCATTGTAACTGCATTGTTTCCAAACATGATCCAGGCTAAAGTTATTACCGTCTCAGCAGCAGGACAGGTGGTATTCATTCCACGTATTGATTTATGTCCATCAGAGACTGCATTACCATTCAGATTAAGAAGACGACAATTTCCCATCAAGGCAGCGTTTGCACTGACCATCAATAAATCGTAAGGGCAAACTCTCAATCGAGTTGGGATATATCTTCCGGAACCACCTTTTGCCCATGGTCAACTCTATGTGGCCTTTTCAAGAGTCAAGTAACGCTGTAATGTCAAGGTCAAAGTCCTCAATTCACCACTCCAAGGACAATTACTGCCTGATTCTCCTAAGGTCTTTACACACAATATCGTGTACAAAAATGTTTTACGTTAAGATTTTTCTTTTTTTCTCATACTGTTCTGATACTTTTTTTTACAAAAAAAACAAAATCTACAAAAAAATTAGTTTAGTCATATTTTTAAAGATATTAATTACATGGTTATTATATAGCCATGTTATATATATAGTTATTTTTGGGGAGGTTAAATCCCTTTTGTAAAGAATTTATCATATATATATATATATATATATATATATATATATATATATACTAGCTGTGAGCCCGATTCTAAAGAATCGGGTAGTCTAGAATCTATATATAGTTTATTTACTAATAGTTAGGGGAGTGCGGTGAAATTAATTGTGTGTATACAGGCGGCTCAGTGGGTAGCAGGGTATACGGTGGCTCAGTGGGTAGCAGTGAGTGCGGCGGCTCAGTGGTCAGCAGTGAGTGCGGCGGCTCAGTGGTCAGCAGTGAGTGCGGCGGCTCTGTGGTCAGCAGAGGACGGCGGGTCTGTGGTCAGCGCAGGACGGCGACTCTGTGGTCAGCGCAGGACGGGGGCTCTGTGGTCAGCGCAAGACGGGGGCTCTGTGGTCAGCGCAGGACGGGGCTCTGTGGTCAGCGCAGGACGGGGGCTCTGTGGTCAGCGCAGGACGGGGGCTCTGTGGTCAGCGCAAGACGGGGCTCTGTGGTCAGCGCAGGACGGGGCTCTGTGCAGGATGGCGGCTCTGTGTTCAGCGCAGGACGGCGGCTCTGTGGTCTGCCCAGGACGGGGGCTCTGTGGTCAGTGCAGGACGGGGGCTCTGTGGTCAGCGCAGGACGGGGGATCTGTGGTCAGCGCAGGACGGGGGCTCTGTGGTCAGCGCAGGACGGGGGCTCTGTGGTCAGCGCAGGATGGGGGCTCTGTGGTCAGCGCAGGACGGGGGCTCTGTGGTCAGCGCAGGACGGGGGCTCTGTGGTCAGCGCAGGACAGGGGCTCTGTGGTCAGCGCAAGACGGGGGCTCTGTGGTCAGCGCAAGACGGGGGCTCTGTGGTCAGCGCAGGACGGGGGCTCTGTGGTCAGCGCAGACGTGGGCTCTGTGGTCAGCGCAGGACGGGGCTCTGTGCAGGACGGCGGCTCTGTGGTCAGCGCAGGACGGGGGCTCTGTGGTCAGCGCAAGACGGGGGCTCTGTGGTCAGCGCAAGACGTCGGCTCTGTGGTCAGCGCAGGACGGGGGCTCTGTGGTCAGCGCAGGATGGCGGCTCTGTGGTCAGCGCAGGACGGGGGCTCTGTGGTCAGCGCAGGACGGGGCTCTGTGGTCAGCGCAGGACGGGGGCTCTGTGGTCAGCGCAGGACGGGGGCTCTGTGGTCAGCGAAGGACGGGGGCTCTGTGGTCAGCGCAGGACGGGGGCTCTGTGGTCAGCGCAGGACGGGGGCTCTGTGGTCAGCGCAGGACGGGGGCTTTGTGGTCAGCGCAGAACGGGGGCTCTGTGGTCAGCAGTGAGTGCGGTGGGTGAGTGGTTAGCAGTGAGTGGGGTGGCTCAGTGGGTAGCAGTGAGTGGGGCAGGGTCAGTGGTAGTAGTGAGTGCGGCGGCTCAGTGGTCAGCAGTGAGTGCGGCGGCTCAGTGGTCAGCAGTGAGTGGGGCGGCGCAGTGGTCAGCAGTGAGTGCGGCGGCGCAGTGGTCAGCAGTGAGTGCGGCGGCTCAGTGGTCAGCAGTGAGTGCGGCGGCTCAGTGGTCAGCAGTGAGTGCGGCGGCTCAGTGGTCAGCAGTGAGTGTGGTGGCTCAGTGGTCAGCAGTGAGTGCGGCGGCTCAGTGGTCAGCAGTGAGTGCGGGGCTCAGTGGTCAGCAGTGAGTGCGGCGACTCAGTGGTCAGTGGTCAGCAGTGAGTGCGGCGCTCAGTGGTCAGCAGTGAGTGGGCAGCTCAGTGGTCAGCAGTGAGTGCGGCGGCTCAGTGGTCAGCAGTGAGTGCGGGCTCAGTGGTCAGCAGAGGCGGCGGTCAGTGGTCAGCAGTGAGTGCGGCGGCTCAGTGGTCAGCAGTGAGTGCGGCAGCTCAGTGGTCAGCAGTGAGTGCGGCAGCTCTGTGGTCAGCAGTGAGTGCGGCGGCTCTGTGGTCAGCAGTGAGTGCGGGCTCTGTGGTCAGCGCAGGACGGCAGGTCTGTGGTCAGCGCAGGACGGGGGCTCTGTGGTCAGCGCAGGACGGGGGCTCTGTGGTCAGCGCAGGACGGGGGCTCTGTGGTCAGCGCAGGACGGGGCTCTGTGGTCAGCGCAGGACGGCGGCTCTGTGGTCAGCGCAGGCGGTGGGCTCTGTGGTCAGCGCAGGACGGGGGCTCTGGGTCAGCGCAGGACGGGGGCGGTCAGTGTGGTCAGCGCAGGACGGGGCTCTGTGGTCAGCGCAGGCGGTCGGCTCTGTGGTCAGCGCAGGACGGGGGCTCTGTGGTCAGCGCAGGACGGGGCTCTGTGGTCAGCGCAGGACGTGGCTCTGTGCAGGACGGCTCTGTGGTCAGCGCAGAGAGCGGCGGCTCTGTGGTCATGCAGGACGGGGCTCTGTGGTCAGCGCAGGGGGGGCTCTGTGGTCAGCGCAGGACGGGGGCTCTGTTGTCAGCGCATGGACGGTGGCGGCTCATGGTCAGCAGGCAGGACGGCGGCTCAGTGGTCAGCGTAGGACGGGGCTCGTGGTCAGCGAGGAGGCGGCTCTGTGGTCAGCAGTGACGGCGGGCTCCTTGGTCAGCGCAGGACGGCGGCTCTGTGGTCAGCGCAGGAAGCGGCGGCTCTGTGGTCAGCGCAAGGCGGGGGCTCTGTGGTCAGCACAGGACGGGGGCTCTGTGGTCAGCGCAGGACGGCGGCTCTGTGGTCAGCGCAGGACGGGGGCTCTGTGGTCAGGCAGGACGGGGGCTCTGTGGTCAGCGCAGACGGGCGGCTCTGTGGTCAGCGCAGGACGGGGGCTCTGTGGTCAGCGCAGGACGGGGGCTCTGTGGTCAGCGCAGACGGGGGCTCTGTGGTCAGCGCAGGACGGGGGCTCTGTGGTCAGCGCAGGAGGGGGCTCTGTGGTCAGTGCAGGACGGGGCTCTGTGGTCAGCGCAGGACGGGGGCTCTGTGGTCAGCGCAGACGGGGGCTCTGTGGTCAGCGCAGGACGGGGGCTCTTGGTCAGGCAGGACAGCGGCTCTGTGGTGCAGCGCAGGACAGGGGTCTGTGGTCAGCGCGGACGGGGCTCTGTGTCAGCGCGACGGGGCTCTGTGGTCAGCGCAGGACGAGGGCTCTGTGGTCAGCACAGGACGGGTGCTCTGTGGTCAGCGCAGGACGGGGGCTAAGTGGTCACCAGTGAGTGCGGCGGCTCAGTGGTCAGCAGTGAGTGCACGGCTCAGTGGTCAGCAGTGAGTGCGACGGCTCAGTGGTCAGCAGTGAGTGCGACGGCTCAGTGGTCAGCAGTGAGTGCGGCGGCTCAGTGGTCAGCAGTGAGTGCGGCAGCTCTGTGGTCAGCAGTGAGTGCGGCGGCTCTGTGGTCAGCAGAGGACGGCGGGTCTGTGGTCAGCGCAGGACGGCGGGTCTGTGGTCAGCGCAGGACGGCGGCTCTGTGGTCAGCGCAGGACGGCGGCTCTGTGGTCAGCGCAGGACGGGGGCTCTGTGGTCAGCGCAGGACGGGGCTCTGTGGTCAGCGCAGGATGGGGGCTCTGTGGTCAGCGCAGGACGGGGGCTCTGTGGTGAGCGCAATACGGGGGCTCTGTGGTCAGTGCAGGACGGGGGCTCTGTGGTCAGCGCAAGACGGGGGCTCTGTGGTCAGCGCAGGACGGGGGCTCTGTGGTCAGCGCAGGACGGGGGCTCTGTGGTCAGCGCAAGACGGGGGCTCTGTGGTCAGCACAGGACGGGGGCTCTGTGCAGGACGGCGGCTCTGTGGTCAGCGCAGGACGGGGGCTCTGTGGTCAGCGCAAGACGGGGGCTCTGTGGTCAGCACAGGACGGGGGCTCTGTGGTCAGCGCAGGACGGCGGCTCTGTGGTCAGCGCAGGACGGGAGCTCTGTGGTCAGCGCAAGACGGGGGCTCTGTGGTCAGCGCAGGACGGGGGCTCTGTGGTCAGCGCAGGACGGGGGCTCTGTGGTCAGCGCAAGACGGGGGCTCTGTGGTCAGCGCAAGACGGGGACTCTGTGGTCAGCGCAGGACGGGGGCTCTGTGGTCAGCGCAGGACGGCGGTTCTGTGGTCAGCGCAGGACGGGGGCTCTGTGGTCAGCGCAAGACGGGGGCTCTGTGGTCAGCGCAGACGGGGGCTCTGTGCAGGACGGCGGCTCTGTGGTCAGCGCAGGACGGGGGCTCTGTGGTCAGCGCAGGACGGCGGCTCTGTGCAGGATGGCGGCTCTGTGGGCAGCGCAGGACGGGGGCTCTGTGGTCAGCGCAGGACGGGGGCTCTGTGGTCAGCGCAGGACGGGGGCTCTGTGGTCAGCGCATGCTAGGTGGGCGGAGCCACGGCGGGAGTGACGCGAGGTGGGCGGAGCCACGGCGGGAGTGCCGCGAGGTGGGCGGAGCGACGCCGGCGAGGTGGGCGTAGCCACGCCGGGAGCCGTGTAGCGGGATGGCGGCTGGGTAAGTATACTGGAGTGTGTGTGTGTGTGTGGGTGTGTGTTTGTGTGGGTGTGTGGGTGTGTGTGTGTTGAGTGTGTATGTGTGATGTGGTTGGGATGGTGTGTGTGTGTTTGAGAGGACTGTAGTGAGAGGCTGTGTGTGTGTGTGTTTGATGAGACAGTAGTGAGGGGGGCGAGCGTAACGTTGAAACGCCGGTGCCTGTAGCTGCACGGAAAGTTCCGCGCGGCTACACTGCACTGTGATGTCAGCAGCATGGTCGGAGGCCGTCACGGAAGTAACCCTTCGGGTTCTCCGGAAGTGGCCTTCGGCTTTTATATAATAGACTAGCTGTGAGCCTGATGCAAATGCATCGGGATTCTAGAACGTGCGTTAATTTGATTATAGTAGTTATAGCTGTTAGCCTGATACAAATGCATCGGGTGTCTAGAATATGTTTATTGTTTTTTTAAAGATTTTTAAATAATAATCCAATTATTCCAATGACATCTTTACAGCAACTACATATATTTGTATTGTTGATATCATATAAGGAAAATTGAACAATTATGTTGTAAGGGTCTTAGAACACAAAGTAGCAATACTTATTAATGCGTCAATCATTAGAATTGATGAATTAATAATAGTAATATGTGTATCAGCCAGTTTGTGTCAGCCCACCAATCGCGTCAAGATGCCCTTACGCCTGGTGAGTCCTAATCTAACTAATTCCGAATTGATATTATTTAAATATGTTTTATGGCTGGATTTGTCTTAGATTTTTTGAGGATCATGTGGTAAATAAATAAATGTTATAAATTGATACAAAAGGAGTTACCAACTACAAACTTGCAGCAATGTCCACGCAATAACTAAAAAAACTTGTAGTTAACCTGCGGTAAATGAAGTGAACGTGGCTCTGGCAGGTGCATAACATGCATCCACTAAGTAAGCACAGATGACTGTAGTTGATGTGGATGACACTGCCGCAACTATGTTCTCTGCACAAACCGCAAGTGAAGTACAAATTGCATACATGCAGTCATGAAAATTACAGCAAGTATGTTGTTGGTGAGTCCTTCATGATCAATTATTATCATTTAGTATATTCCTCAATAATGTGAAAAAAATCTAAGAAAAATGGCATGATAGAATCTAATGAATAATTTATTTTTGTCCCTATCTATCTAAACATGTGTAACACACCTTGCTAATGAGATGTGTGTGAACAGCCATCCCACCCGTCTCTTAGCTGTTCACAAAAACCTCTCCCTGTAAAGAATGAGAATGAAATCTCTCAGCACATATAGTGCTGGAGCTTGAAATAGTGGTTTCTATCACCCACTGTAGAAATGTGGATGATACACATCTCTCATATTATTTTAAATGTGTGTTCACAAAAATATAGTAGAAATCAGTATATAAAAGAATAAAATGTGAAACAGTAATTTTTTTTTTTTTTTTTTTTTTTTCAAAAGATAAATAAACGGAAGAATAGTCATAGGGAAGAGTTCAGTGCAAAATATTCTTGTAGACAATATTTTTGGTAAATACTTTGTCACTGTTAGGCAGCAATTTGCCTTGGATTGGAGTGTCCACCACTTTCACTTTTACATTAGATCGTCTTCTCACTCTTGAAAAAGCCACATACAATTGTCCATGTCCAAAAACAGGTTCTGGCAAAAAAATCCCTACTTTCTCAAGTGTTTGTCCTTGGGATTTGTTTATTGTCATGGCAAAAGCTGGCTTCAGAGGAAATTGGCGACGTCTTAACTTAAAAGGCAAGCCGGTTTCTGATGGGCACAAATCAATCCTGGGAATGAAAACCACATTTCCTCCAGCAGACCCAGTAATAACTTTTGCTTGAATCATGTTGGCAAACAAACCGGTGACAATTAAGCGAGTCCCATCACAAAGACCTTTTCGGCTGTTGAAGTTCCTCAAAAGCATTACAATGGTGCCAATTTTTAATTTCAGACGATGAGATGGCATCCCCGTGGGTGTAAGTGAATTTAAAAACTCAACAGGGTATTGCTCTGGGTCCTCTGTCTCGTCCGGATCAATGGAATCATCACTAATGTATTCTGTGTACTCTCCAGCAATGCAATCCATGATCTTAGAGTTGACCTGATCCACATCATCATTTTTGGGGCAAAGAATGGCATGTGATGCTGCTGTATTAATGCTTTCATTGTCATTGACATCAATTACAATGTTTTCACCAAAAATGTCAAATATTAGTGAGCCTGTGCAAATCATATCTTCAGGGATTTCTATAACATCATCTCCAAGGTTATAAGAATTGGTCAATTGTCCATTTCCCAGCTGAAGTATCCAATTGCTGTATTCTGGATCAACAGAGCGCATGTTGTCAAGTAGTGGCAATTGAGTGAAAATCTGCCATTGTCGGAATATTTAATGCAGCTCTCTACGATATCAGTTCGTGTTCCATGAGGAATAATAGGAAGACACTGACGAAAGTCTCCTCCCAGAACAATGACTTTCCCTCCAAAGGGTGTTTTATTTTTCTTCGAGATATCTTTGGTCATAACATCCTTTAATAGTTGGTCAATGACATGCAGTGCGTATTTAGATAGCATAGTGGATTCATCAATAATGAAAAGTTTAGTATTCTTCAAATGGTGTGCAGCATCAGTATCATTTTTGATTCTTGAAACAGATGTTTCATTGATTGGAATAGGTATCCCGTAAAGTGAATGGATGGTTCTTCCTCCTTCCAATAAGTTGGCTGCAATCCCAGTACTGGCAGCAGGTGACACAGTTTCTCCTTCTCCTCTTATTTGACGAATTAACAAATCATACAAATATGTTTTCCCACTGCCACCTGGGCCATCAATGAAAAAGCACTTAGCTTGCTGACTTGTATCCTGTAATGCTTCATTTATGGCATTATAGGCCAAAAGTTGTTGTTCATTTAAAGTTTCTTTCATTTCTTGGGCTCTTCTAAACTCCTCCTCTTTGTTGTATTGTGGTTGTAGTTGTTGTTTTCTTTTGGGCGTGGTAGATTAAAATCCGTAAAGCTTTTGCCATGAAATTTTAACACATTTTGAACATCTGTCATTGCATAGCCTTCACAATGCTCACAGTCCTCATTGTTAAGGTGATATGCACGGCAGTAGTCTTCAATAAAATCTTTTTTAAATTCTTGCCACAACTCCAATGGATGAGCAGGAGGACCAAAGATACATATGTAAGCAAACATATCCCGAAGCTGTGCAGGCATGTTTAGAACACAGCCATCCAGTAAGGTATTTCGCCAAACACTGTCATCCAAAAGTAATCCAAGGGCTATTGCTGCCTGTTTAAAAGTTGGGTACTCGACTTCATTAACGGTCTTAATGTGCTCAAAACTTGTTGCTCCTTTTACATGTAGTAACAACAACCGTAAATAGTAGCGTTCTTCATCTTTCATACTGACCGTATACATTCTTCCAAATGACTGTTGCTCCACGTTTCTGCCTAATTTCCCATGCACCATCTTTCCAGACATAGTGCTCAGGAATTTGGCGGTAGAAGTATTCATGAGCATGTGGGTCATTCTGATTCAGTTCAAAGTAGGCCATAAGAGTTGATTTTCTATGCGTCATGGCAGCAATGTTCTCTACAGAAGCATCTTCATGAAAATAAAGTGGTTGTGACTGTGGCAGATGTACGGCAAGGCGAACAATGCTGTGTGATTGTTTATGCATTGGATAGGCAAAAATTCTCCAAGCTGCCTCCGGTGCACTGACGTATCTTGAATCCATAAATTGGTGAGGTTCATCATGTTGTATGTTTGTTTGAGAAATTTCCAGATTGGCTTTATCATGCCCTTTGTAAACATATTTGAATAAATACTTGACACTTTGAATGGACGCACAGATTTCCACATTTATATGACATTTATACTTTAATAGTAAGAAAGGGTTATAGGGAACAACCCAAGAATTATCAACCATGTGAGAACGGTGTGTAAATGAAGGTCCTGCATTGCGTTGATAAGTTGGGTAGGCATCGTGTGCTATTAGAGTTTTTGGTTGGAAATCTTTTGGGAATCCTTTTTTACACTTTCCAATATCCATACATGGAGAATTGGGGTTCAATTGTCCACAGGGTCCATGAATCATATGTTGCATCACAATTTGATGGAGCACAGGATATTCGGATGGATCAGGAATTTCTGCCCAAACAGTACGATCGACATCAAGCTCAGTGCGTAATTTGGAATTGCTATCCAGAATAATCAAAATGTGAGCATGTGGTAGTCCCCGCTTTTGAAATTCTATTACATGAACCATTGCACAAATCTTGCCAAATAATCCACTGTTTATATCTTTTAATAGGGCTTCTAATTTTATTTTGAAGACACGGGCGACTAAATCCGATCTGTGTTCCACCCTCTGCCATGGTTCTAAAGTGTGGATAATCTCGCTCCATTTGGGATTACAGGTCATTGTTATAAAAAGATCTGGGCGTCCAAATTTTGTAACAATAGCCATGGCATCTTGATAGCGTTGCTGCATATTTCTTGGACTACCTTCAAACGACGATGGTAAAATGACCGTCTTGCCAATGGGAATTCCTCGAAAGATTTTCTTTGCAGATGTTCCTGTAGTACGCAATAGTCCTCCACTTTTAAATCTTTTTGATGTTGACGTATAAAATTTAAGCGATTAGCCTCAATTTTTATATACGCATCCACTAAATACTGTTGTGTTAGTTTTCCACCATTTAGAATAGGATTGAACCCAGGACGTACAGATAGCAAATAACAGTAATACTGCAATTGTGTAACTCTCCGTGGATTTTCACCTTGATGCTTCAGTCCCTCATGCCAGCCTTGTTCTCCATGCGGAAAAAATAACGGATACAGTAAAGCATCTAAATTACTGTGGAGAATACTGACTTGCTGTGTTTTTGGAGCTAAAGGATTGTTTGGGTCAGGTTTGAGATGAATTAAAATGTCTCTATTGAAGGGTGGCTCTCCATCGGCATTTTCAAAGACCACAGCAACTTCATTAACAATTGGTTTATTATAACGTCTTGGGTCTTGTTCTCGATCCTGTTTAAGAGCCATGATGATATTAGGCATGACAGTACCATTTTCAATTGCCTTCTCCTGTTCCTCTTGTTCAACAAAACGTAACATTTTGTATGCAGAAACAAAAGGATTGATGCGATCTAATAAGTTAGCAATGAGCCGCATCAATTTAGGATGACATTTTTTATTTTCGTCACACTGTAAACGTTGGTCATTAGCAGTGGCAGTATCTAAAATGTAGAGTTGGGCATAAGCAGGAGCTTGATCTGGAGCAGGATGTAGTGTTCCAGTACGGTGATAAATTTGGCCATGAATCCTGAAGCAATAAGGGCCATGTCCAGGTGGAGGAGCAATACTTGCACCCATAGAAGCAAAACCAAAGGAACTATTAATACTTCTGATGTTATCCATCATATTCCGACTGTATGGACTCTGACCTTTAAGAATACATTCCAACATCTCTGGATACTGAGGTAACGGAACCTTGACCTTCCCCTTGTGACAACAGAGAGTATACTGTTTATCCGATGGCATCTCATCCATGAAATGTCGAGCTTCACAATGGTTACATATGAATATCATAGAGCCACACAGGTATGTTCCACAATGCCAAAATCACTATCTGTAAATCCAGGTGGATATGAAGAGGGAGGTGTAGGTAGGTAAATACGATGTTGTTTCTGCAAACCGACATAGATCAGACGTTGAAGTAATAAAGCAGAAAAAGAGTCAGGATCCACTTGTGTAACAGTAGAAGACGTCTTTTTGCGGTGTGTACGACGTGAGCCAGCACTTTTGCGTAAGCGGCTCTGTTTGGATTGTGAAGACTCCTGAGCAATTTGTGCCTCCAAAGGAGTTTGTCCTTGTTCAACGCGAAAACGTTTTGTGCGTGACGTCTCCTGAGCACAATGTTTACGCTTTGCTGTTGCTTTGCGCGGTGATGAAACTTGAGGAATTGTGCTACTTTCATCCGGTGAACTGCTAGAAAGAGCTAGAGCAAACTGTAGTACTGGTGAGCTTACAGTTGGATCAGCAGACTGTAGTACTGATGAGGTTACTGTCTGATCAGCACACTGAGTTAGATCAGCAGAGTATTGTACAGGTGAGCTTGCAGTTTGATCAGCAGACTGTTGTACTGATGAGGTTACTGTCTGATCAGCAGAGTGATGTACTGGTGGTGTTACTTTTTTTTTTTGCCGGCGTTGACGTTCCTTCTGAGCTTCTTTGCCCAAGCGTAGTTGTTTTTGTTCCAGCGACTCCGTTGCAATGCGTTGCTTATACTCAGCTTTAGACTTATCCAAACGACATTGTCGCTCTTCTTCAGTTTCCTTAGCACGTGTCTTACGCATCCATGCGGCTTTGTACCCGCCAACATCCTTGCTAGTATCCTTTGAAGTCATGTTAGGACATACAAAGGTAATACTATGCTTGGAGAGGTATAGGTACTTAAGAGCTTTTACAAAAGCTTTTTGGGAGAAAAGAATTCTTGAAAAGTATAGAATAATTATTAAGGAAAATAATAAGTTCCAGATAGACAATGAACATATTTAAATATCATGTTTTGCATGTCGTTATAATGTACCCTACGACGTATTACAAAGATATAGACATGTTTCTCATTAATATCAATAATAGTAAGAGGTGACTGAATACTTAAGGACATCGAATGTGCATACATAATACCAATAGCATGAATACCAATACCATCATCAATACCATCATCCATACCATCATCAATAGCATCATCAATAGCATTATCAATAGCAATAATATTAGCAATAGCATTATTATTAGCAGTAATAGCAGTATTAATAGCATTATTAGCAGTATTATGATAATTAATAACAGTATTAATAACATTAATAGCAGTATTAATACTATTAACAGCAGTATGAATAGAGTAATAGCATTATAAATACCATTAATAGCATTAGTATTAGCATTAATAGCATTAATAATAGCATTAATAGCAATATTATTTGAATTCATAGCATTATTATTACTATAATAGCATAAATATTAGCATTAACAGCATTTTTATTAGCATTAATAGCATTATTAATAGCATTAATAGCAATATTATTAGCATTAATAGCATTATTATTACCATTAATAGCATAATTATTAGCATTAATAGCATAATTATTAGCAATAATAGCATAATTATTAACATTAATAGCAGTAATAATAGCATTAATAGCAATATTATTTGCATTAATAGCATTATTATTACCATTAATAGCATAATTATTAGCATTAATAGTATAATTATTAACATTAATAGCAGTAATAATAGCATTAATAGCAATATTATTTGCATTAATAGCATTATTATTACCATTAATAGCATAATTATTAGCATTAATAGCATTAATAGCAATATTATTTGCATTAATACCATTATGATTACCATTAATAGGATAATTATTAGCATTAATATAGCATAAATATTAGCATTAATAGCATAATTATTAGCATTAATAGTATTAATATTAGCATTAATAGCATAATTATTAGAATTAATAGCATAAATATTAGCATTAATAGCATAATATTAACATTAATAGCATTAATAATAGCATTAATAGCAATATTATTTGCATTAATAGCATTATTATTACCATTAATAGCATAATTATTAGCATTAATAGCATAATTATTAACATTAATAGCATAATTATTAGCATTAATAGCATTAATAGCAATATTATTTGCATTAATACCATTATGATTACCATTAATAGCATAATTATTAGCATTAATAGCATAAATATTAGCATTAATAGTATAAATATTAGCATTAATAGCATAATTATTAGCATTAATAGCATAAATATTAGCATTAATAGCAATATTATTTGCATTAATAGCATTATTATTACATTAATAGCATAATTATTAGCATGAATAGCATAATTATTAATATTAATAGCATTAATAATAGCATTAATAGCAATATTATTTGCATTAATAGCATTCTTATTACCATTAATAGCCTAATTATTAGCATTAATAGCATAATAATTACCATTAATAGCATTAATAATAGAATTAATAGCAATATTATTTGCATTAATAGCATTATTATTACCATTAAT
Source organism: Allobates femoralis (assembly GCA_033576535.1). Taxonomy (NCBI): domain Eukaryota; kingdom Metazoa; phylum Chordata; class Amphibia; order Anura; family Aromobatidae; genus Allobates; species Allobates femoralis. Next base: position 481,351,514 of record JARQOC010000004.1, on the reverse strand, counting down.
ACCATAATTATTAGCATTAATAGCATTATTATTAGCATTAATAACATAAATATTAGCATTAATAGCATAATTATTAGCAGTAATAGCATTATTAATAGCATTAATAAAATTAATAATACAATTAATAGCATTTATTTATTTTTTTATTATTATTTTTTATTTAATTATTTATTATTTTTTATTTTTTTTTTTTTATTTTTTTTAATTATTTTTTAATTATTTTTTTTATTATTAAATTTATTATTTATTTAAAGTGAGCCTGAGGCAGAGACCCAGTTCTCTTTCAGGTCCGCTGAAAGGGCTGATATTATTAGCATATATTTATTTTTTTTATTATTATTTTTTTTTTAATTATTTATTATTTTTTATTTATTTTTTTATTATTTTTTAATTATTTTTTTTATTATTAAATTTATTATTTATTTAAAGTGAGCCTGAGGCAGAGACCCAGTTCTCTTTCAGGTCCGCTGAAAGAGCTGATATTATTAGCATATATTTATTTTTTTTATTATTATTTTTATTTAATTATTAATTATTTTTTATTTATTTTTTTATTATTTTTTTTATTATTTTTTAATTATTTTTTTTATTATTAAATTTATTATTTATTTAAAGTGAGCCTGAGGCAGAGACCCAGTTCTCTTTCAGGTCCGCTGAAAGGGCTGATATTATTAGCATATATTTATTTTTTTATTATTATTTTTTTTTAATTATTTATTATTTTTTATTTATTTTTTAATTCTTTTTTAATTATTTTTTTTATTATTAAATTTATTATTTATTTAAAGTGAGCCTGAGGCAGAGACCCAGTTCTCTTTCAGGTCCGCTGAAAGGGCTGATATTATTAGCATATATTTATTTTTTTTATTATTATTTTTTTTTAATTATTTATTATTTTTTATTTATTTTTTTATAATTTTTTTAATTATTTTTTTTATTATTCAATTTATTATTTATTTAAAGTGAGCCTGAGGCAGAGACCCAGTTCTCTTTCAGGTCTGCTGAAAGGGCTGATATTATTAGCATATATTTATTTTTTTTATTATTTTTTTTATTTAATTATTAATTATTTTTTATTTAATTTTTTTAATTATTTTTTAATTATTTTTTAATTATTTTTTTTATTATTAAATTTATTTGTTGATGCGCTCTTCTGATTGGTCGCTGTCTACTGCCCTCAGCCAATCAGAAGAGCCCGTCATTTCCCATTGACATACATTAGCGGTGTGTCGGCGATTTTATGGCCGGCCACCTGGTTCTATTTGTCGGCCCTAAAATCGCGGACACACCGCTAATGCATGTCTATGGGCAGTCATCCTGATTTCTGATTGGTCGCTCTTTGGTGACGCCGATCAATCAGAATTCGAGCTCACTGCCCATAGACATGCATTAGCGGTGTGTCCGCGATTTTAGGGCCGACAAATAGAACCAGGTGGCCGGCCATAAAATCGCCGACATACCGCTAATGTATGTCAATGGGAAATGAGAGGCTCTTCTGATTGGCTGAGGGCAGTAGACAGCGATCAATCAGAAGAGCGGCTGACATCTCATTGAGGTAGAATGGTGGATTTGTCGTCCATTCTATCTTAATGAGAAGTGAAGAGGACGTCGGAGCTGGAAGTTTGCGGAAAGAAGAGAGAAGACCGGCGGGGCCGGAGGAAGAGGACGCCTGGCCGGACGGAGGACTTGTGGATCGGACGGACGATCAGATGAGTAAGAAGGCATGTAAGTGATCGACGGGGCGTTAGGTTAGGGGACGGCGGGGGCTTCGGGTGTAGGGCTTTAGGTGTTAGCGACAGCGGCGGGGGCAAGCGGCGGGAGCTTAGGAAGCGGCGGGGCTTAGGGGATAGGGGCTTAGGTGCGGCGGGGCTTAGGGGATAGGGGCTTAGGTGCGGCGGGTCGGGGATTAGGTGCGGCGGGGCTTAGGTGGTAGTGGCTTAGGTGCGGTGGGGCTTTTAGGTGCGGGGGGTCCTTTTGGTGCGGCGGGGCTTAGGGATAGGGGCTTAGGTGCGGCGGGGCTTAGGGGGTAGGGTCTTAGGTGCGGCGAGTCGGGGCTTAGGTGCGGCGGGGATTAGGGGGTAGGGGCTTAGGTGCGGCGGGGCTTTTAGGTGCGGCGGGGCTTAGGGTGTAGGGGCTTAGGTGCGGCGGGGCTTAGGGGGTAGGGGCTTAGGTGCGGCGGGTCGGGGCTTAGGTGCGGCAGGGATTAGGGGATAGGGTCTTAGGTGCGGCGGGGCTTTTAGGTGCGGCAGGGCTTAGGGGTAGGGGCTTAGGTGCGGCGGGGCTTAGGGGGTAGGGGCTTAGGTGCGGGGGCTTTGGGGGTAGGGGCTTAGGTGCGGCGGGGCTTAGGGGGTAGGGGCTTAGGTGCGGCGGGGCTTAGGGGGTAGGGGCTTAGGTGCGGCGGGGCTTTTAGGTGCAGGGGGTCCTTTAGGTGCGGGGGGACTTAGGGGATAGGGGCTTAGGTGCGGCGGGGCTTAGGGGGTAGGGGCTTAGGTGCGGCGGGGCTTAGGGGGTAGGGGCTTAGGTGCGGCGGGGCTTAGGGGGTAGGGGCTTAGGTGCGGCGAGTCGGGGCTTAGGTGCGGCGGGGATTAGGGGGTAGGGGCTTAGGTGCGGCGGGGCTTTTAGGTGCGGCGGGGCTTAGGGGGTAGGGGCTTAGGTGCGGCGGGGCTTAGGGGGTAGGGGCTTAGGTGCGGCGGGGCTTAGGGGGTAGGGGCCTAGGTACGTCGGGGCTTAGGGGTAGGGGCTTAGGTTCGGCGGGGCTTTTAGGTGCGGGGGGTCCTTTAGGTGCGGGGGGACTTAGGTGATAGGGGCTTAGGTGCGGCGGGGCTTAGGGGGTAGGGGCTTAGGTGCGGCGGGGCTTAGGGGGTAGGGGCTTAGGTGCGGCGGGGCTCTTAGGTGCGGCGGGGCTTAGGGGGTAGGGGCTTAGGTGCGGCGGGGCTTAGGGGGTAGGGGCTTAGTGCGGCGGGTCGGGGCTTAGGTGCGGCGGGGCTTATGGGGTAGGGGCTTAGGTGCGGCGGGTCGGGGCTTTTAGGTGCGGCGGGGCTTAGGGGGTAGAGGCTTAGGTGCGGCGGGGCTTAGGTGCAGCGGGGCTTTTAGGTGCGGTGGGGCTTAGGTGCGGCGGGGCTTTTAGGTGCGGCGGGGCTTAGGGGTAGGGGCTTAGGTGCGGCGGGGCTTAGGGGGTAGGGGCTTAGGTGCGGCGGGTCGGGGCTTAGGTGCGGCGGGGCTTATGGGGTAGGGGCTTAGGTGCGGCGGGTCGGGGCTTAGGTGCGGCGGGGCTTAGGGGGTAGGGGCTTAGGTGCAGCGGGGCTTTTAGGTGCGGCGGGGCTTAGGGGGTAGGGGCTTAGGTGTGGCGGGTCGGGGCTTAGGTGCGGCGGGGCTTAGGGGGTAGGGGCTTAGGTGCGGCGGGGCTTAGGGGGTAGGGGCTTAGGTGCTGGCAGGTGCGGCGGGCTTAGGTGGTAGGGGCTTAGGTGCGGCGGGGCTTAGGGGGTAGGGGCTTAGGTGCGGCGGGGCTTTTAGGTGCGGCGGGGCTTAGGGGGTAGGGGCTTAGGTGCGGCGGGTCGGGGAGTGGAGGCGGCTGGTAAGTGATCTACGGCGTCTCGGAAGGGGGGGGTGTGCGGACATATGTAAGGAGGGGGTGTGCGGACATATGGAAGAGGGAGGGTGTGCGGACATAATGGCGGGGGGGGGAGTGTGCGGACATAATGGCGGGGGGGGGGTGTTGTTCGGACATAATGGAGGGGGGGGGAGTGTGCGGACATAATGGCGGGGGGTGAGTGTGCGGACATAATGGAGGGAGGGGTGTGCGGACATAATGGCGGGGGAAGTGTGCGGACATAATGGAGGGGGGAGGTGTGCGGACATAATGGCGGGGGGAGGTGTGCGGACATAATGGAGGGGGGAGGTGTGCGGACATAATGGCGGGGGGAGGTGTGCGGACATAATGGCGGGGGGAGGTGTGCGGACATAATGGCGGGGGGAGGTGTGCGGACATAATGGAGGGGGGAGGTGTGCGGACATAATAGAGGTGGGAGGTGTGCGGACATAATGGAGGGGGGAGGTGTGCGGACATAATAGAGGTGGGAGGTGTGCGGACATAATGGAGGGGGGCTGGGGATCGGTGGTGGTGTGTGGATCGTTAATGGGGGGGGAGGCACAGGTGTGGGTAGCGGGGAGCGGAGTCGCGTGCGGCGCCTCGGCTCCATGGACCCCGTGCGAGGGTCTATGGTGTGTAGCGGGGTGTGGGTGGACAACGGTGGGGGGGAGGGGGGCTGTGTGGATGTGGGGGGGCTGTGCGGAGATGGGGGGGCTGGATAGGCAATAGGAGTATAGAAGGGATTAGAGGGTAAAGAAGAAAAAAAGGTAGAGAAGTAGTGTAGATAGTAGAAGTCGGAAAAAATAGGGAGCGTAGAAAGGGTAAAATAAAAGACAAAGAATCTAAAGAAAGATTGTTAGCTCGGAAAGGATATCTTAGCTGTAGGGTAGTTGGGGTCGTCTTGAAGCTTGCTTCGGTAAATCCAGCAGCGAGTCTTCTTGCGGCCTCCGAATCCGGCAGTCCGTGATCGAGGTAGCAGGTAGCAGAAATGAAGAGTGATTTCAAATTTCGCGCCTTATAAACTCGGCTGTGAAATTTGAAACCACAAAATGGCGGGGGGGGCGTAATTCAAGTAATGATTGGGCTTTGAATGGAAACTCTATTTACAAAGAGTCTCCATTCAGGTCCGGTGAAATGCCTCATTGACTTAGATAGCGGCTAATCCTGGACGCTGATTGGTTGTTTTTTCCCATAGAGAAACATGGGCATGTTAGTCTATGGGAAGTAGCGACCAATCAGCGTGCAGCATTCTCCGCCATGTATGTGTAGGAGGGCATTGTGCGGACCTGAAGGAGAACTGAGTCTTTGAGGAAAAAATTTTTTATTATTATTTTTTATTTTATTATGTAATATTTTTTATTTATATTTTTATTATTATTATTATTATTTTTTTATTATTATTTTTTATTGAATTATTTATTATTTTTTATTTATTTTTTTATTATTTTTTTATTATTTTGTAATTATTTTTTTTATTATTAAATTTATTATTTATTTAAAGTGAGCCTGAGGCTGAGACCCAGTTCTCTTTCAGGTCCGCTGAAAGGGCTGATATTATTAGCATATATTTAATTTATTTCTTATTATTTTTATTGAATTATTTATTATTTTTTATTTATTTTTTTATTATTTTTTAATTATTTTTTAATTATTTTTTTTTATTATTAAATTTATTATTTATTTAAAGTGAGCCTGAGGCTGAGACCCAGTTCTCTTTCAGGTCCGCTGAAAGGGCTCATCTTATTAGCATGTATTTATTTTTTTTATTATTATTTTTAATGTAATTATTTATAATTTTTTATTTTTTTATTATTTTTTAATTATTTTTTAATTATTTTTTTTATTATTAAATTTATTTGTTGAGGCGCTCTTCTGATTGGTCGGTGTCTACTGCCCTCAGCCAATCAGAAGAGCCCTTCATTTCCCATTGACATACATTAGCGGTGTGTCGGCGATTTTATGGCCGGCCACCAGGTTCTATTTGTCGGCCCTAAAATCGCGGACACACCACTAATGCATGTCTATGGGCAGTCAGCCCGATTTCTGATTGGTCGCTCTCTGCTGACGCCGACCAATCAGAATTCGAGCTCACTGCCCATAGACATGCATTAGCGGTGTGTCCGCGATTTTAGGGCCGACAAATAGAACCAAGTGGGCGGCCATAAAATCGCCGACACACCGCTAATGTATTTCAATGGGAAATGAGGGGCTCTTCTGATTGGCTGAGGGCAGTAGACAGCGACCAATCAGAAGAGCCCCTCACATCTCATTGAGGTAGAATGGTGGATTTGTCGTCCATTCTATCTTAATGATAAGTGAAGAGGACGTCGGAGCTGGAAGTTGGCGGAAAGAAGACAGAAGATCCCCGGGGCCGGACGAAGAGGCGGAGATGGCGGAAAGAAGAGAGAAGACCCCCGGGGCCGGAGGAAGAGGACGCCTGGCCGGACGGAGGACTTGTGGATCGGACGGATGATCAGATGACTAAGAAGGCATGTAAGTAATCGACGGGGACGTTAGGTTAGGGGACGGCGGGGGCTTCGGGTGTAGGGCTTTAGGTGTTAGCGACAGCGGCGGGGGAAAGCGGCGGGGGAAAGCGGCGGGAGCTTAGGAGGCGGCGGGGCTTAGGGGGTAGGGGCTTAGGTACGGCGGGGCGGCGGCGGACGGTAGGGGCTTAGGTGCGGCGGGGCTTAGGGGGTAGGGGCTTAGGTGCGGCGGGGCTTTTAGGTGCGGCTGGGCTTAGGGGGTAGGGGCTTAGGTGCGGCGGGTCGGGGCTTAGGTGCGGCGGGGCTTAGGGGGTAGGGGCTTAGGTGCGGCGGGGCTTTTAGGTGCGGCGCGGCTTAGGGGTAGGGGATTAGGTGCGGCGGGTCGGGGCTTAGGTGCGGCGGGTCTTAGGGGGTAGGGGCTTAGGTGCGTCGGGGCTTAGGTGCAGCGGGTCTTAGGGGGTAGGGGCTTAGGTGCGGCGGGGCTTAGAGGGTAGGGGCTTAGGTGCGGCGGGGCTTTTAGGTGAGGCGGGGCTTAGGGGGTAGGGGCTTAGGTGCGGCGGGGCTTAGGGGGTAGGGGGTTAGGTGCGGCGGGGATTAGGGGGTAGGGGCTTAGGTGCCGCGGGGCTTTTAGGTGTGGCGGGGCTTAGGGGGTAGGGATTAGGTGCGTCTGGTCAGGGCTTAGGTGCGGCGGGGCTTAAGGTGTAGGGGCTTAGGTGCGGCGGTGCTTAGGGGGTAGGGGCTTAGGTGCGGCGGGTCGGGGCTTAGGATGCGGCGGGGCTTAGAGGGTAGGGACTTAGGGGCGGCGAGTTAGGGGGTAGGAGCTTAGGTGCGGGGTGGCTGTGCGGACATTGCGGGGTGGGTGTGCGGACATGGGGTGGCTGTGCGGACATGGGGGGGCTGTGTGGACGACATGTGGGTGGCTGTGCGGACATGGGGGTGGCTGTGTGGACATGGGGGTGGCTGTGCGGAGATGGGGGGGCTGTGCGGAGATGGGAGGGCTGTGCGGACATGGGGGGGGCTGTGCGGACATGGGGGGGGCTTTGCGGACATGGGGGGGCTGTGCGTACATGGGGGGGGCTGTGCGGACATGGGGGGGGCTGTGCGGACATGGAGGGGGCTGTGCGGACATGGGGGGGGGGGCTGTGCGGACATGGGGGGGGCGAATTGTGGGTAGCGGGGAGCGGAGGCGGCTGTGCCGCCTCCGCTCCATGGTCCCCGGGGAGCGAGTTGCGGCTCAGGCAGCGACTCGCAATGGCCTCGCGGCCATTGCTCGCGCTACCTGAGCGGTAAATCGCTAAGGTTGTGGCCGAGCCTCTGGTTCGATTTTCGGCCAGCGACTCGCAATGGCCGCTTTGCGGCCATTGCTTGCACTCAGCCAGCGACTCGCAATGGCCTCGCGGCCATTGCTCGCGCAGCATTGGGCGCTTCGCGCCCAATGTTAAATTCGTATCCCATAACCACGCCGGAAGTAGCGCGCGGAGGGGCGCTTTTCCGATTCGCGATTATATAATAGATATATATATATATATAGATAGATATTTATCATATATATATATATATATATATATATATAGATAGATATACAGATGAACACACATTTAGTTTGAGATCATAGATGTGTATCATCCAAATTTTACAATTTGGTGATAGAAACCATCAAATTATGTTCCAGCACTACAAGTGTACACATGAGCATTAAATTGCATTATCTTCACAGTCACTTGGACAGATTTCCAGAAAACCTTGGAGATTTTAGCGGAAGAACAAGGGGAGAGATTTCATCAGGATATTATGGTGATGGAGGAAAGGTACCAAGGCAGATGGGACAGACATATGATGGCTGATTACTGCTGGAATCTACAGCGTGACTGCCCCAATAGCTCACATAGAAGAAAATCATATAAAAAGCGCTTTTCCAGCGATTAAATGTCTATCTTTCATGTCTTGTTCATTTTTGAAGATTACTTTCTAAAACTAGTTAAAATAAACTAAAATCAACATTTACTTTGTTAAATTTATTGTATTCATGACAATATCAATAAAGTTAATGCGCGTGTAGCAAATTACGTCTTTTTTTTACACATTTTACGAAAAATCTCAAAAACTTGAGCCAATCTGGCAAAACTGATGACATATTCATAATCAGCACCCCAAAGTTACCCTAAATTCAATGAAATATCTTTGGCACCAAAAATGCTGTTGACCAGTGTTATTTATTTAATTTAAAAAAAATTAGGCTTCCCTGTATTTTGATTGCCAGCTAAGGTAAAGCCAGGCAGCTGGGGTGGCAGCCCGTGGCTGTCCGCTTTATCTGCGCTGAGAATCAAAAATACTGCGGAGCGCTATGTCATTATTTTTATGTATTTAGAACTCAACAGCCAATCACAGACGCTGTGACAGAGAATGAGTGTCTGCGATTGGCTGTTGGAATAACCTGGAATCTGTTTATACTACTTGATGCTAGAATGTATGAGTTGGTTTCAGGTTACTCCAGCAGCCAATCACAGATGCCCACTCTAGAACAAATAAATTTAAAAAAATGATGTTTCGCCTCATAGTATTTTTAATTCTCACCACAGATAAAGCGTACAGCTACGAGCTGCCACCCCCAGCTGGCTGGCTTTACCTTGGCTGGCAATCAAAATATATGGAAGCCCAATATATATTTTTTATTTAAACAAATAAATAATATAAAAAAAGGGGGCTCTCGCCATATTTTGATCACCAGCCAGGTAAAATCAACAACTGGGATTCTCAGTGTGGTAAGGCCGAAGTGTTCTGGGCGCCCCATGCTGAAAACCAAAGCCCGCAGCTGCCCTTGAAAATGACGCATTCATCATAGCACCATTTCCAGGGGCTTTACCCAGCTCTTCAGCAGTCCTGGTGGGGGTGGCACATTGGGTAATGATGGTGTTAATACCAGCTTTGTATTCTCAGCTGGTACTAAGCCTGAAATTCATTGCGTCAAGCCAAATTAGACCATGGCACTATGACTTTCCAGTAAACATTAAAAAAAACACAACAGAGATTTTTTTATTACAAATGAAACAAAAAGCACAATTAAGGACTCCATCTTTATCAGAAAAAGAAACCCACAGTCCGAGGTAGTCCACAGGCAGAGCAATGTCAGCTCTGCGATGCTCAGCAAGTGTCTGTCCAGACTCCAGAGTGACAAGCAGGCTCAGACTGACAGTGAAAGTCAGAAGTCAACTGAGTTCATTGCTGAGCCATCAGCCCATGCTGCAGTATATTGCTGCTAATTAAATTCTTGGATACCACAGCCTAACGGCCAAGATCAGCTGTAAACTGCTTCTGCAGTGGGAAGAACAAAGCGACATATGAGCAAAACAGCACCCTCATGTATTAGTGGTCACATACGTGTACTATTTTTTTTTTCCATTGAAGTGAATGTGCTGCTGTTATTTGCAGCCACTACTAACACATGTACTAGGCTGCTGTGTTCTGCTCATACAGTGCATAGTTCTGACAGCTGCTGGAGCACTGAAGTTGGGGCATCAGACTATATATAAGGACAGAGTCTCAATTTTTCTATATGGGCTGTAGACTTTCCATTTCTAATGGGGCCGTCACACGCGTCAATATCGCTTGCAATATCGCGGCTGCACATGATGTTGCAGTGATATTGACGTGTGTGACAGGGCGCATCAACCAGCGATAAATCACTGGTTGATGGTCGCCAGGTTTTAGAACCTGCTCTAAAACCTGGCGATGGGTGCCCGGTGGACACGCAGCATCGCTGCATGTGACACCGGGAGACAAGCGAGAAGCCAGCTCCCAGCCAGCTGGTATCCATGGTAAACAGCGGGTAACTAAGCGCCGCATGGTGCTTAGTTACCCGCTTGCTTACATGGTTAACAGCGATCTCGCTAGTACTGATCGCTGGCGAGATACCTGAATTACACGCAGCCACTTCAAGGTGTTTTGAAGGTAAAAGGTACAATTGTCTCCGACACCTGCCGTTTTCTATCTTCCTGTTGCCGCGTGTAAAGTGGCCATTACAGATGAGCATCTTCGTGCAACATTGCGATTGGCTACTGCGCATGATTTGAAACCCCATGTTGACATGCTTGTATCTGCCAAACGCTGCCAACTGAGTGGCCAGACTGCAGTTTGTGACACTTGAACTGGAAAACTGTATTGTTAAAATAAATAAGCAGGTGGAAAACACCTGAAAATTTCCATTACGTTCAAGCTTATCAGTGTTGTTATACTAAAGTAGCATTGTTATAATAGTTGAAATAATTGATTAACAATTATATTGTATTGTATTAAATTAAAAAGGAATGGGGCCCTCTGCCTTAAATTTTCTTTTATGTGCGGCCCACTTACTCCGGCGAGTTTGAGACCCCTGTGGTAAAGTGTTCACTAAAAATGTCGTTTATAAAAACGTTTTGCATTAATTTAGGTCTTTAGTCATTTCAATAATATGTACATAGTATTATATCACATCAATAGTGATTCTGTTTTTGCAAACTTATTAATGTACCTTAGATACATACACATCTATAAATACATATTAGATACCAGAAAGGGGCCTGATGGATAACATATTTTGCACCATTAATTTTGTTGTTTTATATATATATATATATATATATATATATATATATATACATATATCTATTATATAATCGCGAATCGGAAAAGCGCCCCTCCGCACGCTACTTCCGGCGTGGTCATGTGGATACGAATTTAACATTGGGCGCGAAGCACCCAATGCTGCGCGAGCAATGGCCGCGAAGCGGCCATTGCGAGTCGCTGGCCCAAATTCGAACCACAGGCTCGGCCACAACCTTAGCGATTTACGCTCAGGTAGCGCGAGCAATGTCCGCACAGCCACCCCCATGTCCGCACAGCCCCCCCCCATGTCCGCACAGCCACCCCCATGTCCGCACAGCCCCCCCCAATGTCCGCACAGCCCCCCCCATGTCCGCACAGCCCCCCCCATGTCCGCACAGCCCCCCCATGTCCACACAGCCCCCCCCATGTCCGCACAGCCACCCCCATGTCCACACAGCCACCCCCATGTCCGCACAGCCACCCCCATGTCCGCACAGCCACCCCATGTCCGCACAGCCCCCCCCATGTCCGCACAGCCACCCCCATGTCCGCACAGCCCCCCCCAATGTCCGCACAGCCCCCCCCATGTCCGCACAGCCCCCCCCATGTCCGCACAGCCCCCCCATGTCCACACAGCCCCCCCATGTCCACACAGCCCCCCCCATGTCCGCACAGCCCACCCCCATGTCCGCACAGCCCCCCCCATGTCCGCACAGCCACCCCATGTCCGCACAGCCACCCCCATGTCCGCACAGCCACCCCCATGTCCGCACAGCCACCCCCATGTCGTCCACACAGCCCCCCCATGTCCGCACACCCACCCCGCAATGTCCGCACAGCCACCCCGCACCTACGCTCCTACCCCCTAACTCCACCGCCCCTAAGTCCCTACCCCCTAAGTCCGCCGCACCCCTACACCCTAAGCCCCGACCCGCCGCACCTATGCCCCTACCCCCTAAGTCCGCCGCACCCCTACACCCTAAGCCCCGACCCGCCGCACCTATGCCCCTACCCCCTAAGCCCCGCCGCCTCCTAAGCTCCCGCACGCTTTCCCCCGCCGCTGTCGCTAACACCTAAAGCCCTACACCCGAAGCCCCCGCCGTCCCCTAACCTAACGTCCCCGTCGATCACTCACATGCCTTCTTAGTCATCTGATCGTCCGTCCGGCCAGGCGTCCTCTTCCTCCGGCCCCGGGGGTCTTCTCTCTTCTTTCCGCCATCTCCGCCTCTTCGTCCGGCCCCGGGGATCTTCTGTCTTCTTTCCGCCAACTTCCAGCTCCGACGTCCTCTTCAGTTATCATTAACATAGAATGGACGACAAATCCGCCATTCTATCTTAATGAGATGTGAGGGGCTCTTCTGATTGGTTGCTGTCTACTGCCCTCAGCCAATCAGAAGAGCCCCTCATTTCCCATTCAAATACATTAGCGGTGTGTCGGCGATTTTATGGCCGGCCACCTGGTTCTATTTGTCGGCCCTAAAATCGCGGACACACCGCTAATGCATCTCTATGGGCAGTCAGCCCGATTTCGGATTGGACGCCGACCAATCAGAATTCGAGCTCACTGCCCATAGACATGCATTAGCGTGTGTCCGCGATTTTAGGGCCGACAAATAGAACCAGGTCGGCGGCCATAAAATCGCCGACACACCGCTAATGTATTTCAATGGGAACAAATAAATTTAATACTAAAAAAAATAATTAAAAAATAATTAAAAAATAATAAAAAAAATAAATTAAAAATAATAAATAATTCAATAAAAATAATAATAAAAAAATTAAATATATGCTAATATATCAGCCCTTTCAGCGGACCTGAAAGAGAACTGGGTCTCAGCCTCAGGCTCACTTTAAATAAATAATAAATTAGAATAATAAAAAAAATTAAATAAAAAATAAAAAAAAATAATTAAATAAAAAATAATAATTAAAAAAAAAATGCTAATAATAATGATATTACTGCTAATAATAATGCTATTAATGCTAATAATTATGCTATTAATGCTAATAATAATGATATTAATGCTAAAAATTATGCTATTCATGCTAATATTAATGCTAATAATGCTAATAATAATCATATTAATGCGATTAATAATGCTATTAAGCCTAATAATCATGCTATTTATGCTATTCAAAATGCTATTCATGCTAATAATATTGCTATTAATGCTAATAATAATGCTATTAATGCTATTAATAATGTTATTAATGCTATTATTAATGCTAATAATGCTATTATTAATGCTATTTATGCTAATAATAATGCTATTAATGCTATTAATAATGCTATTAATGCTATTATTTATGCTATTAATGCTATTAATGCTAATATTTATCCTATTAATGGTATTAATTTAATGCTAATATAATGCTTAATAATAATAATGCTATTAATGCTATTAATAATGTTATTAATGCTATTATTAATGCTAATAATGCTATTATATTAATGCTATTAATGCTAATAATAATGCTATTAATGCTATTAATAATGCTATTAATAGCTATTAATTATGCTATTAATGCTAATATTTATCCTATTAATGCTATTAATGCTATTAATAATGCTATTAATGCTAATATTTATCCTATTAATGCTATTAATAATGCTTATTAATGCTATTAATTATGCTATTATTGCTATTAATGCTAATATTTATCCTATTCATGGTATTATTAATGCTATTAATGCTAATAATAATGCTATTAATGCTATTAATGCTAATAATAATGCTATTAATGCTATTAATAATGTTATTAATGCTATTATTAATGCTAATAATGCTATTATTAATGCTATTAATGATAATAATGTTATTAATGCTATTAATAATGCTATTAATGCTATTAATTATGCTATTATTAATGCTAATAATGCTATTATTAATGCTATTTAATGATAATAATGTTATTAATGCTATTAATAATGCTATTAATGCTATTAATTATATGCTATTAAATGCTATTAATGCATAATATTTATCCTATTCATGGTATTATTAATGCTATTAAATGCTAATAATAATGCATAATGCTATTAATAATGCTATTAATAATGTTATTAATGCTATTATATTAATGCTAATAATGCTATTATTAATGCTATTAATGCTAATAATAATGTATTAATGCTATTAATAATGCTATAATGCATTAAATCTATTATCATAATGCTAATATTATCCATTGCATATAATCTATTAATGCTAATAATAATGCTATTAATGCTATGTAATAATGCTATTAATGATTATTATGCTATTAATGCTATTAATGCTAATATTATATAATGCTTAATTATAATGCTATTTAAAGCTATTAATGCTAATAATTATTAATGCTATTAATATGCTATTAATGCTATATTAATGCTATAATTATATTAATGCTATTAATGCTAATAATAATGCTATTAATGCTATTAATAATGCTAAATCTATATAATGCTATTAATGCATAATAATAATGCTATTAATGCTATTAATAATGTTATTAATGCTAATAATAATGCTAATAATGCTATTAATAATGCTATTAATGCTAATAATTAAAATGCTATATAATGCTATTAAATAAATGCTATTAATGCTATTATAATGTATTAATGCTATTATAATGCTAATAATGCTATTATTAATGCTATTAATGCTAATAATAATGCTATTAATGCTATTAATAATGTTATTAATGCTATTATTAATGCTAATAATGCTATTAATAATGATATTAATGCTAATAATAATGCTATTAATGCTATTAATACTGTTATTAATGCTCATAATACTGCTAATAATGCTATTAATACTGCTATTACTGCTAATAATAATGCTATGGCTTATATTATTGCTATTGATGATGCAATTATTATTTAAAAATCTTTAAAAAAACAATAAACATATTTTAGATACCCGATGCATTTGCATCAGCCTAACAGCTATAACTACTATAATCAAATTAATGCACGTTCTAGAATCCCGATGCATTTGCATCGGGCTCACAGCTAGTATATATATATACATATATATAAAAACAGAAAAACGACACAGCACACTTTACAGTTAGGGTGCAAGGCCCTCCTACCGCAATCACTGGTAAAAGTTAGATGAAAAAATGAAAGGCAGCACTTCCTCCAGTTCAATTCATGTGGATTTATTAAGTCCTAGGACTGCGACGTTTCGGCTAACAGCCTTTCTCAAGCAGTGTCAGCTGCTTGAAAAAGGCTGTTAGCCGAAACGTCGCAGTCCTAGGACTTAATAAATCCACATGAATTGAACTGGAGGAAGTGCTGCATTTCATTTTTTCATCTATATATGTAATATATATATATATATATATATATATATATACCGTATATACTCGTGTATAAGCCGACCCGTGTATAAGCCGACCCCCCTACTTTTGCCCTCATAACCTGGGAAAACCTATTGACTCGTGTATAAGCCGAGGGTGGACCCCAGCACAGGTATACAGCCCCCAGCAGTGTGGTATACAGGCCCCCCCAGTGGTAGTATACAGCAGCCTCCCCAGTGGTAGTATACAGCAGCCTACCCAGTGGCATATACAGGCCCCAGCAGTATATACAGCAGCCCCAGTGGTATACAGCAGCCTCCCCAGTGGTATATACAGACCCCACCAGTATATACAGCAGCCCCAGTGGTATACAGGCCCCAGCAGTATATACAGCAGCCCCAGTGGTATACAGGCCCCAGCAGTATATACAGCAGCCCCAGTGGTAAACAGCAGCCTCCCCAGTGGTATATACAGACCCCAGCAGTATTACAGCAGCCTCCCCAGTGGTATATACAGGCCCAGCAGTATATACAGCAGCCCCAGTGGTATATAGCAGCCCCAGTGGTGTGGTATACAGCAGCCCCAGGGGTATATAACAACCCCAGGGGTATATAGCAGCCCCAGGGGTATATAGCAGCCCCAGGGGTATATAGCAGCCCCAGTGGTGTGGTTATACAGCAGCCCCAGAGGTATATACAGCAGCCCCAGTGGTAGTATACAGCAGCAGCCCCAGTGGTAGTATACAGCAGCAGCCCCAGTGGTATATACAGCAGCAGCCCCAGTGGTATATACAGCAGCAGCCCCAGTGGTTAGTATACAGCAGCCCCAGAGGTATATACACAGCAGCCCCAGAGGTATATACAGCCCCAGTGGTATTATACAGCAGCCCCAGAGGTGTATACAGCAGCCCCAGTGGTAGTATACAACAGCCCCAGTGGTAGTATACAGCAGCCCCAGAGGTATATACAGCCCCAGTGGTAGTATACAGCAGCCCCAGAGGTGTATACAGCAGCCCCAGTGGTAGTATACAACAGCCCCAGTGGTAGTATACAGCAGCCCCAGAGGTATATACAGCCCCAGTGGTAGTATACAGCAGCCCCAGAGGTATATACAGCCCCAGTGGTATATACAGCAGCCCCAGAGGTATATACAGCCCCAGTGGTAGTATACAGCAGCCCCAGTAGTAGTATACAGCAGCCCCAGAGGTATATACAGCCCCAGTGGTAGTATACAGCAGCCCCAGAGGTATATACAGCCCCAGTGGTAGTATACAGCAGCCCCAGAGGTATATACAGCCCCAGTGGTAGTATACACAGTCCAGAGGTATATACAGCCCAGTGGTATATACAGCAGCCCCAGGGTATATAGCAGCCCCCAATGCTGGCACTCGGCCCCCTTGTAAGCGCCCCCCCCCCCCCGCTGCTTATCATACCATCCCGGTCTTCTGCACAGCGCCGCTCCTCGGTGCTCCGTTCTCCATGCTCCGTCCTCGCTGCATCCGGGATCCCCGGCCATCGCACGATGACGTCATATACCTGCGACGGCCGGGGATCCCGATGTAGCAGGACGGGAGCATGAAGAACGGAGCACCGAGGAGCGGCGCTGTGCAGAAGACCGGATGGTAAGATACGCAGCGGGGGGGGCCCTTACAAGGGGGGAGAGTGCCAGCATTTGGGGGCATATATGCACTGCTTCACTGCTTCAGGGGAAGCAGTGCATATATAATGAGCGGCCCCACGTGACGGGGCCGCTCATACAGCAGCCTCCCCCCGCCTCCTCCAGCCTCCACAGCCCCGGACACAGCCCCCACCACGCAGCCTACCGTATTGACCCGTGTATAAGCCGAGGGGGAGACTTTTCAGCCCAAATCCTGGGCTGAAAAGCTCGGCTTATACACGAGTATATACGGTATACACAGTGTCAAAGATGCTGAGAGACTTATTTGTCTTTCGATTGGGTGGGTTTTTTGTGAACAGCTATAGAGATGGGTGGGCAGCTGTTCACCATATCTCCTCCTATGGCTCTAATCCATATGGATGAAGACATTCCTACATAAACATTCATATATGTCTCTGTTTATACCTTAAAATTGTACGTATTAGACATAAATTATAGATAGATATATGATATATTATATACTTTAAATAATTGTATATTTTTTATATATATGTATATATATATATATATATATATCTATTATATAAAAGCCGAAGGCCACTTCCGGAGAACCCGAAGAGTTACTTCCGTGACGGCCTCCGACCATGCTGCTGACGTCACAATGCGGGGTAGCCACGCGGAACTTTCCGTGCAGCTACAGGCACCGGCGTTTCAACGTTCCGCGCGGCTACCCCGCACTACTGTCTCATCAAACACACACACAGCCTCTCACTACAGTCCTCCCAAACACACACACACCATCCAAACCACATCACACATACACACTCACGCACTCAAAACACCCACACAAACACACACACACACTGTCAGCGTCCACCCGTAGTTCATACATACCACCCCGTCTTCCTCGATCGTCCCGTCCTCTGGTCATCCAGACGTTTTCCCTCCGATCCCGACCTCTTCTTACTCCGGCCGGGAGCTCCACGTCCTGCTTCCTCTTAGCCGGCATCTTCCCCGCAAAATGCCTCAACCAAGATGGCGGCCGCAATCATTCTTTAGTTCCCGCCCACAGTCCCCGCCCAGTTCCCCGCCCACAATTACGCCCCCTCAGGTTCGCCCCCATGCATTGGTTGGGCAAATACCGTTTCACAGCCGCACTAGCACATTTCTCCTGCTTCCCCTCTGCCCCCTCCAGCCTCTTCCCTCCAGCCTCTTCCCTCTGCCCCTCCAGCCTTGCCCATCCACCCCTCTCTCTGCCACCTCCAGCCTCTGCCCCTTCTGCGCTCGTCCGATCCTTCCCCTCTGCCCCTCCAGCCTCTTCCCTCGAGCCCCTAGCAGCGTCTCGCCCCTCTGCCGCTCCAGCCTCTTCCACCTCTGCCTGCTCCTTGCCAGCTCTTCCCTCCAGCCCTACATGCCCCTCCGCTCCTCCGCTCTCCCCTCCAGCCTCCGCTCCTACCCATCAAGCCTCTTCACCCTCCTAGCCGCTTACCGGTTCTCCCTCGACAGTCTTCCGTGTGCTGACCTCAGCTTCTCCCATCTCCACCTATGCTCTAACCTTAGCATTCCCTACATCGCCGTTAACCTCAGCTCTCCCTAATCCCTGTGACTTGCTAACATTGTCTTTTTCTCTATACCTAGTGTTATTTCATCTCTTTATAAGCCCAAGCCCTTCGGGACCCGAATTACCTCCGTCGGCCTCCCCAGCCTCGCTGCTCCGTCCAGCTCCACGCTCTGCCTCCAGCCTCGCTCCTCCGGCTCCCCGCCTCTGCTCATCCACCTCTACAGCCTCCCTACTCCCTCCACACACACCCTCCACTGCCCATCCACCAGCCTCCCCGCCCACCACCACCACTCGCCTCACCTCCACCCCGAGTCTACATCCACCCCTCCCCTCCCCTGTCCTCTGTCCTCAAGCCTCCCTCTCCCCGCCTCTCTACTCCGCCCTCCACGCTGCTTGCCTCCAGCCGCTCTCCCCCATGCCTCACCTGCGCCCATCATTCTGTCTTCCCCCAGCCCGCAGTCCCCGCCCTTACCCCCTGGCCTCCTGTTGGGGCAACCTCACTCCAGCCTCCTGCCCCCTGCCCCCCTCCAGCCTCTCCCCTCCAGCCTCTCTCTCCCTCCAGCCTCTGCTGCCTCCAGCCCCTTTCCTCTGCCCTCCAGCCTCCCTCTTGCCCTCCAGCCTCCCGCTCTGCCCCTCCAGCCTCTCCCTCGCCCTCCCCTCTCCCTCCAGCTCTCCCTCCAGCCTCCGCTCTCCCCTCCAGCCTCCGCTCTCCCCTCCAGCCCTCCCCGCTCCGTTCTACCTGCTCCCCTCCAGCCTCTGCCCCTCCAGCCTCCGCTCTCCCCTCCAGCCTCCGCTCTCCCCTCCAGCCTCCGCTCCTCCCCTCCAGCCTCCCCTGTCCTCTGCCCTCCAGCCTCTCCTGTCCTCTCCCCTCCACCTCCCCTGTGCTCTCCCCTCCAGCCTCCCTGCCTCCCCTCCAGCCTACGCTCTCCCCTCCAGCCTACGCTCTGCCCTCCAGCCTACGCTCTGCCCTCCAGCCTCCGCTCTGCCCTCCAGCCTCCCCTGTCCTCTGCCCTCCAGCCTCCGCTCTGCCCTCCTGCCTCCGCTCTGCCCTCCAGCCTACGCTCTCCCCTCCAGCCTACGTTCTCCCCTCCAGCCTACTCTCTCCGCTCCAGCCTACGCTCTGCCCTCCAGCCTCCCCTGTCCTCTGCCCTCCAGCCTCCGCTCTGCCCTCCAGCCCTCCGCTCTGCCCTCCAGCCTCCCCTCTCCCCTCCAGCCTCCGCTCTCCCCTCCAGCCTCCCCTGTCCTCTGCCCGCCAGCCTCCCCTGTCCTCTCCAGCCTCCCCTGTGCTCTCCCCTCCAGCCTCCCCTGTGCTCTCCCCTCCAGCCTCCCCTGTCCTCTGCCCTCCAGCCTCCGCTCTCCCCTCCAGCCTCCGCTCTCCCCTCCAGCCTACGCTCTCCCCTCCAGCCTACGCTCTCCCCTCCAGCCTACGCTCTGCCCTCCAGCCTACGCTCTGCCCTCCAGCCTCCCCTGTCCTCTGCCCTCCAGCCTCCGCTCTGCCCTCCAGCCTCCGCTCTTCCCTCCAGCCTCCGCTCTGCCCTCCAGCCTCCGCTCTCCCTCCAGCCTCCGCTCTCCCCTCCAGCCTCCACTCTCCCCTCCAGCCTCCCCTGTCCTCTCCCCTCCAGCCTCCCCTCTCCTCTGCCCTCCAGCCTTCGCTCTCCCCTCCAGCCTCCACTCTCCCCTCCAGCCTACGCTCTGCCCTCCAGCCTACGCTCTGCCCTCCAGCCTACGCTCTCCCCTCCAGCCTACGCTCTGCCCTCCAGCCTCCGCTCTGCCCTCCAGCCTTCGCTCTGCCCTCCAGCCTCCGCTCTGCCCTCCAGTCTCCGCTCTGCCCTCCAGCCTCCGCTCTCTCCTCCAGCCTCTGCCCTCCAGCCTCTGCCCCTCCAGCCTCCGCTCTCCTCTCCAGCCTCCGCTCTCCCCTCCAGCCTCCGCTCTCCCCTCCAGCCTCCGCTCTCCCCTCCAGCCTCTGCCCCTCCAGCCTCCGCTCTCCCCTCCAGCCTCCGCTCTCCCCTCCAGCCTCCACTCTCCCCTCCAGCCTCCCCTGTCCTCTCCCCTCCAGCCTCCCCTCTCCTCTGCCCTCCAGCCTTCGCTCTCCCCTCCAGCCTCCACTCTCCCCTCCAGCCTACGCTCTGCCCTCCAGCCTACGCTCTGCCCTCCAGCCTACGCTCTCCCCTCCAGCCTACGCTCTGCCCTCCAGCCTCCGCTCTGCCCTCCAGCCTTCGCTCTGCCCTCCAGCCTCCGCTCTGCCCTCCAGTCTCCGCTCTGCCCTCCAGCCTCCGCTCTCTCCTCCAGCCTCTGCCCTCCAGCCTCTGCCCCTCCAGCCTCCGCTCTCCTCTCCAGCCTCCGCTCTCCCCTCCAGCCTCCGCTCTCCCCTCCAGCCTCTGCCCCTCCAGCCTCCGCTCTCCCCTCCAGCCTCCGCTCTCCCCTCCAGCCTCCGCTCTCCTCTCCAGCCTCCGCTCTCCCCTCCAGCCTCCTCTCTCCCCTCCAGCCTCCGCTCTCCCCTCCAGCCTCCCCTGTCCTCTGCCCTCCAGCCTCCGCTCTCCCCTTCAGCCTATGCTCTCCCCTCCAGCCTACGCTCTCCCCTCCAGCCTACGCTCTGCCCTCCAGCCTACGCTCTGTCCTCCAGCCTCCCCTGTCCTCTGCCCTCCAGCCTCCGCTCTGCCCTCCAGCCTCCGCTCTGCCCTCCAGCCTCCGCTCTCCCCTCCAGCCTCTGCCCCTCCAGCCTCTGCCCCTCCAGCCTCTGCCCCTATTGTATTATTTTAAATTTAATTATTTATTATTTATTTATTATTATTTAATTATTTTTTTATTATTATTTAAATATTATTTAATTATTTTTTTTATTATTACATTTATTATTTAGGCTGAGACCCAGTTCTCTTTCAGGTCCGTTTATTTTAAATGTATTTTTTTATTATTTTTAAATTATTATTTAATTATATTTTTTATTATTAAATTAATTTGTTCGCATTGAAATACATTAGCGGTGTGTCGGCGATTTTACGGCCGCCGACCTGGTTCTATTTGTCGGCCCTAAAATCGCGGACACACCGCTAATGCATGTCTATGGGCAGTGAGCTCGAATTCTGATTGGTCTGCGTCCAATCCGAAATCGGGTTGACTGGCCATAGAGATGCATTAGCGGTGTGTCCGCGATTTTAGGGCCGACAAATAGAACCAGGTGGGCGGCCATAAAATCGGCGACACACAGCTAATGTATTTCAATGGGATCTGAGGTGCTCTTCTGATTGGCTGAGGGCATTAGAGAGCGACCAATCAGAAGAGCAGCTCACATCTCATTAAGATAGAATGGCGGATTTGTCGTCCATTGTATGTTAATGATAACTGAAGAGGACGTCGGAGATGGAAGTTGGCGGAAAGAAGAGAGAAGACCCCGGGGGCCGAACGAAGAGCCGGAGATGGCGGAAAGAAGAGAGAAGAGCGGCGGGCCGGAGGAAGAGGACGGCTGGCCGGACGAAGGGATTGTGGATCGAACGGACGATCAGATGACTAAGAAGGCATGTAAGTGATCGACGGGGGCGTTAGGTTAGGGGACGGCGGGGGTTAGGGTGTAGGGCCTTAGGTGTTAGCGGCGGGAGCTTAGGAGGCGGCGGGGCTTAGGGGGCAGGGGGGGTAGGGGTTTAAGTGCGGATTCGGGGGTAGGGGGTTAGGTGCGACTTAGGGGGTAGGGGCTTGCGGCAGAGGGTAGTGGCTGCGGCGGGGTAGCGGGGGCGGCAGGGGGTAGGGGCTTCGGCGGTGGGGTAGTGGCGGCGGGGGGGTAGGGGTTTAAGTGCGGATTCGGGGGTAGGGGGTTAGGGTGTAGGGCCTTAGGTGTTAGCGGCGGGAGCTTAGGAGGCGGCGTGGCTTAGGGGGCAGGGGGGGTAGGGGTTTAAGTGCGGATTCGGGGGTAGGGGGTTAGGTGCGACTTAGGGGGTAGAGGCTTGCGGCAGAGGGTAGTGGCTGCGGCGGGGTAGTGGGGGCGGTAGGGGGTAGGGGCTTCGGCGGCGGGGTAGTGGCGGCGGGGGGGTAGGGGTTTAAGTGCGGATTCGGGGGTAGGGGGTTAGGTGCGACTTAGGAGGTAGGGGCTTGCGGCAGAGGGTAGTGGCTGCGGCGGGGTAGTGGGGGCGGCAGGGGGTAGGGGTGGCTGCGGCGGGGTAGTGGGGGCGGCAGGGGGTAGGGGCTTCGGCGGCGGGGTAGTGGCGGCGGGGGGGTAGCTGCGGGGGGGTAGTGGGGGCGGCAGGGGGTAGGGGTGGCTGCGGCGGGGTAGTGGGGGCGGCAGGGGGTAGGGGCTTCGGCGGCGGGGTAGTGGCGGCGGGGGGGTAGGGGTTAAGTGCGGATTCGGGGGTAGGTGGTTAGGGTGTAGGGCCTTAGGTGTTAGCGGCGGGAGCTTAGGAGGCGGCGTGGCTTAGGGGGCAGGGGGGGGTAGGGTTTAAGTGCGGATTCGGGGGTAGGGGGTTAGGTGCGACTTAGGGGGTAGGGGCTTGCGGCAGAGGGTAGTGGCTGCGTCGGGGTAGTGGGGGCAGCAGGGGTAGGGGTGGCTGCGGCGGGGTAGTGGGGGCGGCAGGGGGTAGGGGCTTCGGCGGCGGGGTAGTGGCGGCGGCGGGGGGGTAGGGGTTTAAGTGCGGATTCGGGGGTAGGGGGTTAGGGTGTAGGGCCTTAGGTGTTAGCGGCGGGAGCTTAGGAGGCGGCGTGGCTTAGGGGGCAGGGGGGGGTAGGGGTTTAAGTGCGGATTCGGGGGTAGGGGGTTAGGTGCGACTTAGGGGGTAGGGGCTTGGGGTTAGGTGCGACTTAGGGGGTAGGGGCTTGCGGCAGAGGGTAGTGGCTGCGGCGGGGTAGTGGGGGCGGCAGGGGGTAGGGGCTTCGGCGTCGGGGGTAGTGGCGGCGGGTTAGAGGCTTAGGGCGGCAGGTGGTAGGGTCTTCGGCGGCGGGGGTAGTGGCTTAGGGCGGCAGGGGGTAGGGGCTTCGGCGGGGACTTAGGGGGTAGGGGGTAGTGGCTTAGGGCGGCAGGGGGTAGGGGTGTTTTAGAGCATGGCGCTGTAGTTGGCGCTGTAGTGTACGGCGCTGTAGTTGGCGCTGTAGTGTACAGCGCGATGGTATACTACAGTCCCATGGGCATAGGCGTGTCGGCCCTTATGGGACTGTAGTATACTATAGCGGTGTACACTACAGTGGTATGGGCTTGTGTGGCTTGGTTAGCGGTGGGTGCAAGCGACTCGCAATGCCCGCTTCGCGGGCATTGCTTCGCAAGACTGCAACGACTCGCAATGCCCGCTTTGCGGGCATTGCTTCGGGAGTCGCCGTGGCCGCGTAGCGGCCACGGACAGAGTCCAGGATAAGAAACCTGGACTCGCTAACCAAGCCACCGGAAGTCGCGCCGCTCCGACGGAAGTCAGCTACGGCAATTATATAATAGATAGGGGACTAGCTGTACTACCCGGCTGCGCCCGGGTTAATACATGCTGTTAACAAAATAGAGTGTGTTAACAAAAGTTTATTCTGCACACAAAAAACACAAAACTGATAGTAATTTAATCATTAAAAGACAAAAACTAAGCTAATAGAAGCATTTCACAATATATATTTCAACACCACAGATATTCCACACAGATTTAACTAAATTGGCCAAGTAATGTGAAGTAATCTTCTACTCCTTATTCGAGAGCCTTTTGATAGACGACACTCTTAGTTCTTCCTTCAGGTGCAAAGACGAACAGATTTTTGACTGTTCCAACTCTTGAACAGGCCACATAAAGTTGACCATGAGAAAAGCATGGAGATTGTAACTCAATTCCAACTACTTTCAAAGACTGTCCCTGAGCCTTGTTGATGGGCATAGCAAATGCCAGTCGAATAGGAAACTGGAAGCGTTTAAAATCAAAAGGCAAATCAGATGGAATAAGAGGAATTGTTGGAATGAAAACATCTTCTCCTGTGGCACATCCTGTCAAAATGGTTAATTCAATTACATGTGGAAACAGGCTCTTAATCAAGAGTCTTGTTCCATTAAGGTACCGTCACACAGGGAGATATCGCCGGCGATGTTGCCGGCGATTGCGGGAGCGCGCATCCCTGACAACATCGCCGGGGAGATGTCAGACTGAGCAACTTACCGGCGATGTCGCCGGCTAGTTGCCGCGGCTATCGCTCGCTGGGTTGCCCAGCAACCCAGCGAGCGATAACTAGCAATGTTGTAGATAGGCGGAATCGCCCGCAACATTGCAGGTTGCCGCGCTACACAGGGCGATCAGGCATGATCGCCTGACCAACATTGCCAGGTTTCCCAACATTGTTGTGACTCAGGCGATTTTCCCCCTGATTATCGCCCTGTCACACGAGGCAACTCTCCGGCGATGTCGCCGCAACCTGGCCACGCCCCTCAGTTGCCGGCAACATCGCCGGCGATGTCTCCCTGTGTGACGGTACCTTTACACAGCTTTGTTGGCTCCAAATTTCTCAATAGCAGAATAGGTGCTCCAGGTTTTAGAAAGAGATTGTGAGGAGAAAGTCCTTGTGGCTCCAAGGATTTGAGGAACTCAGTTGGATAAAATAATGCTTGAGCAGGGTCTATTACTGTATCCACTGTCCTGTAGGTTGAGCACACACCTGGAAGGAGATTTAGAATTTGAAGACTGATCTGGTTGACCCTGTCATTTTTGGGAGCTAGAATAACTCTTTCACATAGCCAGCCAAAATTTTTTAAGTGGACTTGAATGTTTGGAAAAACCTTTGCTATCAACTCCTCAATGGAAGTCACAATGCAACAAAAGTTGCTTGGGAAGGTGATCTGTCCAGTGGTAAAGTTTACTGGTGCCTTGTCATCTCCAATAGTCAACAGCTGGCTCAAACACAGTCCAGCAGAAGTATCGCCTGTCATGTAGACCCTCATGGTGGGTTTACACACACCAATCATTGTATCCAATATCTGAACAGATCTCTGGTTGCAGTGAAATCATGGACACATAGTTCCATTTTGTGGCTGTGTACAACATGGAGCAATCTGTCCATGATTTCACTGCAACCAGAGATTGGTTCAGATATTGGATACAATGATTGGTGTGTGTAAACCCACCATCATGTTTGTGTTCAATGATATCTTCTTCACTTTTCTCCAAAGGTACGATGCTTTCAGACAGGCATTGAGTTTGTCTGCAGGGGTTGATCTTGGAATAACACTAAAGCGGCCGTCACACATGTCGACATCGTGAGCGATATTGTTAGCGATCACGTGCACGCGCGATCGCTTACAATATCGCTCACATCGCTGGTGAGATGTCACACAGACAGACTCACCAGCGATATGGGCCAGCGAGATCGCTGGTAACTATGGTACACATCGGGTTGCTAGGCGCCGTGCAGCGCTTAGTAACCCGACGTGTACCATAGTTACCATCTCCCAGCATAGGCTCTGCCGCTGGGAGATCGTTCATCGTGGTGTTATACACCACGATGAAGCAGATTGTTTAATCGTTCATCGCAAGATCTGAGCTCCGGAGCTCAGATCTCGATTTTGCGATTTTATCATTTCTCGTTCATCGTATCTTGCCGTCACACGCACAGACATCGTTCAAGCGATGTTTAATCTGGCGCGTTCAAGCGATATCTTTCAAGATATCGTAGCGTGTGACGGCCGCTCTAGGCGGCCGTCACACGCATCGATTTCCTGCACGATATCGCTTAAGCGATCTGCTTTTTGATTGCTTAAGCGATATCATTTGTGCATCGCTGCGTGCAATCAAGCAATTTTACAATGTAAAATCGCTTGATCGTTACATCGCAGATTGGTGAGCCGGAGCTCATATTAAGCGGTAAACGCTTGATCAATCTGCCTCATCGTGGTGTGTGACACCACGATGATCCATCTCCCAGCAGCAGAGCCTATGCTGGGAGATGGTATCTATGGTAAACGTCGGGTTACTAAGCGCCGCGCGGCGCCTAGTAACCCGATGTGTACCATAGTTACCAGCGATCTTGCTGCTCCACATCGCTGGTGAGTCTGCCTGTGTGACAGCTCACCAGCGATGTGAGCGATATTGTTAGCGATCGCGTGTGCACGTGATCGCTAGCAATATCGCTAGCGATATTGATGCGTGTGACGGCCGCCATAGGGCCACTTTTGACACACCAACTTATCTGTCCAACGTCTGACCAACTTGCTGGTTGCAGTGAAATCATGGACACATAGTTCCATTTGTACAAAGCCACAAAATGGAATAATGTGTCCATGATTTCACTGCAACCAGTAAGTTGGTCAGAAGTTGGACAGATAAGTTGATGTGTGTAAAGTGGCCCATAGTGTTTGGCGGAAGTCACCTGCCAAAACAACAACTACTCCTCCCATGATATATTTGTTGCTACGCAGGTCTTGCAGCAGTCTGTCCACTGCTTCCAGAGCCCTTTTGTGTGACATGGTGCACTCATCCCAACTGATGGCACTGCATTTTTGAAGCAATTTGACCAGTCCTGATCCTGATCCCTTGGCAATATTACACTCGGGGCTGTCACTAAGAGACAGGTTAAGTGGTAGTTTGAATGTCGAATGTGCTATCCTGCCACCTTTTAAAAGCGTAGCTGCAATTCCAGAAGATGCCGCTGCAAGTGCAATCTTTTTTTGTTGTCGAAATTTTGCCAGGAGCAAGTTGATTAGAAATGTCTTTACTGTTCCACCTGTTACAGCAAGGAAGACAATCCCACCTTTGTTACTTTCACTGAAACTTAAAATGTAGTTATAGGCATCCCTTTGATCTGGTACCAATATTGGCTCGTTCTGAGACACAAATGCTGTCAGTTCATCAATATTGTAGTTTATTTCTATGAAAATCTCCCTACACATTTGGATGCCTTCAGGATTTCTTATTGGAGCAGGCAAATCAAGCAACTGTAAGGCTGGTTTCACACTGCGGTCAGATCAGGTCAGGTTCGATCAGGTTTTGTGTTTCAAAACCAGGAGTGACTCCAAAACCTAGAACAGGTGTCAGTCTTTCAATTATAGTTTTTCTCTGCAAGTTCCTCTCCTGGTTTTGGCACACAAACCTGATCGAACCTGATCAGTGAAAAACCGCAGTGTGAAACTAGGGATGGGCGAGTCTACTCGCTAGGACTCGTTACTGGGCGAGTAGTAAGGGACTTGCAGGACTCGGTACTCTGCGAGTTTCCCAGCGATTACTCGCACAGCAACGAGTCCATTGCAAATCAATATCAATCCTAGTTTTGTCAGAGACGCTGACAAAACTAGGATTGCCATTGACTTGCATTGGTCTGATTACTGTGCAAGTAATCCCAGGGAAACTCGCAAAGTAACTGTTGTTACTTTGCGAGCCGAGTCCAGCTGTTTGCTCTGTGCAGGTTGCCGCAGCTCCAGGGTCCTAGAGCCTGCCTGCTCACAGAGATGATATAGCAGTGCTGAGATTGTTCTCAGTCTGCTCATTCCCTGTGCATATACATCTATATCTATGCACAGGGGATGTAGCAGAGAGGACATCGCGTTTTGGACTACGTCGGACAGAAGAGGATTTTTTTAATTAAAGATGGAGTCCCTAATGGCTTTTTTTTTTTATTTCTAATAAAAATTTTTCTCTATGTTGTGTTTTTTTAACCCTTTATTGGAGATTCTTAGTGGCCGGGTCAAACGTGGCCTGACATTAAGAATCTCGGGCTTAATACCAGCTTGTATAACAAAGCTGGTATTAACCCCTTTATTACCCAGCGTGCCACCGCCACCAGGGCCGCTGGAAGAGTGGGGTTCAGCACCAGAGGATGGCGCTTCAATGAACGCACCATCTTCTGGGGCAGCTGCGGGCTGCAATTTGCAGCGGGGTGTGCCCAGAAAGCTTGGGCATCCCTGCACTGCGGATTCCAGCCCCCAGCTGCTTATCTGTACCTGGCTAGACATAGAAATTGCGCGGAGCCCCACGCAATTTTTTTAATTATTTCATGAAATTCATTAAATAATTAAAAAAAAGGGCTCCCCTATATTCTTGTGTCCGGCCAGGTACAAATAGGCACCTGGGGGTTGGGGGCAGCCCGTCGCTGCCTGCTGGATCCGGCTGGTTCCAGAAATACGGCGAAGCCCACGTGAAATTTTTTTCTGACAAATCCATAAAACAATGTAAATAAAAGGGACTGCATCTTTATTAACCCCTGGACCATGGGCGAGGGGTTAATAAAGATGCAGTCCCTTTTTTAGGATTGTTTTATTGATTTTTCAGAAAAAAAATTAAATGGGCTTCGCCGTATTTCTGGAACCAGCCGGATCCAGCAGGCAGCGACGGGCTGCCCCAACCCCCAGGTGCCTATTGCACCTGGCCAGACACAAGAATATAGGGGAGCCCTTTTTTTTATTATTTCATGAATTTCATGAAATAATAAAAAAAAATGCGTGGGGCTCCGCGCAATTTCTATGTCTAGCCAGGTACAGCTAAGCAGCTGGGGGCAAATATCCGCAGCGCAGGGAGGCCCAAGCTTTCTGGGCACACCCCGCTGCAAATTGCAGCCCGCAGCCGCCCCAGAAGATGGCGCATTCATTGAACGCGCCATCCTCTGGCGCTGAACCCCGCTCTTCCAGTGGCCCTGGTGGCGGTGGCACGCTGGGTAATAAAGAGGTTAGGGCTAGCTTTGTATTATCAGCTGGCCCTAAGCCCGAAATTTATGGCGGTCACGCCAATATTAGACATGACCACCATGAATTTCTATTAAATTGTTTTAAAAAAAACACAACACAGAGAAAATTTTTTATTAGAAATAAAAAAAAAGCCATTAGGGACTCCATCTTTAATTTAAAAAATCCTCTTCCGTCCGGCGTAGTCCAAAACGCGATGTCCTCTCTGCTACATCCCCTGTGCATAGATATAGATGTCTATGCACAGGGATGAGCAGACTGAGAACAATCTCAGCTCTGCTACACACAAAAAGAGCAGGCGGGCTCTAGGACCCTGGAGCTGCGGCAGCCTGCACAGAGCTGACAGCCGGATTCCTTACTGTGCGAGTTTCCCAGTGATTACTTGCACAGTAAACGAGTCCAACACAAGTCAATGCCAATCCTAGTTTTGTCAGAGTCTCTGACAAAACTAGGATTGCTTCAGGCTGAAGCTTCTGAGACACATCTGTGATTTGTAAATCGCACACTACTCGCTATTACTCGCTTCCCCATTCATTAACATTGGATTCGCTAGACTCGCAACGAGTAGCGAGTCCCGGACTCGGACTCGCTAGAGTCAAGCGATTCCGAGTAATTTAGGTCTCGCCCATCACTATGTGAAACCAGCCTAATGGTGGGTTTACACGCCGCGATATCGGCGTCCAACTCCGACAAAAGTCACGTGGGTTGCGAGTTGGAGCCGATATCGGGTGCACGTTGTACTGTTTCAGTGTACAACGCGTTGCTGGAACGATGCCAAAACGATATCGGAGTTGAATAGCAGAGCTATTCAACCGCCCGATATCGCATGGCCGTTGTACCAGCATCGCTGCGTGTGACAGCCCAACTCCGATCTGTACTCGCACCTCACCCATTAACTCCCATGTTAAATGGTCGTTACTGGGTTGGTGGGCGTACACATCGGAGGGACGTTGTTTCCCGATATCGCAGCGTGTAAACCGCTGATGCGATATCGGGAAAAGCGCTCAAAAAATGCGCGCTCCCGCGCCGTTGCCTCCGATATCGCGGCGATATCGGGACGTGTAACCCCACCATAAGGCTTTTCCTGACATTGCTATGCACTGATTTTCAAGGAGCATTATAGTTTCATTGAACATTTCCTCTGTGAAGTTGATGAGTTGCTGAGGATTTTCCCTTCTAATCTGCATGAGGATGTCCTCACTGAGATCACTTTTGTACTTTGGCCAAAATCTCAAGAGGATTTGAAATGCTACAGATTGTTAGAATAATAGCAAAGAGGTGTCTTAAGGCCACGTCACATGCATCAATCTTATGAGCGATATTGTTAGCGATCACGTGCACGCGCGATCGCTAACAATATCGCTCACATCGCTGGTGAGCTGTCACACAGGCAGACTCACCAGCGATGTTGAGCAGCGAGATCGCTGGTAACTATGGTAAACGTCGGGTTACTAGGCGCCGCGTGGCGCTTAGTAACTCGACGTTTACCCTAGATACCATCTCCCAGCATTGGCTCTGCCGCTGGGAGATGGATCATCGTGGTGTCACACACCACGATGAAGCAGATTGATCAAGCGTTTATCGCTTGATTTGAGCTCCTGTTCACAAATCTGCGATCAATCAATCAAGCGATTTTACATTGTAAAATCGCTTGATTACACGCAGCGACAGTGGCGTAACAACCACGGTCGCAGGGGTCGCAAGTGCGACCGGGCCCCGGCTGTACAGGGGCCCGGAGTTCTCCGACCCCTGCGCCTGCTTTACATGGATGCGCGTCCCTGAGGACGCACATCCATATCACTGAACGGCGGTCTGGCCGGCTGGTCTCCAGGCGGCTGATCGCGGCCCCCGGAGGACTAGCAGGCGCGGCAATTTTGAGACTCCCGCGGCCGCTCATGCTGCACTGTGATGAGGTCATGTGACCGTCATCACAGACAGGACGGAGCTGCCGGCAGGAGCGCGGGGGGTCTGCACAGGGAAAGTATACAATGCCCGGCTCCGGTTTCTGAGCCCTGAGGGATAAAGAGGACTGTAGACAAGACGGAGCTGCCGGCAGGAGCGGTGAACTTCCGGAGAGGTGAACTTCCGGAGAGGGGGAGTGTGTGTTTGTGTGTGGGGGGCTGTAAAGTGGGCAGTGTGTGTGTGTGCTTGTGTGTGTGTAGATACAGTGGAGCTGTGATTATGCCTATATACAGCAGAGCTGAGTGTGTGTGTGTATATACAGCAGGAACTGTGATTGTGCCTATATATACAGCAGAGCTGAGTGTGTGTGTGTGTGTGTGGTGTGTGATACAGTGGAGCTGTGATTATGCCTATATACAGCAGAGCTGAGTGTGTGTGTATATACAGCAGGAACTGTGATTGTGCCTATATATACAGAGACTGAGTGGTGGGTGTGTGTGTGTGTGCTTGTGTGTGTGTAGATACAGTGGAGCTGTGATTATGCTATATACAGCAGAGCTGAGTGTGTGTGTGTATATACAGCAGGACTGTGATTGTGCCTATATATACAGCAGAGCTGAGTGTGTGTGTGTGTGTGTGTGTGTAGATACAGTGGAGCTGTGATTGATGCCTATATACAGCAGAGCTGAGTGTGTGTGTGTATATACAGCAGGAACTGTGATTGTGCCTATATATACAGCAGAGCTGAGTGTGTGTGTGTGTGTGTGTGTGTGTAGATACAGTGGAGCTGTGATTGTGCCTATATACAGCAGAGCTGAGTGTGTGTGTGTATATACAGCAGGAACTGTGATTGTGCCTATATATACAGCAGAGCTGAGTGTGTGTGTGTAGATACAGTGGAGCTGTGATTGTGCCTATATACAGCAGAGCTGAGTGTGTGTGTGTATATACAGCAGGAACTGTGATTGTGCCTATATATACAGCAGAGCTGAGTGTGTGTGTGTGTGTGTGTGTAGATACAGTGGAGCTGTGATTGTGCTATATACAGCAGGCTGAGTGTGTGTGTGTATATACAGCGGAACTGTGATTGTGCCTATATACAGCAGAGCTG
This sequence comes from Allobates femoralis, assembly GCA_033576535.1. NCBI lineage: Eukaryota > Metazoa > Chordata > Amphibia > Anura > Aromobatidae > Allobates > Allobates femoralis. The sequence continues at coordinate 481,319,765 of JARQOC010000004.1, read as the reverse complement.
AGTGTGTGTGTGTATATACACAGCGGAACTGTGATTGTGCCTATATACACAGCAGAGCTGAGTGTGTGTGTGTGTGTAGATACAGTGGAGCTGTGATTGTGCCTATATACAGCAGAGCTGAGTGTGTGTGTGTATTACAGCAGGAACTGTGATTGTGCCTATATATACAGCAGAGCTGAGTGTGTGTGTGCGTGTGTGTAGATACAGTGGAGCTGTGATTGTGCCTATATATACAGCAGAGCTGAGTGTGTGTGTGTGCGTGTGTGTAGATACAGCAGGAACTGTGATTGTGCCTATATATACAGCAGAGCTGAGTGTGTGTGTAGATACAGTGGAGCTGTGATTGTGCCTATATACAGCAAAGCTGAGTGTGTGTTTGTATATACAGTGGAACTGTGACTGTGCCTATATACACAGCAGAGCTGAATGTGTGTTTGTATATACAGCGGAACTGTGACTGTGCCTATATATACAGTAGAGCTGAGTGTGTGTGTGTGGTTAGATACAGTGGAGCTGTGATTGTGCCGATCAGTGACTGTGCCTATATATACAGTAGAGCTGAGTGTGTGTGTGTGTAGATACAGTGGAGCTGTGATTGTGCCGATCAGTGGCGTAACAACCACGGTCGCAGGGGTCGCAAGTGCGACCGGGCCCCGGCTGTACAGGGGCCCGGAGTTCTCCGACCCCTGCGCCTGCTTTACATGGATGCGCGTCCCTGAGGACGCACATCCATATCACTGAACGGCGGTCTGGCCGGCTGGTCTCCAGGCGGCTGATCGCGGCCCCCGGAGGACTAGCAGGCGCGGCAATTTTGAGACTCCCGCGGCCGCTCATGCTGCACTGTGATGAGGTCATGTGACCGTCATCACAGACAGGACGGAGCTGCCGGCAGGAGCGCGGGGGGTCTGCACAGGGAAAGTATACAATGCCCGGCTCCGGTTTCTGAGCCCTGAGGGATAAAGAGGACTGTAGACAGGACGGAGCTGCCGGCAGGAGCGGTGAACTTCCGGAGAGGTGAACTTCCGGAGAGGGGGAGTGTGTGTTTGTGTGTGGGGGGCTGTAAAGTGGGCAGTGTGTGTGTGTGCTTGTGTGTGTGTGCTTGTGTGTGTGTGCTTGTGTGTGTGTGCGGGGGGGGGAAGACCGCATATGGGGCAGTGTGACTGGGTGTGGGGAGGGCTGTACAGTGGGCAGTGTGTCTATGCGTGGGGGGGCTGTACAGGGGGCAGTGTGACTGGGTGTGGGGGGGCTGTACAGTGGGCAGTGTGACTGGATGAGTGGAGCAGGTTGTACAGGGGCAGTGTGTCTGTGTGTGGAAGATGTATGCTATATGGAGGGCTATGAGGCTGCATTATTGCATTACACTATATGAAGGGCCGTGATGCTGCATTATATGATATGAAGGGCTGTGATGCTGCATTATATGATATGAAGGGTTGTATTATTTTATCTGGAGGGCTATGAGGCTGCATCATATTATCTGTAGGGCTATGAGGCTGCATTATATTATCTGGAGGGCTGTGACGCTGCATTATATTATCTGGAGGGCTGTGATGCTGCATTATATTATCTGGAGAGCTATGACACTGCATTATATTATATGGAGGGCTATGAGGTGGCATTATATTATCTGGAGGGCTATGAGTCTGCATTATATTATATGACGGGTTATGAGGCTACATTATATTATATGGAGGGCTATGAGGCTGCGTTATGCTATGATGAAGGACCATATATACCAGGATAAGGGCACATTCCAGGAGGAGGACCATATATCGCAGGATGAGGGACATTAATACATAATGAAGGGGAGAAGGGTCAATTTGTGAGCCTTTATAGGATTTCGAAAGTTACATGGGGCCCATACATCTGGCCAATGTGGGCATGCGGGGGAAGGGGGGGGCCCAGGTCCAAATTTCGCACCGGGGCCCTTTGGACTCTAGTTACGCCACTGCGCAGCGACGCACAGAAGATATCGCTTAAGCGATCAAAAAAGCAGATCACTTAAGCGATATTGCTCATAAGATTGATGCGTGTGACGTGGCCTTTAGTCGCTTTGGGGTTTGTGTTGCTGCTGCTTCACTGAAGGTCATGTCCCAGTGTCCATCATTTTCTAGAAATCCTTTTCTTTGGCAAGCTTCCCTAAATGTTTCACACACATGGCCTCTGACAGTCTTCGGCCCCATTCACACACTCCTTTTTTTTGCTGCGTATTTTTAAGCACAAGCTCATCACAAACCAGGAGTGGGTGGTTAAACATATAAGTGCAGCACTTGTTTCTATTAGACCTTTCCTCTGAGTGTGCCACTCCCGGTTTTGATTGTTCCACTCCTGGCTTTTTATAATATAATAATAATAAAGCTTTATTTATACAGCGCCAACATATTCCGCAGCGCTTTACAATGTAGGGGTTAGAGTACTGAATATATAATACAGTAAGTAATTACAGTAGAGAACAAATACAGTACAATAATTGGTTACAAACCAATAGGCATAGAATCAATGTAAAAAAAGAAAATACAATAAATAAAGCAAGAAATGAAGGTGACCCTGCTCAAAAGAGCTTACAATCTACAACGGGATAGAGGATGCACAAGGTACAGGGGCTTATTGCACTGATGGTCCAGGCATCTTGAGGAAATGGGGCATAGAACTAAGCTTACATGGATGGTCATTAGACAGCCTGTGTAGACCTTTTTGGTTTGGTGGAGTTTGTAGGAGTAATGTCAAGAGAGATAACCCATTCACTATCTACAGTACAAAGGACTTCTATTAGGGAGTATGATAGGCCACCTTAAAAAGATGTGTTTTTAGGGATCGTCTGAAGCCATGCAAGTTGTGGATAGTCCTGATTTCTTGGGGTAAAGCATGCCAGAGGATTGGTGCAGCTCTGGTGAAGTCTTGGAGCCGGGAGTGGGAGGATCGGATTAGTGCAGATGTTAGTCGAAGGTCATTTGAAGAACGTAGAGAACGGGTGGGGTGATAGACAGAGATGAGGGAGGAGATGTAGGGGGGTGCTGCACTGTGAAGAGCTTTGTGGGTGAGAACAAGCAATTTGAATTTGATCCTGTAGTGTACAGGCAGCCAGTGCAATGACTGGCACAGAGCAGAGACATCTGAGTAACGATTGGCCAGTGTGTGTGGGAGGAGAAGGAGAGATCGGTGTCAAACATAACACCCAGACAGCGAGCCTGCTGCCTAGGCGTTATCGTGGTGCAGCACACTGAGAGAGAGATGTCTGATTTAGGGAGGTTAGTGGATGGAGGGAGCAGAAGTAGTTCAGTTTTGGAAAGGTTTAGTTTCAAATAGAGAGCGGACATGATATTGGAAATTGCAGCTAGACAGTCATTGGTGTTCTTTAATACCGCAGGGGTAAGGTCAGGGTCTGAAGTGTATAGTTGTGTGTCATCAGCATAAAGATGGTACTGAAAGCCAAATCTGCTGATAGTGTGTCCAATCGGTGCTGTGTAGAGAGAGAAGAGGAGAGGGCCAAGGACTGAACCCTGAGGGACCCCAACAGTGAGAGGAAGAGGGGAGGAAGTGGAGCCAGCAAAAGATACACTGAAAGATCGGTTAGAAAGATAGGAGGAGAGCCAGGAGAGAGCAGTGTCCTTTATGCCAATGGAGTGCAGCAAAGAGAGTAGGAGCTGATGGTTGACAGTGTCAAAAGCTGCAGAGAGGTCAAGGAGAATAAGCAGAGAGTGGTCACCATTATGTTTTGCTGTCAGAAGGTCATTGGTCACTTTGATGAGGGCAGTTTCTGTAGAGTGAAGGGGGCGGAAACCAGACTGTAATGGATCTAGAAGAGAGTGAGCGGAGAGGTAACGGGTGAGGTGGGAGTAGACCAGGCGCTCCAGGAGTTTAGAGATGAAGGGGAGAATGGAGACTGGTCTGTAGTTATTTGTGCAGAATGGGTCGAGAGTGGTTTTCTTTAATAATGAAGTAATGATCGAGTGTTTGAAGGAGGAGGGGAAGATGCCAGAAGAGAGGGAGAGATTGAAGATTTTGGTTAGATGAATGGTGACGACTGGAGAGAGGGATTGGAGCAGGTGTGAGGGAATGGGGGTCAGTAGTGCATGTAGTGGGACGAGAGGAAGAGAGGAGCCTGAAGACTTCTTCTTCTGTGACTGGGTCAAATGTGGAAAGTGAACCGGAGGAGATGTGAGGAAGAATAGAGGTGGCAGCACTTGAAGGCTGAGAGCTGATTTCCTGGCGGATGTTGTCTATTTTCTCCATGAAGTAAGAAGCCAGATCATCAGCACAGAGGTCAGTGATGGGGGCCTGCACTTTAGGACTGAGGAGAGAGTGAAAGGTGTCAAAGAAATGTTTTTGGATTGTTGGATAGTGAGGAGACCAGGGTGGTGAAGTAGGTCTGTTTGGCAAGGTGAAGGGCAGAGTTGTAAGTTTTGAGCATGAATTTATAATGGATAAAGTCTCCTGGTGAGTGAGTTTTCCTTCATAGACGTTCAGCACTCCTAGAGCTTTGCTGGAGGAATCAAGTTTGTGATGTGAGCCAAGGCTGTTTTGTTCTCTGTTTGGAGGTTCTGAAGGTGAGGGGCGCTACTTGGTCCAGGGAGCTTCTGATCGTGTCATTGTAGTGATTTACTGCCTGATCTGGACAGGAGATTGAAGAGATTGGGGACAGAGATGAGATGAGGGAGTCTGTGAGTGCATGAGGGTTAATGGCCTGTAGATTTCTGGATGTGTGATAGGTAGGATTGGGCTGTGGTGGCCGAGGGTTAGTGAGTGAGAAGGAGAGAATGTTGTGGTCAGAGAGAAGAGATGAGTTATCTAAGGAGGAGGATGAGTGTGGCGCCCCGCAACGAGTGCGTCACAGGAGGGTATTGCAGCCATAAATGCAGCCGCAATATTCTCTGACACAGCAGTGATCCGGTTAACTTTGAGATCCAACCCTGCATCACCTAGAACGGAGGGCCAACCCAGGGTCCATCCCCCGGAGGTTCCGCAGCGTCGGTAACGATTACCAAAACTACTCATAGGTGGCGTCACGAATAAATTAACCCCTTTAATTTTTTCCTACAAGACGTCGTCAACTTTTGATCTGCACTCCACCGGGCCCGGCTACCGGCAGGCGCGGCCCATCCGTGACAAGGAGAAAGGAGCTTCAGCCTGTCTAAACCGGAGTCCATGGGCCGACGGTGAGTCATGAGCAGAGCCGAGTTTTTATGAGCTTGTGCGTAAAAATACACAGCAAAAAAAGCAGTGTGTGAATGGGGCCTTCAGGTAACAAAATGATGTAGGGCCTTTGACAACATGAAGTAACATGCGCAGGAAGAAGCACTCTGCATTTTACGGATGAACAGTGTAGACGTGAACAAGAGTATCTGCTGCTTTCACCCCTGGATAGAATTCAATATCAAGCCCCCGTTTACTCCGTTCCAGTGTTTTTCTGGAGGCATTCCAAGTGTAATACTTTGGTAAATCACAGTAGAAAATTGTTTTTGCAAAAGGGTCTTCTTGACACAGCTCAAAAAAATGCCAAGAGGGTGGTCTTAGGAGGTGGTGTTAGGAGCTGCTGCTGCAAGTTTGCTGGGCTAAAGTAAATTCTCTTTTCTTTTCAAAATTCTTTTTATTAACGCTTTGCAGTACATTGTAATAGACAGTAAATCAACATTTTTCAACAGTATAGTGTGAGTACATAGTCAGAGGAGAGAGAATCCAGTTGTATACCTAGGATTCTAACAGTACAATTAACGGCCATATAAGTAACACTCTGAGACAGTTCAAGGATGTTGTTGGTCCTGCATTGCACGGTCACGCTCCACAGCCCCAGAGCGATAGAAGTGATGGGCAGAGGTGGAGCGCAGCCGGCAACACTGTCCCATAGATGGGAGTGGTCGTGGGCCATTCTAGTGTCTCACTAAGAGATGCACTCAATAACCGCACTGTAAGAAGTGCACATTTTTAGCTTTCCATAATAAATTCAGATCTAAAGACTTTAAAGAGAGTAGAAATAAAGGCAAGCCGATTCGCTTGAGGGGGGGCAGTTAGAGAAAAGAGTCGAGAGAGAAGTAAGGAGATAGGAACGAGACAGGAAACAGGAAAGAGAGGGGTGTGGGGTGGGTTGGTTAGGACACGGGATATCTATCAGATTGAGTGGTAATGTTCGGTGTTAACAAGTTAGGATGTCGAACTGTATCTGATCCATGGTGACCAGGTTTCTATGAAGGAAGCTCGAGTGTGGTTCACATAGGACACCGTTTCTGCAACAAGGTACAACTGGTGAACTTTAGTGTGGAGCTGTTGGAGCGAAGGGACCTCAGCCGACCGCCAGTAAACCGGTATTAGGAGTTTGGCCGCTGCGATAATATTCTGGGCCAGGATTGATGTGTATTTCTTTGTAGGCCATAGCTTGAAATTTAGCAAAGTCGTCTCTGGAGTTAATTGCACCCTTTCTCCTAAAACCAGATTAATCAGTTTTTCAGTAATTTGCCAAAATGAAGATATGACAGGACATTGCCACCAGATGTGATAGTAGTTTCCATTTTCGGCACCGCACCTCCAGCACTCAGCCTTGGATGGAGCCCCCCATCTCTGGCATTTAAGGGGATCATGGTACCATCTCGTTATTATTTTATATGAGTTTTCTTGTGCTCGAACACATTGGGTGGGTCCATGAGAGGCTCCATATATGCGTGATATCTGTTCTTTCGTAAAGGTGTATCCTAGATCTCTTTCCCATAGAGAAATATACGCTCGTTTGTGACAGCAGTTGGACAGTAAAAGCAAGTGATAGAGTTGTGAGAAGATTTTCGCGGGTCTAGCAGTTCTAGCACAAAGTGTCTCATAGACTGTCATAGGTCTGTTCAGGTCGCCGCTTGTAAGGTGACGATGCAGGAGAGTTTTAATTGAGTTATAGGCGACGAAGGTTAAAGTTGTCAAGTCTGGGTGCCTTTGCAAGTCTTGGAGGGGGAGAAGGGCACCGTCTTGGAGAAGGTGGTCTAAGGAAATACCAGAGTATTTAGGGCTCTTGGAGTGTCCGGTCGGGGTCGATGTAGAGCGTGCTAGAATGTCAGATAGCGTCAAAAGGGGTGATAATGGCGGGGCTAGAGCGTCTAGTGAGTCACGCCAGAGTTTAAGGGTGTTTTTAGTATGGGGATTTACTATACGTTCGGTTCGGGTATTGGAGTGCATTAGGAATAGCGCTCTGAGGGGTAGGGGAGCAAGTGCCTCTTCAATCTCTATCCACTGCTTTTCCGTATTCCCTCGAATTATGTCTACCGTTCTCGTCAGGATAGCTGCCTTATAGTAGAGCCTGATATCCGGCACTCCCATGCCCCCTGATGATTTTGGGAGGGTAAGTGTATGGTATGCCACGCGCGGTCTCCTGGTCTTCCATATATATTTGGAGAAAAGGGAATTCACTTTATGGAGATAGGACGCCGGGATGTGTATGGGGAGCATTTGGAATAGATAGGTGAATTTTGGCAATATCAAGCTCTTCATAATGTTTTTCCTTCCCATCCACGAGAGGTAAACATCTCTCCATTGCTTAATGAGCGTTGACGTGGAAGTGAGCAGAGGGGGGAAGTTCAGCGTGAACAAATCAGAGTCTGTGCGCCCCAACTTCACCCCCAGGTAAGTTATGTGTGTCTTGGGCCAGTGGAAGGGATATGAGTTTTGCAAGGTCAAGAGTGTGTGATGGGGGACGCGAAAGTCTAACGCTTCAGACTTGGACATATTGATTTTAAAGTTAGAAATGCTGCCGTATTGCTCCACTAGTGCTATCAAGGCAGGGAACCCGATCAGAGGTTTAGTGAGAAACACGAGGAGGTCGTCTGCAAACGCAGAAGATTTGAAATGAGATTTATTGATCTGAACGCCCTCTATATCTCGATGTTCCTGGATAGCAATCAGTAAGGGTTCCATGGCCAGGACGAACAGGAGTGGAGATAGTGGGCAGCCCTGTCTAGTGCCGTTATGTATTGTAAAGGGCTCCGTCAACGTGTCATTGATCTGAATACGGGCCGTCGGGTTATGATACATGGCCATAATGGTTCCAACTAGCGATGGGGGGAACCCGAAATGTAGTAATGTCACCTCCAGATAAGTCCAATCCACCCTGTCGAAGGCCTTCTCAGCGTCCGTGCCCACCAACACAAGGGGTTGATGGCGGGATTTCACATATTGAAGGATATGTAATATTTTATGCGCGTTATCTTTGCCTTCCCTACCGCTCACGAAGCCAGATTGATTTAACGAGATCAGTGAGGGCAAAAAATTCCTTATCCTATGAGCTATCATACTGGCCAAAAGTTTCAAATCAACATTTAACAGTGAAATTGGCCTGTAGTTACTGCATAAGTTGGGGTCTTTACCTTCTTTATGTATCAAGGATATTTTTGCTTCTAGCATTTGCTGCGGGAGGGGCTTACCTTCAAACACCTCATTACAAACCTTCAAGAGACGTGGTAGCAGAAGGGGTGCAAACGTTTTGTAGTAGTGGGCCGTGAATCCGTCGGGGCCTGGAGATTTGCCTGTGGGACACTTCGACAGGGTGGATTGGAGGTCATTCATGGTGAATGGTCGGGTCAGTGATTGTCGTTGGTCTAACGTTAACGTGGGGAGATTCAGTCGTGTCAAGAAGTGGGAGGTGTCCAGACGCCTCTGTTCCTTAAGAGCCTGCGTGTCGGCAGGCCTGAGATTATATAGCCCGGAGTAATAGTCCAGAAAGGCCGCCTCAATGTGTGATGGGTTGCAAGCTGTTAGCCCCTGTGAGTCAGTAATGGAGTGAAGTAAAGTGCGAGCTTGCCGTTTACGTAGGTGTTTCAGGAGGAACTTGGAGGCCCTATCTCCATGCGCATACATTCTATTTTTCCAGGAGGCATACAATTTAGCTGATCTGACATTGAGAACGTCTCTCAGTTTCTGCCTCAAATTGGAAAGGGTATCTAAGACTTTACGATCAGAAGTCTTTTTATGGTCCGTCTCCAAACGAGAGATTTCATCATAAAGTGTTTGAACCTCCTGATGCCGTTTTTTATTATGATATGACGCGATGGAGATAAGTTCACCTCTCAACACTGTCTTGTGGGCTTCCCAAAGAATTTGGGGAGATGTTTCGTGTGTATCGTTGAGTTGGAAGTAATGGTGAAGTGCGTCTGTAATACGTTTCCGCGTCGTAGGGGAGTCAAGTAGGGAGTCGTTGAGACACCAGGATCTGGATTTCAGGTCTGTCCCAGAGGTGGACATTGAGAGTAGTACTATATTATGGTCAGAGTATACATTGGGAATTATGTTTGCTTCAGATATCCGCGATAGGCATAACCTAGGTATCAGAATATAGTCAATGCGGTGGTAAGACTTATGGGGGTTGGAATAAAAAGTATAGTCGCGCGTGGTCGGGTGCATAGAGCGCCAAGAGTCAAGGAGATGCATTGAAGTTAGAATAGCCCGTATCCTAGCCAGATCTCTGGGCGTATATGTGCTCTTTCGTTTAGATGTATCCAGCATTGGCTCAAGCGCTATATTCAGATCCCCACCTACAATCAGGGTACCTTCTCTAAAGTTCTCTATTTTTTTTAGAGTGGAAACCAACCATTTTAAGAGTTTTTTGTTAGGTGCATATAAACTGCATAGGGTTGTCAATGAACCATTAAGGAGGCCCTTCACACAGATATAGCGTCCCAAAGGATCCACCAGAGATTCTTGGTGTTGGAATAACACTCCAGACAGTAGTGCTATGGATACACCCCTTGATCCTGACTGAGTGGAAGTGGCATGGTACCAGGTGTTATATTGGCACCGCTCAAAATTCGGAATTTTGTTGGGCTTAAAATGGGTTTCCTGAAAGAACAGAATATCTGCTTTCTGTTTTCGTAGTCTATGCAGAGTCTGGTGTCGTGAGGCGGGTGAATTAAGGCCATGAGCATTGATTGTTGCAAACGTAATAGTCTTACCGGTGTCAGGCATGCTGTAGTACTTGGTGATCGGCTGACATCCCTGGAGCTGGGTCTTGTTCCGTGCCTAATAGGGGCAGGGGATGGGTAGAGAGCGGAGATAGGGAAAAAGAATCAGAAGAGAAAGAAGTCCTAGATAGAAGGAGAGAAGAGAATGAAGAAGTCACATTTATCAAACATAGTAGAACAGTATGAACCAATATAAAGTTCAACATTGTTGGCTTGGACTATTGATAACCAACTCGAGGGGTTAGTACAAAACGGAATTAACGTAAGCAACTGCATTATACACATCAAGTAGTATAAATTATGCGTAAGAGTTTGGTAGGAGAGGGTTACGGCTATGCAATGACCTCCGAAAAAGAGAAGGTATATATTTCCCTGCTCCCAAATGTTGCCATAAGGCGGAGAGAATAACATGAACAATAACAGCTCTCTACCATGGCAAAAACGCTTTAGTTAAGCGCGAATAAATGTAGGGTGAACCTAGGTAAGGTTAGTATAGAAAAAAAAAAAAAAAAAAAATCTTAGGTAATATAAAGTAAATTCTCTGTCCATTTTCCAAGTGCACACTCAGATGCACAACTGGTGGGTAGCGCTCATGAATGGAGAATCCTAGTATTCTCCAAACAGCTTCATTGCTGCTTATGTACCTGCCCATCTGGAATGCCTCTACTTCATCAATAATTAGGTCCATTTTTCTGGAGTTCGAAAACTGCTTCATCACTTCCTTTGAGGACATATTTGCAGATATACTTGATTGATTTTACAGAGTTGCAAAATTCGACATTTATGTGGGCCTGAAAGATTTTTGAGAGCAAAGGGCTGTAAGGCACTACCCACCTGTTGTCAATTTCTATCTCTTGGAGTGATGATCCAACACGCATCTTGTGCTTTGCTGTGAAACCACCACCCCCTGGCTTTCTTCTTCGATAGAATGGATATCCATCTTGTCCTGTTTGGGTTTCTTGGACCAGGGATCGTGGGTAATGCTTTGAACACCTGCCACCAATAATGCAGGGAGGATTTTTGTTGAGACTCCTACACGGACCATGGATCATGTTTTTTGTGCTGGTGTCAAACAGCAATGGGTCAATCTGAGGGTCTGGCAATTCGGCACTGATGATATTGTCAATTTCGGTAGGCTGTATTTTTTGTTTCAGCCAGATCAAGATGTGGGCGTGAGGAAGGCCTCTTTTTTGCCATTCAACTGAATACATCCAGCACTGCGTCTCACCGTAAATATGTGATTTTGTAATGAGATTAGTCATTTTTGAAAGTTTCTGTTTGAAAACCCGAGCAATAAGGTCATGGCGATTCATTGTTTTTTGGCCCGGCAACAGGTGCCCTCCAATTTCCTCCTAGGCAGGATTGCAGGTAAAGGTGATGAAAAGACCTGGACGGCCATACTTCACATAAGTCATTGCATCCAGTGTGTATTCATGCATGTGTCATGTAATTATGCATTCCCTCTCAGCAGCTCTCCTCCCTTTGCTAACACTTCAGTGTCAGGTTTTACTTACAGGAGGTCTGTTCAGTTGATATCACCACTGATGGAGAGAGCTATTACAGATCTGCTTTATCTAGACTCCATTTGTTTCTGTATGCAGATTTCCTGCTGTGTTGTGACAGATTCTGTGTTGTATTTGACCTCTTGTGATACTGCAAACACAGAGAGCAGAGAGGAGAATACAGCCCCCCTCCCAGTATCTCCTGTACAGTGATGTGGTGTGAGTATGTGACATGCATATCCATGCTTATGGGGAGTGGACAGCAGAGAACTAAGTGGATTATTCACTGTGATTGACAGATGGAATGAATGTCTTTATTTGAAGTTTACAGAATATAGGAGGAAAATATAAATAAAAGAAATACATCAATAGAGACTTCGGACTGAAGTGAGACATTAATAGAGCTTAGAGAGAGGAATTAGAAAATTATAGCAGTTACACATGGATTTTCGACCTGCCCGTTTTCCTTTAATCCTTAGTGAAATGCTGCAAGTCACAGTAAAACATTCACATTTATATTGCCACAGACCTCGTCTTTGCAATGTATACCAGCCTTTCTCACCATGGCTGGCTGCCATATCACAGCATGTTATTCAACTTCTATCTCCTTGGTATTGTTACAGACACAAATAGCCCTTGCATATGTGCTGGTTTATTCAAAATGGCACTCTATTGTAGCAGGTGTGCGCAGGGGCGGACTGGCCCAGGTGGCAGGGGGCAAGTGCCCCCCAGGCTGGTGGTACTGCCCTCATCTAGGGCCGCTCCCCTTACTGAAATGGGCTGGCGCAGTCCGATAGCACTCCCCCCCCCCCCCCGCTCCTCGCCTCACCATGTCCGATAACAGCACTCAACCTCCCCGCTCCTCATCTACCCCAAGGGCTGGCAGTATCACACTGCCTCCCAGTGTAGGCTGTCCCAGCCCGCCCCTGGGTGTGCGTGTCTCTCCCCATTAATCATTGCTGTTTGAAAAAAGCCAGTACCTCTGCTGCCAGAATTGTCAGAGAGAGATGTTTTCAGCAACTGATGTACAATGGCAGCTCTTGAAGTATTTCATTGTGCATCTCTTTTGTGACTCCAAAAGGAGAGAAGAAATTTTCTCCTTGTACCGTTAGTCGAGAAAGGTGGCTAACTGGTCTAGATTAATAGTGAAAATGTGTATCAGGCGAGGGTCTTAAAACAGATACACATAAACTGTGCCATGTGAGCTAAGCTTCAAACAGGCAAAGATTTTGTGTCACTAATGGCCCCTTTACACGTAGCTACAGGTAACAGGTTTTCCATTTGTACACAGCAACAAGATAGAACCATGTCTCCATGATTTCACTGCAGCCAGTAAGTTACCTGTGGAAAACCTGTTACCTGTAGCTGCGTGTAAAGGGGCCATAAGAGGAGGAACAATACCCATCCTCTCCTCACGCTGCCTCGCCTCATCCTCCACCTCCTCCTCTCCAGCCCATCCAAGCTGGCGTTGGGAGTCCCCTCTGTAGCAATGGGAGTCCAGTTGGAAGCACAGAAAAACAAGTCTACTCCCTCCTCATCTTCCTCATCATCACCCAATTGTGCTTCAGAATATTGGATGGACTGGGTAGTATCGCCCATTGGGAAATCTTGATCCATAGCCACATGTTGGTCGTTCAAAGATTCCTCTTTGGGATTATGCAGTGATCAGAGATATATGACCCCGAAGCTACAAGGTCTAGGAGAGGGGAAAAGGCAAGAAACACGGCCGCAGAGCTAAGTGCAGATTATTTAGTTCAACTTATTTTTAGAGGCTAAATTGCTCACCTTTGATGTGGCTTGTGTCATAGCATATCAACCTTTTTGGTCTGGATGAGATGCCTTGTCTCCCTGGTGTGCAGCTATAGTCCGGATACAGCTGATCTCTCAGCCAGGAGACCGTGGAGTGAAGATCACAGATAAAAAAAGTTTATCCAGTTTGTTCAGCGCTTCCAGGTAGCAGGCACTAGGCAGAGGTATTATTAATCTTTAGAAATCCATCTACTATATAATTGCCTAATGTTCTCTGTCTGTCATGGAAATCGTGCCCCAACGCCAGGAAGCTCATTGAGCGAGGAGTATGCAAAACAGCTGCGCACATTCAAAATTCGCACCAAGCTGAAACCCAGTGATAGCGGCGCATTGGCGCCGCTGTCGCCGGGATACACATGTCGGGCTGCAGCCATCGTCGGGAGATCAGCGGGACCTCCCGACGGTGACCTCAGCATGTGCGAGCCAGCCGTTCATCTCCCGGCTGGCGAGCCGCTGACCTCTGTGCAGCAGTAGCTCAGCCACGGCCATCTGCCTTACTGATGTCCGCGGCGAGCCAGCCAGGAGATGATGAGCATCAGACGGTCCTCTCCCGGCTGCTCGGAGCAATAGTGCCCCGCACGGCATTCAAACCACGCGCCAAGCTGTGGTACTTTTCTGATTGGTCGCCGTGGAGACCAATCAGAGAGGTAGCGTGGCTTGGCGCGCAGTTTGAATGCCGCGTCTCTCATTGGTCGCACCGGCCGACCAATCGGAGGAGCGGCACGCGCCAAGGCGCCATATTAAAAATACTTATAAAATAACTTTAAACATCGCACCTTGGCACGTTCCGCTCCTCAGATTGGTCGGCGCTGAATGCGGCGACCAATCAGAGAAGCGGCATTCAAACCGTGCGCCACTTCTCTCATTGTGTGACGAACTTTACTGCTGTCTACTAGGTCTGTCAGTCAGTGTGACGTCCTTCACTTCTGTCTACAAGGCTGTCTGTAATAGTGTGACGAAATTAATTCCTGTCTAGAAGGTATGTCAGTCAGTGTGACATCCTTCACTCCTGTCTACAAGGTCTGTCAGTCAGTGTGACACAGTTTACTCCTGTCTACAAGGTATGTCAGTCAATGGGACGTCCTTCACTCCTGTCTACAAGGGTGTCAGTCATAGTGTGATGAACTTTACTCCTATCCATTTGGTCTGTCAATAACTGTGACGTCCTTCACTCCTGTCAACAAGGCTGTCAGCCATAGTGTGACTCACTTCAGTCATGTCTATAAGGCTTGGCAACACCTAATGTTCATTGTAGTTAGTAGCCATTAGCTTTTCCACATTCCTATTATGTTTAGTGTTGCAGCAATTTCACTTTTTGTAATATATTTGTTTTTTTGCTTGCACCTAACATTAGGTGTTGCCAGTCCTTTCACTTTATAATATTAGACATTTTTTGGACTGTGCACCCTTCCCCCGCCCTGTAGCTACAACTGCCCCTCCATTTTGCTGTAGCCTAGGTCCTGGGACACACCATCCCAGCTGACTTTAACTGCATTCACACACTTATAAATTCATCCAAGCAGTAGTATACAGCATAGAGTGTTAGCATAGGACCCGGTAAGATGAGAGCACTTTGTCGTAGTTACCGGGCTCTTCCACAGTGGCGCCAATGTTGAAGCTAAGTCTCTCTTTTCTTTTTTCTAGTACAGTATTTACTGTGATCCCATTTCATATATGCCCTTTTAGCTGTACATATAGCCCTGTGTTTCATTGTAGTCAGTAGCCATTAGCTTTTCCACATTCCTATTATGTTTAGTGTTGCAGCAATTTCACTTTTTGTAATATGTCTATAAGGCTGTCAGTCATAGTGTGACTCACTTCACTCCTGTCTATAAGGCTCTCAGTCATAGTGTGACAAACTTCACTCCTGTCTACTAGGCTATCAGTCATAGTGTGACGCAGTTCACTCCTGTCTCCAAGCTGTCACTCACAGTGTGACGCAGTCATATTTCACTCTTCTGTCTATAAGGCTGTCAGTCATAGTGTGACGAAATTCACTCCTGTCTACAAGGCTGTCAGTCATAGTTCGACGAACTTCACTTCTGTTAACAAGGTTGTAAGTTATAGTGTGATGCCCTTCAGTCACAATAACTTCACAGTGTCTGTCAGTCACAGTCTGAACTACTTCATTCAAGTTTATTAAATGGGTTTAGTCGGTCGTAAGCGCAAATACACCAATGATGATGAAAGAAAAGCTGCAGCAGCAAGGCGACGACAACATCGAGACCAAGAGACACCAAAACAAAGTACCGTGAGACAAGCCCAGGATGCACAATATCATAGACTAGCTGTGAGCCCGATGCGATTGCATCGGGATTCTAGAATCGGTGTATAGTTTATTAAATTAGAGTTTTAAGTAATAATCCTATTATTCCATGATAGATGGCGGCACAATGTTAAAGAATCAGGAGTGTACCATGCATATATACATTATTCATTCAAATTTGACAATAATGCACATAAGACATGATATCTATATATCAACTACCAATGTTTGTATGGTATATGTCAGTGTAGTACATGTCATGATTCTAAGGCAAGGCTTTTCGTACAGATACTGGCACTGATGTTTTGTACAGATTACGTATATTCAATTTATATATGAATATTAATAATCTATGATTGAGCCAGTACATGTTTCCCCACCAACCACGGGAAGGTAGCCTTACAGCTGGTGGGACCTACTCTACTCTATCCCTAATAATTAATAGTTAGACTCCTTTTAAAGCAGATATTTTTTGGCTATTTGCAGAAAGTATGGAATTACCAAATACAATTTCTGAACTTGGCACAAAAGGGACTACCTACAGCTCACTTTCAGCAAGTAACATGTAATAAATATGGAACTTGCACTTAGCTTGCAGTAAATATGGCAAGCAGAGCTTTAACAGGTTGACAAAATGCAACCACTAAAAATAAGAGCTAACTGATTTTAGCGATTGAAACTGTCGAAAGCACATGTGCTGCAACTACTGCAAGTAAACGACAAATTCCATAAACATTTCATGCAACTTACATTAAGAGTACTGTAGGTCACCATTAGGCAGCAAGTGGAAAATTGTTTTTTTCAAACTAAAAATTCAACAAATAGCAGAATAATTCAGATTTAAAATCAAAATGTCTATTCTTTCCCTATGTGTCTAAATATGTACCTATGTGTCTAAATATGTACCTATGTGTATATATGTATTTATATGTACAGAACACACTTCAAGATACAGATGTGTGTGAACAGCCGTCCCACCCATCTCTTAGGCTGCCTTCAGACTTGCAGATGCATCTGCAGCGTTTTGCAGATGCATCTGCAAGCATGTGCATGCAGACGGCAGTCCATATCTTTATAATGGAACACACGGTGTCTGCAGATTCTTGAAGACAGCCGTGCGCAGCCATTCACTCCTATATGTGATCTATGCGCAGGCAGATGCTTTTGTACAGATCACAGACTCTCCTCCACACCAGGACGCGACATGTTGCATCCCTGGTGCAGGTGGGATTATGTGATTTGTATGCAGGCATGCGCCTGTGCAGAGATCACATATCAGAGTAAATGGGTGCGCACGGCTGTCTGCAAGCATCTGCAGAGACCAAAAGTCCCATTGTAAAGATAGGAGCTGCCGTTTGCATGCAGATGCATCTTTAAAATGCTGCACATGCATTTGCAAGTCTGAAGGCAGCCTTAGCTGTTCACAAAAACCTCACCCTGTGTAAAAAGAAAATGAAATCTCGCAGCAGCTATCCTGCTGAAGCTTCAGGTTCTTATCACTAAATGCAAGCATTTAGATGATACACATCTACAATCTACAAAAAAAATGTGTGTTTACATACATATACAATGAAAATTAAAAAGAAATTTTCTAAGCTAATAAAGTCATTACTATATATTTTAAATAACTATTTTATATCTAAAAATTAATTATAATATCTTTATAACAAAACTAATATTTTTGGTATTTTTGTATATTTGTATTCCTATACATCTATAGCTAAATTAATTTATTGTAATATTTGTGTTTCATTAGAAAGTAACTATGTATCTAAATGTAATATGTATCTAAAGAATTGAAAGTAAATATTTTTACACACTATATTTTTAGAGAAAAGTGAAAATAACGACTATATATCTGAAATAACGTTTATATCTAATAAGTAATTATAATGTCTTTATAACTAAACTAAGTTTTTAGGTATTTTGATTTATTTATATTGATATACATCTATTGCAAAACAAATTAATATAGTAATATTTGTGTCTAATCTAAAAATAACTATGTATCTAAATGTAACATGTATCTAAAGAATTTTAAGTAAAATATTTTTATACACTATATTTTTAGTAAAATTGAACAGTAACAACTATATTTCTTAAATAACTATTTTATATCTAATAACTAATTATAATATCTTTTTCTATAACTAAAATATTATTTTTGGTCTTATTTTTTTTTCTATTCTTATGCATCTATGGCTAAACTAATTTATTAAAATATTTATGTTTAATTAGAAAGTAACTATATCTAAATCTAATATGTATCTAAAGAATTTAAAATAAAATATTAGAGAGATTATTTTGAGTAAAGAGTATTGCACTATTGGGCAGCAATTTGACTTGAATGGGTGTATCCAGCACTTTCACCTTAACATTGCATCGTGTTTTCACTCGTGAAAAATCCACATATAACTGTCCATGTCCAAAAATGGGTTGTGGGGCAAAAAATCCCTACTTTCTCCAGTGTTTGGCCTTGGGATTTGTTGATGGTCATGGGAAAAGTAGACTTCACGGTAAATTGTCGATGTCTTAACTTAAAAGGTAAAGCAGTCTCTGATGGAGATAAATCAATCCTTGAAATAAACACCACATTTCCTTCTGCAGACCCAGAACTGACTTTTGCTTGAATGAGATTGTCAAACAAAGTGATCACAATGAAGCGATTCCCATTGCAAAGACCTTTTATGCTGTTAAAGGTGCGCAAAAGCATGACAATGGTACCAATTTGTAATTTGAGGCGATGATAAGGCATTCCCATTGGTGTGAGTGAATTTAAAAATTCCACTGGATATTGGTCTGAATCTTCAGTCTGAATGGAATCATCACTAATGTACTCAGTGTATTCACCAGCAATGCAATCCATAACCTGAGAGTTCACCATTTCCACATGGACATTTTTAGGGCAAAGATTGTCATGTGATGCAGCAATGTGAATGCTTTCATTGTTATATCCATCATGTATGTAAATGTAATATATATCTAAAGAATTTAAAATAAAATATTCTTATACAGAATATTTTTTGTAAAGACTTTTTCAGAATTAGGCACCAACTTTCCTTGAATGGGTGTATCCAGCACTTTCACCTTAACGTTACATCGTCTTTTCACTCGTGAAAAAGCCACATATAACTGTCCATGTCCAAAAATGGGTTCTGGCAAAAAAATCCCTACTTTCTCCAGTGTTTGGCCTTGGGATTTGTTGATGGTCATGGCAAAAGCAGGCTTCAAGGGAAATTGTCGACGTCTTAACTTGAAAGGTAATCCAGTCTCTGATGGAGATAAATCAATCCTTGGAATAAACACCACATTTCCTTCTGCAGACCCAGTAATGACTTTTGCTTGAATCAGATTGTCAAACAAAGCAATGACAATCAAGCGAGTCCCATTGCAAAGACCTTTTCTGCTGTTAAAGTTGCAAAAGCATGACAATGGTACCGATTTTTAATTTGAGGCGATGAGAAGGCATTCCCGTTGGTGTGAGTGAATTTAAAAATTCCACTGGATATTGATCTGGATCTTCAGTCTCATCAGGATCAATGGAATCATCACTAATGTATTCAGTGTATTCACCAGCAATGCAATCCATGACCTTAGAGTTCACCATATCCACATGGTCATTTTTAGGGCAAAGAATGGCATGTGATGCAGCAATCTGAATGCTTTCATTGTTATCTACATCAATGAGAATGTTTTCACCAAATATAGCAAGTATAATTGAGCCAGTGCAGATCATGTCTTCTGGGATTTCAATGGTATCATCTCCAAGGTTGAAATCATTGGACAATTCACCATTTCCCAGTTGAAGTAACCAACGGCTATAATCAGGATCAATGGAGCGCATATTGTTGAAGAGTGGCAATTGAGTGAAAAGCTGCCATTGTCGTGAGTATTTAATACAACTCTCTATAATGTCAGTTCTTGTACCATGTGGGATGATAGGCAGACACTGTCGAAAGTCTCCTCCCAGAACAATGACTTTCCCTCCAAAAGGTGTTGTATTTTTCTTGGAGATATCTGTTGTCATGACATCCCGTAAAAGTTGATCTATCACATGCAATGCATATTTAGATAACAGAGTGGACTCGTCAATAATGAAAAGTTTGGTACTTTTCAAATGTTGTGCAGCATCTGTATCATTTTTAATCCTTGAAACGGAAGTTTCATTGATTGGAATTGGTATTCCGTAAAGCGAATGGATGGTTCTTCCTCCTTGCAGTAAGTTAGCTGCAATCCCTGTACTGGCTGCAGGTGAGACAATTTCGCCTTCTCCTCTTAGTTCATGAATTAATAAATCATACAGATATGTTTTGCCACTGCCACCTGGACCGTCAATGAAAAAGCACTTAGGTTGTCCACTTCTATCGTGTAAAGCTTGATTGATCGCATCATAGGCCAAAAGTTGTTGGTCATTTAAAGTAACTTTCATTTCCCGAGCTCTTCTTAACTCATCATCCTTGTTGTATTGTGGAGCGATGTGTGGCTTTCTTTTTGGTCGTGGTAGATTAAAATCAGTAAAAGTTTTGCCATGAAATTTTAGAACAGTTTGGACATCAGTCATAGCATATCCTTCACAATTCTCACACTCCTCAGTGTTGGAGTGATATGCATGGCAGTAGTCTTGGATAAAGTCTTGTTTAAATTCTTTCCACAACTCCAATGGATGAGCTGGAGGACCAAAAATACATATATATGCGAACATATCACGAAGCTGTGCAGGCATGTTGAGAACACAGGCATCCAATAAAGTATTTCTCCAAACAGTGTCATCGAAGAGCAATCCAAGGGCTAATGCTGCCTCTTTGAAAGTTGGGTATGTCACTTCATTAACAGTCTTAATGTTGTCAAAACTTGTTGCTCCTTTGATATGCAGTAACAACAACCTTAAATAGTACCGTTCTTGATCTTTCATACTGACAGTATACATTCTTCCAATCACTGAAGAACCTCCTCGCTTTCTAATTTCCCATGCACCTTCTTTCCAAACATAGTGCTCTGGAATTTGGCGGTAAAAGTAATCATGAGCATGCGGGTCACTCTCATTCAGCTCAAAGTAGCCCATAAGAGTAGATTTTCTGTGCATTGTGTAACTGATGTCGTCAACAGAGTCATCCTCATGAAAATAAAGTGGTTGAGAATGTGGGAGATGTACGGCCAGGCGAATAATGGAATGCGATTGTCTATGCATGGGGTAAGCAAATATTCGCCAAGCTGCCTCCGGTGCACTCACGTATCTTGAATCCATGAATTGATGTGTTTCATCATGCTGGATATTGGTTTGGCAAATTTCAAGATTGGCTTTATCATGTCCTTTGTAGACATATTTGAATAGGTATTTTACACTTTGAATGGAAGCACATACCTCAACATTAATATGACACTTGTATGTTAATAGTAGGTAAGGGTTATAGGGAACAACCCAAGAATTATCAATCATCTTTGAACGGATTTTAAAGGATGATCCTTCCTTTCTTTGATAAGTAGGGTATGCATCCTTAGCTATGAGTGTTCTTGGTTGGAAATCTTTAGGAAAACCTTTCTTACACTTGCCAAGATCCATACATGGAGAATTGGGGTTGTGTTGTCCACAGGGTCCATGAATCATGTGTTGCATCACAATGTCATGGAGCAGAGGGTATTCTTCTGGATCAGGGATTTCAGCCCAAACTATATTATCCACTTCAACCTCAGTTCTTAGTTTGGATTTGCTATCCAGAATGATCAAAATGTGAGCGTGTGGTAGGCCACGCTTTTGGAATTCAATCACATGAACCATTGCACAAACTTTGCCAAATAATCCAGTGTTAATTTCCTTTAATAGGGCTTCCAGTTTAATTCTGAAGACACGGGCAACTAAATCAGGTCTATGTTCCACACGCTGCCATGGCTCTAAATTGTTTGTAATCTCCCTCCATTTAGGATTACAGGTCATGGTTACAAAAAGATCTGGTCGTCCAAATTTAGTCACAATAGCCATGGCATCCTGATAGCGTTGCTGCATGTTTCTTGGACTGCCTTCAAAGGAAGATGGTAAAATCACCGTCTTGCCAATGGGAATACCTTTCTCAACAGATTGTTTCAGCAGATGTTCCTGGAGTACGCAATAATCCTCCACTTTTAAATCCTTTTGGTGTTGACGGATAAAATTTAAGCGATTAGCCTCGATTTTCACATACGCATCCACTAAGTACTGCTGTGTTAGTTTGCCACCATTGAGGACAGGATTGAACTGATTCCGTACAGACAGCAAATAGCAGTAATACTGGAGGTGTGTAACCCGGCGTTGACTTTTGCCTTGATGCTTGAGTCCCTCATGCCAGCCTTGTTCTCCATGAGGGAAAAATAAAGGATAGAGTAATGCATCTAAATTGCTGTGTAGAATACTGACTTGCTGTGTTTTTGGGGCCAAGGGGTTATTTGGATCAGGTTTCAAATGAATTAAAATGTCTATATTGAATGGTGGCTCTCCATCAGCATTTTCAAAGACTACAGCAACTTCATTGGCAGTAGGATTGTTATAGCGTCTCGGGTCTTGGCCTCTGTCTTGTTTAATGGTCATGATAATATTTGGCATGACGGTGCCATGTTCTACTGCCTTCTTCTAATTCAACGTGACGTAGCATTTTGTATGCCGAAACAAAGGGATTAATATTATCCAATTGAAGAGCAATGATACTCATTAAAGTTGGATGACATTTAACATTTTCTGGACACTGTAGCCGTTGGTCTGTAGCGCTTAGAGTATCTAAAATGTACAATTGTGCATATGCTGGAGTTTGATCTTGAGCAGGATGGAGTGTTCCAGTGCGATGATAAATTTGCCCATGAATACGGAAGCAGTATGGGCCATGTCCAGGAGGTAGAGAAACATGGGCACCCATGGAGGCAAAAGCAAAAGAACTATTAATGCTCCTTATATTCTCCATCAAATTTTGACTGTACTCACTCTCTCCTTTCAGCAGGCGTTGGAAGACGTGCGGGTATTGAGGTAATGGTACCTTTACTTTTCCCTTGTGGCAACAAAGAGTAAACTGTTGATCTGATGGTCGTTCAGCAGTAAAATGTCGAGCCTCACAATGTTCACATATTACATTCATGAAACCACAGAAATGTTCTACAATAACATGATCCTGATCAATAAATCCCATTTGATGTAGGAGAGGTGAATAGAATAAACGTAGAAGTTTATTATGTAATCCTACATAGATGAGACGTGGAAGGGATGTAGATTCCAAACATTCCATAAATGAAGAAGTGGAATATATATTCCGTTCTGCCTCTTGCATTATAGAAGTGGAAGAAGAAGTTTGGCGTTCTTCACGACGTAATGTAGCCAAATTGGCCAAACGGACTTGTCTAGACGTAGGAGAATCTGTATCTTGACGCATCTGTCTTTTCCTTTTAAGCCTCAAAATTTTACACTGTTTGCTGTATGGCGTCTCCTCAGCACAGTGTTTTCGTTTTGATGTGGCCTTGCGATGCGGTAAAGGCTGTTCAGTTGTAGTTAAGATAGTAGAAGAAGAGGTGGCAGCAGTATAAGGATCAGACGAAGAGGTGGCAGCAGTCTGAGCATCAGACAAAGAGGTGGCAGCAGTCTGAGGATCAGACGAAGAGGTGGCAGCAGTCTGAGGATCAGATGAAGAGGTGGCAGCAGTCTGAGGATCAGACGAAGAGGTGGCAGCAGTCTGAGGATCAGACGGATCTCCTACAGGCATTAACTTTTTCTGTTTGCGTCGTTGAGGCAGAGGCATTGATTTTTTGCCTAATCGTTCTGTCCTTCCTTCTAAAGACTTTATTGAAACCGGTGTTTTCAAAGCAGCCTTTTCCTTGTCCAAGGGAAGCCGTCTTTCTTCAGAACTCTCCTCCACACCCGTCTTGCGCATACGCACAGACACCTTGCGAACCTTTCCTTTTTTGATTTCCATAGAGGTAATGGGAGGTGTTAAAGGCAGTTCACTTGGTAGAATGTCAGTACACGAAGAGGCTGGAGTAGCATCTGTGTCAGACGGTTCTTCAGTGACTGGAATTTTTGTTTGTTTGCATGTGGAACGTGCAGTCATGGCTCTTGTTTCATTCGTTGGCTTGTTTTTTCAGAAGACACTTGCGAAATACGTGTATGTAAAGCAGTCTTCGCAGCATCCAACCGAAAACATCTCAGTGGAGAAGAGAGTTTACCAAATCGTTTGAGTTTAGCAGCCTTAACCCTATCTAACCGAATACGTCTCTCGGCAGAAGTCTCATTTGCAATACGTTTGGCGTAAGCAGCCTTAACACGATCTAAGCGAATACATCTCTGTTCCGAGGTCTCCTCAGCAAGGCGTTTCGCCTTAGCAGCCTTATCACTATCTAAGCGAAGACGCCTCTCTTCTGAAGTCTCCTTTGCAGTACGTTTCGCCTTAGCAGCCTTACGCAGATGTAACCGAACACGTTTCTCTTCCAAACTCTCCTCTGCAATGCGTTTAGCTTTAGCAGCCTTATCACGATCTAACCGAAGACGTCTCTCTTCCAAAGTCTCGTCTGCACGCTTCTTCTTAGGTGTAGATGCAGCCTCCTTGGCAAGAGCGATATTTTGTGTTGGAGAGCTCATCTTAGTAAGAATAAGCAGTGTTTGAAATCCAAAAAGAGCTAGAGTGTGTTAGTTAAGGAAACAATTAATAATAACTGTGTAAAAAGACAAAAACAATAAAACTACAGTGTGTATTTCAAAAACCTGTTATAAGGAAATGATAGACTTCTTTAAAGTATGAAAGAAAGATTTAATGATGTTTACTGTATGGAGTAGTGAATGGAAATGAGTGTGTTAAAACTCCTTAAAAACTGCCTTGAAGGCAAAACAAATGGATGTAAGAGGCCTTTGGGATGCGCGTTATCAAAGCAAATTTTCAACATTGTAAGAAAACCGTTAAAAGAACCGAGATGACGTCAATTTCTGCATAACCACCAGCAAGGTTGTTGTTGCATAAGGTGTTGAAAAATGGCAGAGGTAGGGTTAATTTGTACCTAGAACTTAAGGTTTTGGGATTATAGCAGAAGTAGTGGTTTTTATTTTCGTGCTTTAGTTGGGGAAACAGCAGCATTAAGGTCAAGTATGAAATAGCAGAATGTGACTAAGCAGGGTGAAAAAAGAAATAAGGCAACTTGCGCAGTAGATGTTGAAACAGGCAGGTAAATGTAAAAAGCAACGTAAATCCGGGGATGTATATAACGTTACGCAACTGCAGCCCTAGTGACGGGTATAGGGAAGTTCCGTAAAAATTTAAATATTAGCACATGTTATGGAAGTATATAAATCTGCATATACAATGCACGTGTGAAAGGGGACCCAGTCAGTAATAGAGTGTAAAATATTTGGTATGTAAAAGTAGTTAATGTCCTACTGGGATGACAGGGACTTTGACATGAGCGTTAATTTCAAATAGCATCATAAACGTAGAAAAAACTGCATTTGCCGCATGTGGCGCATAGCCACAGCATAACTGCAGGACTTGCGGGCTGTTGCATTAATCCTCATAGTCATTATAATCGCCATAGTAGTCAGTATACAGTTATTTGCAGCAGGTGCAGCAATTGGGGTTTAGCAGTTGTGGCAGGTACTGTAGCGAAAAAAAACGGAGGGTGAGCGCGCTATTTTTCATGGTGGGACCTGCCGCAAGTTCCCCTATACTTACTATGGCGATTAGCGAAACGACACCAGAAGTGCAGGAGTTATGCGATGGCAATGCAGCAAACAGAGCTGATGCTATTCTGTCAGCACATCTGGCGCGATTTCAAATAGCCGCTGATGTGAACTGGCCAGGTAGCATTACCACCAAACTGTTAAATATAAGACATGTAGTAGTGCTACAGAGTAATTACGAAGAAAAATATTACAAATTGACATATAATGATTTAACGTACTCGTAACAGTGTGATGACTGACTCCTAACTCCACAAAAATTATCAAAGAGCCTGTAAGGGGTTAAAGTACCACTGGCACGCATACAAAATACTGAACGATCAATAAAAAAAGAATAGTATAAAAGTTATAGTAATAAAATGGCAGTAGTAGACCACATAGTGACATCTGCAGTGAATAGGCAAGAAAATAGAAGGGGTTAATGTACCACTTACATCCTATAAAACAGTGTGGATGAAAAATTAAATAAGAAATGGTATAGAAGATGTTAATTATAAAAAGTCATGAGTACAGCACATAGTGACACATTTAGTGAATAGCAAACAGAAAGTAGGGGGTTCATGTAGCAGTTTGAACCCTATAAAACAATAGTGTGGGAAAACAAAATGCAAATGGCATAGAAGTGGTTAATGTTGAAATAGCCTTAGTACAGCACATAGTGAGATAGCAAGTGGAGCAGTAATAGAATCGAAGGGGTTAATGTGAAAATGGCCTTAGTACTGCACTTACTGAGATAGCAAGTGGAGCAGTATTAGAATAGAAGGGGTTAATGTAGAAATGGCCTTAGTACTGCACTTACAGAGATAGCAAGTGGAGCAGTATTAGAATAGAAGGGGTTAATATATTAGGAAAAAAAGAGGGCACGATGGTGAAATGTAGCTGATATTAAATTAGTATAAAGAAGGGGTTAATATAAGCATAGGCATTAGGAATATATACTCTGATGTGAGATTGTACTGTGAAAACAGCTTTTTAACTTTTACATTGTTCAGAAATTCAAACTTCGCGCTCTAAGATGGCGTACGCGAAAAGTTCATTCATAAAAAGCCGGCAGACGCCAGCCGCAATGTGATTGGGCAGCGGAAACTTCATAAAGATGGCGCCGTAAATCCGGTTGGTCGGCGCTACTGTGTGAAGATGCCGCTGTCCAATCACAACTGAGCGGGGCGGAGCTACAAACTTCCAGGGTCCCGAACGGCGTGTCCGAAAATCGCACCAGGCGCTCGGCAAGGAAAATGGCGATTTCCCCGCTGTGCGGCGACCAATGGGAATCAAAGCGCCAAGTCAAACAACCAATCACAATCGCGGCTCTTTTCTCAATGGATGTGTATGGGAAAACGCCCTCCAATGAGAATCGCGGCGCCATTTTTGAAAATACACAGCGGCCAATCACAATCGTCCCTCAATTCTCAATGCAACTCTATGGGAAGAGGCGCTGAGAATGCGATTGGTCGGCGGGCACCGTGAAGAGCGGCAATTTGTATCGGCGGCGCCTGCATGCGTGTTCGGGCAGAGCGGTCTCATAGACCGCGGAGGCCGCTAGAAGTGCCGAAGTTTGCGCTTGTAGCGCAAAAGTCGGCGCTTGCAGCGGCGAAGTGTCCGAACTGTGGCGCAGGCTCCATGCAGCGCCGGTTGGCGCTGCATGGGGCAAAATAGTAAAAGTAGTGAAAATAAAAGATAGAAAAAGAGGTGAAAATAAAAGTCAGCATCAGGAATATAGCTTCTGATGTGAAAAGGTAGATTTGCCAAAGGATATCTTAGCTGATCAATCGCAGATCCCGATCCGGCGCTTGCTTCCCGACGTCCCGCACGAAGGATGGATATCTCGGCTGAAATGTAGTCCAACAGATGGTCCAGCGGTAGCTTCTCGTTCTCTCAGAAAGACCCTCACGAAGGATGGATTTCTTGGCAGAAATATAATCCAACAGATAGTCCAGCGGTAGGTTCTCGTTCTCCCACAAAGAGGATTCAAAGAGGTTGAAGATTCAAAGTTCGCGCTATAAATAAGCGGCCTTATCTCATTGGTGGGCGGCAACATCAGAAAGATGGCGCCATGAATGTGATTGGTCGCTGTGTTTTTTCAAAACTCGCGGCTTGATTGTGATTGGAGGACGGCTTCCCATACATAGAGAAATGAAGATATTATATGGCCGGGCCCCTGGTTCTATTTTCGGGCAGGCGACTCGGCTCTGAAGCATCGTTCGACGGGGCCGGAAACTCGCAATCAGCGCTTCGCGGCAATAGCTAGCGTATCACCAACAACTCGCAATGATTGCGAATCGTTGGTAAGGCGCTAGGAATGTCCGCGAACCACTGAATGCGAGTTTCCGGCCACGTCGAACGACGCCTCAGAGGCGAGTCGCCTGGCCGAAAATAGAACCAGGGGCCCGGCCATAAAATCGCCGACACACCGCTAATGTATCTCTGGCATTTTTAAACATGGCGCCGCGATTCTGATTGGACGGCGCCTTCCCATAGAGAAACATGAAGAAATGAGGCGCTATTGTGATTGGTCTGCGTCAGCACACAGCGACCAATCACAACAGCTCCTCGCTTCCCATAGACATACATTAGCGGCGTGTCGACGATGTTAGGTCCGGAAAATAGAACCATGGTGCCGGCCTTAAAATCGCCGACACGCCGCTAATGTATGTCTATGGGATTTTTAAAAATGGCGCCGCGATTCTGATTGGTCGCTGTCTGCTAACGCCGACCAATCAGATGTCGCCCTCACTTCCCATAGACATACATTAGCGGCGTGTCCGCGATGTTAGGTCCAGAAAATAGAACCATGGGGCCGGCCTTAAAATCGCCGACACGCCGCTAATGTATGTCTATGGGATTTTTAAAAATGGCGCCGCGATTCTGATTGGTCGCTGTCTGCTAATGCCGACCAATCAGATTGCGCCCTCACTTCGCATAGACATACATTAGCGGTGTGTCGGCGATTTTATGTCCGGAAAATAGAACCAGGGGCCCGGCCTTAAAATCGCCGAGACACCGCTAATGTATGTCAATGGGAAGTGAGGCGGTCTTCGAATTGCCTGACGGCAGTAGACAGCGAGCAATCAGAAGAGCGCGTCACATCTCATAGAGATAAAATGGAGGAATTTTCGTCCATTCTCTCTCAATGAGAAGTGAAGAGGACGTCGGATGCGGAAGATGGCGGAAAGAAGACAGAAGACCCCCGGGGCCGGAGGAAGAGCCGGAGATGGCGGAAAGAAGAGAGAAGACCCCCGGAGCCGGACGAAAAAGACTCCTGGCCGAACGGAGGAGTAGTGGATCGGACGGACGATCAGATGAATAAGAAGACATGTAAGTGATCGACGGCGGCGTTAGAGAAGGGTGCGGCGGGGCTTAGGGGGTAGGGGCTTAGCTGCGGCGCGGCTTAAGGGGTAGGGGCTTAGGTGCGGCGGGGCTTAGGGGGTAGGGGCTTAGGTGCGGTGGGGCAGGGGTAGGGGCTTAGGTGCGGCGGGGTAGTGGCTGCGGCAGAGTAGTGGGTTAGGTGCGGCTTCGGGGGTAGGGGCTTAGGTGCGGCAGAGGGTAGTGGCTGCGGCGGGGTAGTGGGCTTGATGCGGCGGGGTAGTGGCTGCGGCGGGGTAGTGGCTTAGGTGCGGCAGGGGGTAGGGGCTCAGGTGCGGCTTCGGGGGTAGGGGCTTAGGTGCGGCAGAGGGTAGTGGCTGCGGCGGGGTAGTGGGCTTGATGCGGCGGGGTAGTGGCTTAGGTGCGGCAGGGGGTAGGGGCTTAGGTGCGGGTTAGGGGGTAGGGGCTTAGGTGCGGCGGGGCAGTGGAATAGGGGGTAGGGTGCGGCAGAGGGTAGGGGCTTGATGCGGCTTAGGGGGTATGCGGCGGGGCTTAGGAGGTAGGAGCTTAGGTGCGGCGTGGCAGGGGTAGGGGCTTAGGTGCGGCGGGGTAGTGGGTGCGGGCGGGGTAGTGGGTTAGGTGCGGCAGGGGGTAGGGGCTTAGGTGTGGCTTCAGGGGTAGGGGCTTAGGTGCGGCAGAGGGTAGTGGCTGCGGCGGGGTAGTGGCTTAGGTGCGGCAGGGGGTAGGGGCTTAGGTGCAGCTTCGGGGGTAGGGGCTTAGGTGCGGCAGAGGGTAGTGGCTGCGGCGGGGTAGTGGGCTTGATGCGGCGGGGTAGTAGCTGCGGCGGGGAAGTGGCTTAGGTGCGGCAGGGGGTAGGGGCTTAAGTGCGGGTTAGGGGTAGGGGCTTAGGTGCGGCAGAGGGTAGTGGCTGCGGCGGGGTAGTGGCTTAGGTGCGGCAGGGGGTAGGGGCTTAGGTGCGGCTTCGGGGGTAGGGGCTTAGGTGCGGCAGAGGGTAGTGGCTGTGGCGGGGTAGTGGCTTAGGTGCGGCAGGGGGTAGGGGCTTAGGTGCGGGTTAGGGGGTAGGGGCTTAGGTGCGGCGGGACAGTGGCTTAGGGGGTAGGGTGCGGCAGAGGGTAGGGGCTTGATGCGGCTTAGGGGTTATGCGGCGGGGCTTAGGAGGTAGGGGCTTAGGTGCGGCGTGGCAGGGGTAAGGGCTTAGGTGCGGCGGGGGTAGTGGCTGCGGCGGGGTATTGGGTTAGGTGCGGCTTCGGGGGTAGGGGCTTAGGTGCGGCTTCGGGTGTATGGGCTTAGGTGCGGCAGAGGGTAGTGGCTGCGGCGAGGTAGTGGCTTAGGTGCAGCGTTAGGTGCGGCAGAGGGTAGTGGCTGGGGCGGGGTAGCTGCGGTGGGGTAGTGGCTGCGGCGGGGTAGTGGCTTAGGTGCGGCAGGGGGTAGGGGCTTAGGTGCGGGTGGGGAGCTAGGTGGGGGCAGTGGCTTAGGGGGTAGGGTGCGGCAGAGGGTAGGGGCTTGATGTGGCTTAGGGGTATGCGGCGGGGCTTAGGAGGTAGGGGCTTAGGTGCGGCGTGGCAGGGGTAGGGGCTTAGGTACGGTGGGTAGTGGCTGCGGCGGGGTAGTGGGTTAGGTGCGGCAGGGGGTAGGGGCTTAGGTGCGGCTTCGGGGGTAGGGGCTTAGGTGTGGCAGAGGGTAGTGGCTGCGGCGGGGTAGTGGCTTAGGTGCAGCGTTACGTGCGGCAGAGGGTAGTGGCTGCGGCGGGGTAGCTGCGGCGGGGTAGTGGCTTAGGTGCAGCAGGGGGTAGGGGCTTAGGTGCGACTTAGGGGGTAGGGGCTTAGGTGCGGCGGGGCAGTGGCTTAGGGGGTAGTGGCTTAGGTGCGGCAGGGGGTAGGGGCTTAGGTGCAGCGGGGCAGTGGCTTCGGGGGTAGGGGCTTAGGTGCGGCGGGGCTTATGAGGTAGGGGCTTAGGTGCGGCGAGGCTTATGAGGTAGGGGCTTAGGTGCGGCGGGGCTTATGAGGTAGGGGCTTAGGTGCGGCGGGCTTAGAGGTAGGGGCTTAGGTGCGGCGGGGCTTAGGGGTAGGGGCTTAGGTGCGGCGCACTTAGGGGGTGGTTTAGAGCATTAGGGGGTGGTTTAGAGCATGGCGCTGTAGTGTACAGCGCGATGGTATACTACAGTCCCATGGGCGGGGTGGTTTAGAGCATTAGGGGGTGGTTTAGAGCATGGCGCTGTAGTGTACAGCGCGATGGTATACTACAGTCCCATAGGCATACGCGTGTCGGCCCTTAAGCGCCAGCGCTTAGGTTTAGGGCGGACAGGCGTATGGGCATGGCACTGTAGTATACTATAGCGGTGTACACTACAGTCGTATGCGCTTCTGTGGCTTTGTAAGCGGTGGGTGCCAACGACTATAGTATGCAACGACTCATATTATTAGCATATGTTTTTTTATTTATTTTATTATTTATTATTTTTTATTTATTTATTTATTATTTTTTAATTATTTTTTTATTATTTTTTTTATTATTAAATTTATTAGTTATTTTAAGTGAGCCTGAGGCTGAGAGACAGTTCTCCTTCAGGTCCGCTGAAATGGCTCATTTTATTAGCCTTTTTTTTATATTTTTTATTATTATTTTTTATTTATTTTTTTTATTATTTTTTAAATATTTTTTTATTATTTTTTAAATATTATTTAATTATTTTTTTTATTATTAAATGTATTAGTTATTTTAAGTGAGCCTGAGGCTGAGACATAGTTCTCCTTCAGGTCCGCTGAAATGGCTCATATTATTAGCCTTTTTTTTTTTTATTATTATTTTTTATGTATATTTTTATTATTTTTTAAATAATTTTTTATTATTTTTTAAATATTATTTAATTATTTTTTTTATTATTAAATTTATTAGTTATTTTAAGTGAGCCTGAGGCTGAGACACAGTTCTCCTTCAGGTCTGCTGAAAGGGCTCATATTATTAGCTTTTTTTTATTTTTTTATTATTATTTTTTATTTAATTATTTATTAATTTTTATTAATTTTTTTTATTATTTTTTAATTATTTTTTTATTATTTTTTTTATTATTAAATTTATTTGTTGACATATATTAGCGGTGTGTCGGCGAATTAACGGCCGGGCCCCTGGTTCTATTTGTCGGGCCGAAAATCGCGGACACACCGCTAATGTATGTCTATGGGCAGTGAGGTCGAATTCTGATTGGTCGGCGTCAGCAGAGAGCGAGCAATCAGAAATCGAGCTGACTGCCCATAGACATGCATTAGCGGTGTGTCCGCGATTTTAGGGCCGACAAATAGAACCAGGTGGGCGGCCATAAAATCGGCGACACACCGCTAATGTATTTCAATGGGATATGAGGTGCTCTTCTGATTGGCTGAGGGCAGTAGACAGCGACCAATCAGAAGAGCGGCTCACATCTCATACAGATAGAATGGCGGATTTTTCGTCCATTCTATCTTAATGAGAAGTGAAGAGGACGTCGGAGATGGAAGTTGGCGGAAAGAAGACAGAAGACCCCGAGGGCCGGACGAAGAGCCGGAGATGGCGGAAAGAAGAGAGAAGACCGGCGGGGCCGGAGGAAGAGGACGCCTGGCCGGACGAAGGACTTGTGGATCGGACGGACGATCAGATGACTAAGAAGGCATGTAAGTGATCGAGGGGGGCGTTAGGTTAGGGGACGGCGGGGGCTTCGGGTGTAGGGCCTTAGGTGTTAGCGGCGGGAGCTTAGGAGGCGGCGGGGCTTAGGGGATAGGGGCTTAGGTGCGGCGGGGCTTAGGTGGTAGGGGCTTAGGTGCGGCGGGCTTAGCGTGTAGGGGCTTAGGTGCGGCGGGGCTTAGCGTGTAGGGGCTTAGGTGCGGCGGGGCTTAGCGTGTAGGGGCTTAGGTGCGGCGGGGCTTAGCGTGTAGGGGCGTAGGTGCGGCGGACTTAGACTTAGGGGGTAGGGGCTTAGATGCGGCGTGGCTTATAGGGTAGGAGCTTAGGTGCGGCGGGGGTTAGAGGGTAGGGGCTTAGGTGCAGCGGGGCTTAGGGGGTAGGTAGGGGCTTAGGTGCGGCGGGGCTTAGAGGGTAGGGGCTTAGGTGCGGCGGGGCTTAGAGGGTAGGGGCTTAGGTGCAGCGGGGCTTAGGGGGTAGGTAGGGGCTTAGGTGCGGCGGGGCTTAGGTGCGGCGGGGCTTAGGGGTAGGGGCTTAGGTGCGGCGGGGGTTAGAGGGTAGGGGCTTAGGTGCGGCGGGGCTTAGAGGGTAGGGCTTAGGTGCGGCGGGGCTTAGAGGGTAGGGGCTTAGGTGCGGCGGGGCTTAGAGGGTAGGGGCTTAGGTGCGGCGGGCTTAGGGGTAGGTAGGGGCTTAGGTGCGGCGGGGCTTAGAGGGTAGGGGCTTAGGTGCGGCGGGGCTTAGAGGGTAGGGGCTTAGTGCGGCGGGGCTTAGAGGGTAGGTAGGGGCTTAGGTGCGGCGGGGCTTAGGTGCGGCGGGGCTTAGGGGGTAGGGGCTTAGGTGCGGCGGGGGTTAGAGGGTAGGGGCTTAGGTGCGGCGGGGCTTAGAGGGTAGGGCCTTAGGTGCGGCGGGGCTTAGAGGGTAGGGGCTTAGGTGCAGGCGGGGCTTAGGGGGTAGGTAGGGGCTTAGGTGCGGCGGGGCATAGGTGTGGCGGGGCTTAGGGGTAGGGGCTTAGGTGCGGCGGGGCTTAGGGTGTAGGGGCTTAGATGCGGCGTGGCTTATAGGGTAGGGGCTTAGGTGCGGCGGGGCTTAGGAGGTAGGGGCTTAGGTGCGGCGGGGGTTAGAGGGTAGGGGCTTAGGTGCAGCGGGGCTTAGGGGGTAGGAAGGGACTTAGGTGCGGCGGGGCTTAGAGGGTAGGGGCTTAGGTGGGGCGGGGCTTAGAGGGTAGGGCTTAGGTGCAGCAAGGCTTAGGGGGTAGGTAGGGGCTTAGGTGCGGCGGGGCATATGTGCGGCGGGGCTTAGGGGGTAGGGCCTTAGGTGCGGCGGGGGTTAGAGGGTAGGGGCTTAGGTGCAGCGGGGCTTAGGGGGTAGGTAGGGGCTTAGGTGCGGCGGGGCTTAGAGGGTAGGGGCTTAGGGTTAGAGGGTAGGGGCTTAGGTGCAGCGGGGCTTAGGGGGTAGGGGCTTAGGTGCGGCGGGGCTTAGAGGGTAGGGGCTTAGGTGCGGCGGGCTTAGGTGCGGCGGGGCTTAGGGGGTAGGGGCTTAGGTGCGGCGAAGGTTAGAGGGTAGGGGCTTAGGTGCGGCGGGGCTTAGAGGGTAGGGGCTAAGGTGCGGCGGGGCTTAGGGGGTAGGTAGGGGCTTAGGTGCGGCGGGGCTTAGAGGGTAGGGGCTTAGGTGCAGCGGGGCTTAGGGGGTAGGTAGGGGCTTAGGTGCGGTGGGGCTTAGGTGCGGCGGGGCTTAGGGGGTAGGGGCTTAGGTGCGGCGGGGCTTAGAGGGTAGGGGCTTAGGTGCGGCGGGGCTTAGAGAGTAGGGACTTAGGTGCAGCGGGGCTTAGGGGGTAGGTAGTGGCTTAGGTGCGGCGGGGCTTAGGGGGTAGGGGCTTAGGTGCGGCGGGGCTTAGGGTGTAGGGGCTTAGGTGCGGCGGACTTAGACTTAGGGGTAGGGGCTTAGATGCGGCGTGGCTTATAGGGTAGGGGCTTAGGTGCGGAGAGGGCTTAGGAGGTAGGGGCTTAGGTGCGGCGGGGGTTAGAGGGTAGGGGCTTAGGTGCAGTGGGGCTTAGGGGGTAGGTAGGGACTTAGGTGCGGCGGGGCTTAGAGGGTAGGGGCTTAGGTGCGGTGGGGCTTAGAGGGTAGGGGCTTAGGTGCAGCGGGGCTTAGGGGGTAGGTAGGGGCTTAGGTGCGGCGGGGCTTAGGTGCGGCAGGGGTTAGAGGGTAGGGGCTTAGGTGCGGCGGGGCTTAGAGGGTAGGGGCTTAGGTGCAGCGGGGCTTAGGGGGTAGGTAGGGGCTTAGGTGTGGCGGGGCATATGTGCGGCGGGGCTTAGGGGGTAGGGGCTTAGGTGCGGCGGGGGTTAGAGGGTAGGGGCTTAGGTGCAGCGGGGCTTACGGGGTAGGTAGGGGCTTAGGTGCGGCGGGGCTTAGAGGGTAGGGGCTTAGGGTTAGAGGTTAGGGGCTTAGGTGCAGCGGGGCTTAGGGGGTAGGGGCTTAGGTGCGGCGGGGCTTAGAGGGTAGGGGCTTAGGTGCGGCGCACTTAGGGGGCGGTTTAGAGCATTAGGGGGTGGTTGAGAGCATGGCGCTGTAGTGTACAGCGCGATGGTATACTACAGTCCCATGGGCATACGCGTGTCGGCCCTTAAGCGCCAGCGCTTAGGTTTAGGGGCGGACAGGCGTATGGGGATGGGACTGTAGTATACTATAGCGGTGTACACTACAGTCGTATGCGCTTCTGTGGCTTTGTTAGCGCTTCTGTGGCTTTGTTAGCGGTGCCAGCGACTCGCAATGCCCGCTTTGCGTGCATTGCTTCGCGAGACTGCAACGACTCGCAATGCCCGCTTTGCGGGCATTGCTTCGGGAGTCGCCGTGGCCGCTACGCGGCCACGGACAGAGTCCAGGAAATCACCCTGGACTCGCTAACCAAGCCACCGGAAGTTGCGCAGCTCCGACGGAAGTCAGTTACGGCAATTATATAATAGATGTTATCAGCAACAGAAGACACCACAAGAAACTGCTTGCAGACAAGCCCAAGATACCTTATGTCATAGACAATATTGGCTGAATGAATCTTCATCAGCTAAGGCAGACAAAGAATATGTTTGCACCATTCATACAAAACGAAAAGTATGGGAAGCCCAGCAGAATATTCAACAACTTGCACGGTATGTTACAAATAATGAAGCAATTATTCAACACTACTGTGGGAAAATGGATGCAGTTTGCTCTAAATGCAACTCTTTGTCAGATTATTTTTCATAGATGAAATTCAATCAGCTTAGTCAATGCTGCCAAAAAGGGAAAGTTATGCTACCGAGACCTCAATACTCAGATCTGTTTGAGCAATTGATGAAAGTACAGCATGAACATAGTAGAAATTTTATGGATAATATCAGAAGCATTAACAGTTCTCATGCATTTGCTTCATTTGGTGCCAACATTGCACCGCCATCTGGATTCGGACCGTATTGTTTCAAAATTCATGGCTAGATCTACCATCGCACTGGAACACTTTACCCAGTAATAAGACAGCCACCAAAATTTGCACAATTATACAGCCTTGATGCAAATGAGGCTACAGGATGAATCTGAAAGAAAACGAAAAGTGTAATGCTGAACTCATGAATCTCTTAGCTGAACATTTACAACAAATTAACCCATTTGCTGCCGCATTTCGCAAGATTAAAGATGTTGAAGCTGAGGAGCAACAGAGGGCTAGACAAAATGGGACTGAAATGCCTTCTATTGTCATGGCAACTAAACAAGAACGTACACAAGATCCTCGACATCATAATAAACCACGTGTAAGTGACATTGCCTTTGTTTTTCAAAATGATGATGGAGAGCCTCTTTTTCA
Organism: Allobates femoralis; assembly: GCA_033576535.1. Lineage (NCBI taxonomy): Eukaryota > Metazoa > Chordata > Amphibia > Anura > Aromobatidae > Allobates > Allobates femoralis. The sequence continues at coordinate 481,283,770 of JARQOC010000004.1, read as the reverse complement.
AAAGGATATATTAGTCTATTTTAATCCAGACCTGAACAACCCTTTGCTTCCTAACATCACAAAGTATTCACTGATCTCAGGGAGACCAGTCCAAGAAAACACTGCGGGCAGCTGGCTAAAGCGCTCAACACAGTGAATTCCTAGGCGCATTGCCTCCTGGGAATTATGAATATGCAAATAAGTCTGTGGAGCCTCGGTTAGGAGTCTCAAACACAGGACTAGTCAGATATCCTTCCAGGGAAGGACCCAGTCAAGGGGTGGCTCCTTGCGGAGAACACCATAACCACCATGTTAAGTGGCCCTTTTAGTCAATATCCAGCTCTTTTACAAGCTTAGAGATATGACAAGGGAATACCAAGACCAGGTATCCATCCACAGACAGCTGTTTCGGGGTGTTGCCCCTCATCAGTGTGGAGTAGGATTCTGGCTAGGTGGAAGCAAGGCCTGGTAGACCAACATCACAAAGTATTCACTGATCTCAGGGAGACCAGTCCAAGAAAACACTGCGGGCAGCTGGCTAAAGCGCTTTGCTTCCTAAGACACAGTGCATCAGCATTTTGCACAGCAACCTTGATGCTCTTCTGTATTCACTATTCTTTCCAAGAGGTGATCAAGGGTGGCATGCAGGGGCGTAACTACAACAGGTGCAGGGGTTGCGATCGCACCCGGGCCCTGCAGCCTAGGGGGGCCCCAAATGTACCTTTGGCCCATAGAAAAAGACTAATACTATTAAAGATTTGCAATAGTTGGGGGCCCCGTTGGAGCTTTCGCATCGGGGCCCCTGGGCCTGAAGTTACGCCACTGGTGGAATCTACAGCAGCAAAGCACTGTAAGACGAATTACACATCTGCAGTACTACAGTTTCCTTTTGTCTGTGCGAAATTACTTTAATCCTATTTTAAACGGTGGCAAACTGACACAACAGTATTTAGTTGACGCATATGTTAAAATTGAAGCTAATCACCTAAATTTTATACGCATGAACCAAAAACAACTTAAAGTGGAAGATTACTCTGTTCTTCAAGAACATTTGCTAAATCAATTCATTCAAAAAGGAATTTCCATTGGGAAAACAGTCATTCTCCCATCGTCCTTTGAAAGTAGCCCTCAGAACATGCAGCAACGTTATCAGGATGCAATGGCAATAGTGACAAAGTATGGAAGACCTGACATTTTTGTGACAATGACCTGTAATTCTAAATGGCCAGAAATTACAGAATATCTAGAACCCTGGCAACAAGTGGAACACAGGCCGGACTTAGTTGCACGCATATTTCGACTCAAACTCACCACTCACCAGCCTTTTGAAAGATATCAAAAATGGCCTTTTTGGAACAGTTGTAGCAATGATAAATGTCATTGAGTTGGCTACCCTTCGTACCAGTGAGCACATATTGAGAACATTGTTCACAAAAAAAAAATTATAAACATCTCATGGATAGTCTCATACAACCCGTATTTATTAAAACGCAACAACTGTCACATCAACGTTGAAATCTGTGCGTCTATAAAATGTTTGACATATCTTTTCAAGTATATCTACAAGGGCCATGACAAAGCTAATGTTGAAATACAACAGACAACAGTCAATCATGATGAATCATCAACTTTTCTTGGCTCAAGATAGTTAGTGCTCCAGAAGCTGCTTGGAGGATATTTGCATTTCCTATGCATGCACAGTCTCATGTGCTTGGAAGCCAAGACAACGAGGAGTTAGCAAAATCATTGGACGTATGTATACTGTTAGTGTCAAGGATCAAGAAAGATATTGCCTTCGGCTGTTACTGCTGCATTTCAAAGGAGCTACGAGTTATGATTTTTTTAAAACAGTTAATGGAGTATTGCACGATACATTTAAAGGTGCAGCTTTGGCTTTAGGACTTTTATTGGATGATACTCTTTGGACACTAATTTTAGAAGACGCAGTTACCCTACATATGCCTAACCAACTTCACCAATTATTTGCCTACATCTGTGTATTTGGACCACCTACAAATCCCGCTCAACTTTGGACAAATTTCAAGGAACATCTAATCGAGGATTACTCCTTACGTCTTCACAACAAAAGTGGAGATTGTCAAAATTGCCAATCTTATGCGTGATGTCCAAAATGTGTTATTACTGCATGGAAAAACATTTTTAGACTTTAATTTGCCACAGCCTGCTACTCACATTCTACAACTTCCAGAGTATGATGAAGCTAACGAATTATTGTTGGCAACACAGAAAATAGACTACTTAAATGAACAACAACGTATTGCATATGATACTATTGTCAGCGCAATAGATAACCAAGCAGGTGCAAGGCCAAAATGTTTCTTCATTGACGGTCCAGTAGGGAGCGGTAAAACATACCTATATGAAGTATTAATGCATCATGTTAGAGGCTTGGGAAAAGTCGTATTGCCATCGGCTACAACATGTGTTGCAGCAAATCTGTTACGAGGAGGTCGCACTATGCATTCACCGTTTGGGATACCAGTTCCTGTCAATGAAATATCCGTTTCCAGAATAAAACAAGATACATTTGTTGGAAAACAGTTACATAACGCACATCTGTTGAGTGCACCATGGCACCCAAATATGCGTTGACCGTAATTGACAGACTTCTGCGTGAGGTCATGACAACAAATGTTGCTGAAAAGAATGAAATTCCATTTGGTGGTAAAGTTTTTGTCATTGATGGAGATTTTAGGCAATGTCTTCCAGTTATAACAAATGGAACAAGAACAGATGTTATTGAGTCCAGCTTAAAAATGGCTGATCTTTGGCAACAGTTTACTCACTCCAACTCATTAACAACATGCAATCTTCAGACCCAGAGTACAGAAATTCGCTTCTTAAACTTGGGAATGGTGAACTTACCAACAAATATATCCTTGGAGAAGACATTATTGAAATACCAGAAGACATGCTGTGTACTTCCTGTATTGTAACTGATGTTTTTGGACAACGCAATGAAAATTGATGTGAACGACCAAACCAGTGTTGAGAGGGCCTCATCCTATGCAATTCTGTGTTCTAAGAATGATGACGTGGCTCTGCTAAATTCCCGTGTGATGGATAGAATGCCTGGAGAGTATAAGCTGTACACAAGTGATGATTCGGTGGATGTAGATAATGAAGATGAACGAGAGCATTATCCAGTTGAATTTTTAAATAGTGTTACACCATCAAGAATGCTATCCCACAGACTACAACTGAAATTTGGAACAATTGTAATGTTGCTTCGAAATCTAAATACCAAAAATGGTCTATGTAATGGAACTCGCCTTATTGTTACTGGACTCCATTCCCACCTAATTCAAGCAAGAGTCATCAGTGGATCAGCAAAAGGAGATGACGTGTTCATTCCACGGATTGATTTATGTCCTTCAGACACAGGTCTTCCCTTTGGGCTTCGACGTCGGCAATTTCCAATCAAAGCAGCTTTTGCCATGACTATAAACAAGTCTCAAGGTCAAACTTTACAACGTGTTGGCATATATATACCGGAGCCAGTTTTTGGTCATAGACAACTGTACGTTGCATTTTCTCGAGTCAAAATGAGATCCAACATGAAGGTTCAAGTTCTTGACACCCCTTTACAAGGACATTCGGTTAGAGATAGTGCAAAGGTTTTCACTAAAAATGTAGTGTACAAAAATATTTTAGGTTGATCACATTTAATGATAATGTATATGTGGCGCCCCTGCGGCTAGGCGCCACAGAGTAGTATTGCATTTATTATTTCTGTGTAATATTTTGTAAGTTGCTGGTTTAGCATTAAATCTTATGGAGTCTATTTTTAGCACTCACTTAGGACCGCACCACTTAGAGTAGGGGGAACTTGTAATATAGTAGGTTCCACAGGTGGGGGCAGAGCTTAGGATAGAGTAGAGTGACAGTTGACAGTTTTACCTCAGTCGGTGCTGGGAAGGCAGACAGAGTGGTCAGGCCTGGCAGCCCAGCTGAGTGGAGGGTACCCCATCTTTATGTGGGGACCCAGGACAGATGGCAACGGGCCAGGGCTGGTAGGAGCCAGCTGGTCATGTTGAGGGGGCACCGGTGACACCGAGGCAGCCAGGAGTTCAGCCCTGACTGAAAAACCGACGAGCTGTAGGCCCAACAGAAACGGGTTGCTGACAGCGCCACAAAGGTACCTCTCCCCTCAGGCCTGAAAACCGGTTCAGGACACTAGGAGAAATTAAAAGGGACAGACATTTACTGCGGTGCTGGAGGGGAGCCTTTTGCACTTGGGTTGCCCTGTCCAGACCGAGCAGTGGACAGACCTTATCTTCTAGACACAGACCGTAGGACTGGCGGGGGAGCTCTTCAAAGGTGGTAAAGACTGAAAGATCTAGAGAAAGAAAGTAATAGACCCTGAAGGACTAAGAGGACATCTAGAGACTCCATAAGAGAAACTCTGAGTTGGCAGCAACACCCTAAAACCAAACTGTACCGTGTCTTGTTATGCCATCAGTCGGTACCAAGTAAAGCAGAGTTAAACTGGAACTGTTTCCGTTATTCTTCCTGCCGCAGCCCGGAAGGCTTAACATCATCAACATCATCAGCAGATGGGGTAAGAACTGCACCACCATTACCATCACTGTCCTTCCTCACCGTCTCAGCATCATAGCTGCCCTGAGGTAAAGCTCCACCTGTGGGGAGCTGTACCACACACTGCTGTCCCCTCCATCACCTCAGTGGCCAGCTGGCAGCGCCGGTACCATCTTACCGGACTCTACAGGTGGCGTCACGTTCCCCTGTAAATAACCCCTTTTACCCCCACCGTTTACCATCAACATCTGGTATAATTGATCACCAGGGCACGGCACTGGGTCCCGACCATCCGTGACTCCCCACACAGTAGCCCCGGTGTCCGAGTCCCTCATCCACCCTAGCTCTGGTTGAATCAAATATATTGTACTGGGAAAATTCTGTATATTCATTGCATTATTAGTCTGTCACATAGATATTTAATATTAGGCAATTATATAGTAGAATACACACAGATAGGTAAATACATAGATATAAAAGGAAATAAAATATATCTAAATACATAGATAATACATAGGGCCACGTCATACACACAGATATTTGTGCAGAGATTGTTTGCAGATCTCTGGTTGAGGTGAAATCATGGACACATTGTATCATTTGTACACAGCCACAAAATGGAACATTGTGTCCATGATTTCACTGGAACCAGAGATCTGCGAACAATATCTGCACAGATATCTGTGTGTGTGATGTGGCCCATACTTAGATAACAGGGCCACGTCACACACACAGATAATTGTGCAGATATTGGTCAAAAATCTCTGGTTGCAGTGAAATCATGGACACATTGTTCATTTGTATATGGCCACAAAATGGAACAATGTGTCCATGATTTCACTGCAACCAGAGATTTTTGACCAATATCTGCACATTTATCTGTGTGTGTGATGTGGCCCATAGATAGATAGATAGATAGATAGATAGATAGATAGATAAATACATATATATATAAAATGCAAAAAAAAATGGATAGATGCACAAATAAATAGATGTAAATACATAGATAATACATAATTAGACAACAAATAGATAGAGAGATAGATAAATACATAGATATTTTATATAGTAAGGTGATTGCACGTTAAGTATAAGAGGGGAGATGTGTATCATCCAAATTGTTAAATTTGGTGATATGAACCCAGATGTAATGTAATGTTCCATTATCATAGATGCTGAGATCCTTAAATTATCTTTAACAGGGCTAGGTTTTTTGAACACCTGAAGAGATGGGTGGGACGGCTGTTCACCACAGCTCCATTTGAAGGTGTGGATAGATAGATAGATAGATAGATAGATAGATAGATAGATAGATAGATAGATAGATAGATATCCGCTCCCAGTGTAATACTGTAAAATAAAGGCGCATAGCCAATAAATAGTAAGAACAAATAGAATTAATACTGTATAGAGCTGTATTATATCAGCATAAAAGGATTAAGTATATAGGATTAAGGAGTGTGAACCTCTGATTACTGTAGTAAATGAAGCACTGTCACATTGTTTATTTATTGGATTATGAATTAGGTGATGGGTATTATTATGGAAATGAATTTATGTAAATTGTATGCAAGGAAGTGATGTAATTAGCCAAAGGTGCATAAAAGACTGCTTTAATTGTAATGTGGTTGCTGGAAAAAGAGCTGACAGGCTCGAAACGTTGCCATCTGTGCCAGGCTGGAATAAACATCTATTGCATTGGAAAGAAGTGCTGTGACCCATTTATAAACTGTATGTATGATAGAGGCTGGAAGGAGCCTCAGGGACGCTTTGCACTCTATATAATACCAGCATAACACGCTGCTCCTTACTTTATTTATTTATAGATAGATAGATAGATAGATAGATAGATAGATAGATACCGTATATACTCGCGTATAAGCCAAATTTTTCAGCCCAAAAATTGGGCTGAAAAGTCCCCCCTCGGCTTATACGCGAGTATATACCCAGTGGTAGTATACAGCCGCCCACCCCCCACAGGCCCTCCCCATTAGGATCCAGGGCCCCCCCTCCTTGCTCCGCAAAACCTGCAAAGTAAAATCATTATACTTATCACTGTCCTGTCGCCGCCGTCCCCGCCGCTGCCATCGCGATCCCCGGCTTCATCCGTCTTCTTCCAGCTTCCACAGGAAACCGGAAGACGCTGGATGAAGACGGGGAGCGCGATGGCAGCGGCGGGGACGGCGGCGACAGAACAGTGATAAGTATAATGATTTTACTTTGCAGGTTTTGCGGAGCAAGGAGGGGGGGCCCTGGATCCTGATGGGGGGGCCTGTATAATGATGGGGGTGGCGGGCGGCTGTATACTACCACTGGGGCTGTATATTCCTCTGGGGCTGCTGTATACTACCACTGGGGCTGTATATACCTCTGGGGCTGCAGTATACTACCACTGGGCTGCTGTATACTACCACTGGGGCTGCTGTATATACCTCTGGGGCTGCTGTATACTACCACTGGGCTGTTTATACCTCTGGGGCTGCTGTATACTACCACTGGGGCTGCTGTATACTACCACTGGGGCTGCTGTATACTACCACTGGGGCTGCTGTATACTACCACTGGGCTTCTGTATACTACCACTGGGGCTTCTGTATACTACCACTGGGGCTGTTTATACCTCTGGGGCTGCTGTATACTACCACTGGGGCTGCTGTATACTACCACTGGGGCTGCTGTATACTACCACTGGGGCTGCAGTATATTACCACTGGGGCTGTTTATACCTCGGGGGCTGCTGTATACTACCACTGGGGCTGCTGTATACTACCACTGGGGCTGCTGTATACTACCACTGGGGCTGCTGTATAATACCACTGGGGCTGCTGTATACTACCACTGGGGCTGCTGCTGTATATACCACTGGGGAGGCTGCTGTAACACTGCTGGGGCCTGTATATACCACTGGGGAGGCTGCTGTATACCACACTGCTGGGGGCTGTATACCTGTGCTGGGGTCCACCCTCGGCTTATACACGAGTCAATAGGTTTTCCCAGATTTTGGGGGCAAAAGTAGGGGGGTCGGCTTATACACGGGTCGGCTTATACACGAGTATATACGGTAGATAGATAGATACTAAAAATGGAGGCTTAGCTGAGGTTAAGGAAAGAGTGATAAGGTAGGATAGGGACCCATCAGGTCTAAAGTCACCTTGCTGCTGGTTGATGGGCAAACAGGTATTGGCCAATATGTGTACCAAGAACCTTTATTTTATAAAGATAAAAGGTGCAAAAAAATTTAAAAAATCAGTTTTTTTTTAAAAAATGCAAGTTTTTATATTTTTTTCTTAAATTCATAGTTGTTTTTTACTTTTATCTGCATGTATGTATTCACACATGATTGGCAGTGACTGTGTGCTGCTGTGAATTTTTTGTGTGTATTGTTCAGTATTGCAGCTTGCACCAGTTCAGACTATGCCTTGAGTGCTGTTTAGCTTTTTTTTCTTTCCAGATAGATACAGTTAGGGCCAGAAATATTTGGACAGTGACACAATTTTCGCGAGTTGGGCTCTGCATGCCACCACATTGGATTTGAAATGAAACCTCTACAACAGAATTCAAGTGCAGATTGTAACGTTTAATTTGAAGGGTTGAACAAAAATATCTGATAGAAAATGTAGGAATTGTACACATTTCTTTACAAACACTCCACATTTTAGGAGGTCAAAAGTAATTGGACAAATAAACATAACCCAAACAAAATATTTTTATTTTCAATATTTTGTTGCGAATCCTTTGGAGGCAATCACTGCCTTAAGTCTGGAACCCATGGACATCACCAAACGCTGGGTTTCCTCCTTCTTAATGCTTTGCCAGGCCTTTACAGCCGCAGCCTTCAGGTCTTGCTTGTCTTTCCGTCTTAAGTCTGGATTTGAGCAAGTGAAATGCATGCTCAATTGGGTTAAGATCTGGTGATTGACTTGGCCATTGCAGAATGTTCCACTTTTTTGCACTCATGAACTCCTGGGTAGCTTTGGCTGTATGCTTGGGGTCATTGTCCATCTGTACTATGAAGCGCCGTCCAATCAACTTTGCAGCATTTGGCTGAATCTGGGCTGAAAGTATATCCCGGTACACTTCAGAATTCATCCGGCTACTCTTGTCTGCTGTTATGTCATCAATAAACACAAGTGACCCAGTGCCATTGAAAGCCATGCATGCCCATGCCATCACGTTGCCTCCACCATGTTTTACAGAGGATGTGGTGTGCCTTGGATCATGTGCCGTTCCCTTTCTTCTCCAAACTTTTTTCTTCCCATCATTCTGGTACAAGTTGATCTTTGTCTCATCCGTCCATAGAATACTTTTCCAGAACTGAGCTGGCTTCTTGAGGTGTTTTTCAGCAAATTTAACTCTGGCCTGTCTATTTTTGGAATTGATGAATGGTTTGCATCTAGATGTGAACCCTTTGTATTTACTGTCATGGAGTCTTCTCTTTACTGTTGACTTAGAGACAGATACACCTACTTCACTGAGAGTATTCTGGACTTCAGTTGATGTTGTGAACGGGTTCTTCTTCACCAAATAAAGTATGCGGCGATCATCCACCACTGTTGTCATCCGTGGACGCCCAGGCCTTTTAGAGTTCCCAAGCTCACCAGTCAATTCCTTTTTTCTCAGAATGTACCCAACTGTTGATTTTGCTACTCCAAGCATGTCTGCTATCTCTCTGATGGATTTTTTCTTTTTTTTCAGCCTCAAGATGTTCTGCTTCACCTCAATTGAGAGTTCCTTTGACCGCATGTTGTCTGGTCACAGCAACAGCTTCCAAATGCAAAACCACACACCTGGAATCCACCCCTGACCTTTTAACTACTTCATTGATTACAGGTTAACGAGGGAGATGCCTTCAGAGTTAATTGCAGCCCTTAGAGTCCATTGTCCAATTACTTTTGGTCCCTTGAAAAAGAGGAGGCTATGCATTACAGAGCTATGATTCCTAAACCCTTTCTCCGATTTGGATGTGGAAACTCTCATATTGCAGCTGGGAGTGTGCACTTTCAGCCCATATTATATATATAATTGTATTTCTGAACATGTTTTTGTAAACAGCTAAAATAACAAAACTTGTGTCACTGTCCAAATATTTCTGGCCCTAACTGTAGATGGATAAAAACATGCATAGAGAGATAATAAATAAACATAGCATACATAGACGATAGACACATATGTAGATGATAGATAGATATTGTGTATTCATTGCATTATTTTTAAATCTTCATAAATAAACTACATACATATTCTAGACTATCCGATGCGTTAGAATCGGGCCACCATCTAGTTTAATATAAAACTACAAAAAGCTTAAAGTTAGAATCAGCACAGTAGTAGTACATACAAGTAGGTGCAATAGTCCTGTGCACAGTGCTCCACTGTGTGGTAATACTTATCAAGAAAAACAGGCAGCACTCCAAGCATAAAGATGTTTTCTGAACCCTTTATTAGGCCACGTGGCCTAATAAGGTTTCAGAAAACATCTTTATGCTTGGAGTGCTGCCTGTTATTTTTTTTTGATTAATATAAAACTAGTCAAAAACAATGCATAGAACAATGCGTTTTGGCTATATATTTGTGAAAAATAGCCTTCCTCAGGTATGAGATTATGCAATGATTGTTTCAAAAGACAGAGCAGCGGCATGGGTACACTGATAATAGCCTGACTGATCACCACTCACGAGCTTGATGCAATACTCAAAGTTCTCAAGAACTTCACAAATGTCATTGATCCATAACCAGTTGGCAGTTGTTATGTGTGGTGTGTGTCTCAATGCAACGGGCATGTTGAAGCTGGTATAAAGCTACAGCCCTCTGCTGCTCACTAGTCCTTGACAAAATATGATATATTCAGTTCAACTGCATGTGCAAGTAGCAAATGAGTTGTTGACTTGTCAAATTAAAGCTTTTTTGCAGTGCTGCAAGACCAGCACAAGTGGTAAATGAATGGCGGAAATGGGCACTAATACAGCACACCTTCTGATATATGTATGGCAAGTCAAGGTATCTTATATATAATCACCGTAGCTCACTTCCGTCATATTCGGCTCAACTTCCGTCGTCAAAGACGTGGCTGCCCTGCAGCCACGCGACTCGCGAAGCATTGGCCGCGTAGCGGCCAATGCGAGTCGCTGACTGAGTGCGAGCAATGGCCGCTAAGCGGCCATTGCAAGTCGCTGGCCGAAAATCGAACCAGAGGCTCAGCCACAAAGTTAGCGATTTACCGCTCAGGTAGCGCGAGCAATGGCCGCGAGGCCATTGCGAGTCGCTGCCTGAGCGGTAAATCGCTAACTTTGTGGCCGAGCCTCTGGTTCGATTTTCGGCCACAAAGTTAGCGAGTTCCCGCTCAGGCAGCGCGAGCAATGGCCGTGAGGCCTTTGCGAGTCGCTGCCTGAGCCGCGATTCTGAGCGGACCAGAATGAAAACTGTGTCTTTACAAATGACACAGTGTCCATTCAGGTCCGCTCAAAGGGCTCCTGCAGATACATGCCGGATGATGCTGCCCGCTGATTCCTCACTTCTTCCCATAGAGAAACATGGCCATGTTTCTCTATGGGAAGAAGCGACCAATCAGCGTCCAGCATCATCTGCCATGTATCTGTAGGAGCCCTGTGTCACCCAATATGTCCTCACACCCCCCAAAAGTATTCCACCCCCCAAAAAGTATTCACACACCCCCAAAAGTATTCACACCCCCAAAAAGTATTCACACACCCCCCAAACAGTATTCACACACCCCAAAAAGTATTCACACACCCCAAAAGTATTCACACCCCCCCAAAAAGTTTCACACACCCCAAAAAGTATTCACACACCCCCAAAAAGTATTCACACACCCCAAAAAGTATTCACACACCCCCAAACAGTATTCACACCCCCAAAAAGTATTCCACACCCCCACCCAAAAGTATTCACCCCCCAAAAAGTATTCACACACCCCCCAAAAAGTATTCACACACCCCCAAAAAGTATTCACACACCCCCAAAAAGTATTCAACACCCCCAAAAAGTATTCACACCCCCCCAAAAAGTATTCACACCCCCCCAAAAAGTATTCACACCCCCCAAAAAGTATTCACACACCCCCAAAAAAGTATTCACACCCCCACAAAAAGTATTCACACCCCCAAAAAGTATTCACACCCCCCAAAAAGTATTCACACACCCCCCAAAAAGTATTCACACCCCCCAAAAAGTATTCACACCCCCCAAAAAGTATTCACACCCCCCCAAAAAGTATTCACACACCCCCAAAAAGTATTCACACACCCCCAAAAAGTATTCACACACCCCCAAAAAGTATTCACACCCCCCAAAAAGTATTCACACACCCCCAAAAAGTATTCACACACCCCCAAAAAGTATTCCACACCCCCCAAAAAGTATTCACACCCCCCAAAAAGTATTCACACACCCCCAAAAAGTATTCACACACCCCCAAAAGTATTCACACACCCCCAAAAAGTATTCACACCCCCCAAAAAGTATTCACACCCCCCAAAAAGTATTCACACACCCCCAAAAAGTATTCACACCCCCCAAAAAGTATTCACACCCCCAAAAAGTATTCACACCCCCCAAAAAGTATTCACACCCCCAAAAAGTATTCACACACCCCAAAAAGTATTCACACACCCCCAAAAAAGTATTCACACCCCCCAAAAAGTATTCACACACCCCCAAAAAGTATTCACACCCCCCAAAAAGTATTCACACACCCCCCAAAAAGTATTCACACACAAAACCCCCCCAAAAGTATTCACACACACCCCAAAAATATTCACACACCCCCCCAAAAGTATTCACACACCCCCAAAAAGTATTCACACACCCCCCAAAAAGTATTCACACACCCCAAAAAGTATTCACACCCCCACAAAAGTATTCACAACCCCCAAAAGTATTCACCCCCCCAAAAAGTATTCACACCACCCCAAAAAGATTCACACACCCCAAAAAGATTCACACACCCCCAAAAAGATTCACACCCCCCCAAAAAGTTCACACCCCCCCAAAAAGTTCACACCCCCCCCAAAAAGTATTCACACACCCCAAAAGATCACACCCCCCACAAGTCCAAAAGTCCCCCCACAATCAACAGCCCCCCCCCAATGTCAACACCCCCCACAATGTCCACAACAGCCCCCCCCACAATGTCCAACAGCCCCCCCCCCACAATGTCCACACAGCCCCCCACAATGTCCACACACCCCCCCCACAATGTCCACACAGCCCCCCCCACAATGTCCACACACCCCCCCACAATGTCCACACACCCCCCTACAATGTCCACACAACCCCCCCCACAATGTCCACAAAGCACCCCCCCACAATGTCCAAACAGCCCCCCCACCCAATGTCCAAACAGCCCCCCCCCACAATGTCTAAACAGCCCCCCACAATGTCTAAACAGCCCCCACAATGTTCAAACAGCCCCCCCCACCATGTCCAAACAGCCCCCCCACCATGTCCAAACAGCCCCCCCACCATGTCCAAACAGCCCCCCCCACCATGTCCAAACAGCCCCCCACAATGTTCAAACAGCCCCCCCCACAATGTCCAAACAGCCCCTCCCACAATGTTCTAACAGCCCTCCCCACAATGTCCACACAGCCCCCCCCACTATGTCCAAACAGCCCCCCCACTATGTCCAAATAGACCCCCCCACAATGTCCAAACAGCCCCCCCCCATAATGTCCACACAGCCCCCCCCACAATGTCCGCACAGCCCCAACGCCGTCGATCACTTACCTGTCTTCATGACATCTGATTCGTCAGGCCCAGTCTTCCATCCGGCCCAGGCGTCCTCTTCCTTCAGCCCGGGCCACGAGTCTTCCATCCGGCACAGGCATCCTCTTCCTCCGGCCTCGGGGGTCTTCTTTCTTCCTTCAGCGAGCTCCAGCTCCTGGATGTTCTGTCTTCGGTCCGCTCCGCTCACTGACGATTAAAGATGGCCGCCGCGAGTTTCTGGAAGCCCCGCCCACGGATCCAAAATGCACCAATCACATTCACATACACAGCAACCAATCACATTCAAGGCTCATTCATACATTTTTATCAATGGGAAAAATTCACTACATTTAAAGACAATAAAAATAAATAAATAAATACACATAAAAATATTTAAAAATACAAATAAATTCACTTAAAATAACAAATAATAAATAAATTTAATAATAATAAAAATACTAAAAAAAATAATAATAAATAATATAAATAATAAATAATAAAATAAAAAATAATAATAAAAAAAATTAATATATAAAATTAATATCTTAATTAAATTAACTAATTAAAAAAAAAATAATCTAATACAAATAAATTTCATTAAAATAAAAAATTAATATACAAATAATAAAAATAATAAATATTAAAATAAATCAAAATTAAAAAAAAAATAAAATAAAATAAAAATATATATAATTAAAAGATTAATAACATTAACTAATTCTAATAAAATCAAATTACTCAAATAAAAAAAAAATCAATTAAAATAAAAAAAAATAATATTCTAAAAATATTAAATAATAAATAATTACAATAATAAAATAATAAATAATAAAAAAAATTATTCCATATAAAAATTCATAACATTAACTAATTCTAATAAAATAAAACTAATAAATAAAATATTCATAACATTAAGTTATTTTAAAAAAAATGTAAATAAAAAAAAAAAATAATAATAATAATATAGCTACTATAATTCAATTAACGCACGTTCTAGAATCCCGATGCATTTGCATCGGGCTCACAGCTAGTGTTTTTAATAAATTCTGAACAATTAGGTTCAATCTGTGAGCCATGCATGGCACGTGTAGCAGTGTGCTTACCTTTAAAACCACCACCATTTTACTCCCATTATTGCACATGTCCAAGAACATACAGGAGGGCCCATGAATAAAGGAGGGCCCTCACAAATATATACATTAGAGTCCTCCCAAATTTATTGAGGGCCCTCCCAAATGTATACAGGGCCCTACAGTGCCATCAACCATGACTTTGCTTATGCTGTGTTATTTTTAAGGCATTCTTAAGGCAGTGGTTTCAGCATCAAATTAATAGAGGAGGGTCCTCCCAAACATATGTTACAGGGCCACCTCTAGGCCCTCACTAAACTCAGGTTTGCAGGCCCTCTGAACAATTGATATGAGGGCTGCAAAATGACATAAAGGAGGAGGAGGGTAGACAGAAATTGGCATTTGAGTAGATGGAAACCATGATGGAAGTTGAGCCTACTATTCTTGATGTGGGTTGGATGTGTAATGTCTCAGGCTGTCACTCTGTCCCACCCTCCACCTGGTTCACTCATTGTGCCATCAGAGAAATGTATCGTCCCTGACTGTCTACAGCTACTTCTTCATGTGTCTGTTGTTATGTTGACCTTCCTAGTTACAGTTGGTGACAGCACAGTTAATATTTTTAAACACATGCTTATGTAAGTCGTGGACAGCACACAACCTAAAATAGTGGTGGCTATGAACTGAGTATTGTGGGGCAACCACAGGGAAAAGATCACAGTAACGCTCTGTTCCCAGAAGCCTAAATGTCAACATCTCCACAGATAGAAATTTGGCAATGTGCGATTTTAGTATTTGTGCCTGTGGGTATGTGGCAGGTTATTTACGCTTCCTTTCCAAGCTCTCAGCTACAAACAATTTGACGCTTCAATTGGACCACTAGTAGATGAGGTTGATGTTTGCTTTCTCTGTGCAACCTCACCTTGTGGGCAGGAGGTATAAGCACCTGCTTCATAGACAGCAGATTGCCAAGGGCAAAGCACAGGTGACATGGCAGTGGTTTGACCGACAGACACAGATTTGTTATCCTGGTGTTCCACTCGCCTACTGGGGTGCTTGGCTGTGATATGATTCAGTATACTTGTGTTGCTCAGGTTGCCTTTGCCCTGACCTCTGCTCAGCTTGGTATTTCAGATGCTAAAAATTATTTTTTTTTGCTCTGAAGGACTTTCATTCAAAAAATTCCAGACAGCAGCTGAATGCCACCATGCCCTGAGTTGTGCCACAGTGGGGGTGCTCTTGGGAACACTCTTGGGAACAGTTGAACCCCCTTCTCAGTCTGGTCAAACCACTATCCCTTGGAACCTGTGTTGGTGTTACATATCAATCTTCCTCTGTGTTGCTGTGCTGGCTATGCGTGCCAATGGTCCAAGTCAGATCAGTGGACTCATCATTGACCAACACACCTTCCATGTCATCCACCTTCACAATTGAGATTATAGGCTCACCTGATGGACACTGTGTCTCATCATCATCTTCCTTGACATTTGGAGACAGTAAATCAGGTTCATCAAAGTGCCTTTCTTAAGGCCGTGGGTCCTCAAATACTTGTGCATCAACGCTGGCCACCTTTTAACGTCCCTCTTCAATGCTGCACGGTCAAAAGATGTAGTCAACCAAAGGATACATACAATACACATCCTAGGAGCGGGCAAGCTTGGGGACATATGTCTCCTATGACTGATGAAGGGGGGAGAAAGGAGAACCAGGTTGAGGATTGGATGGTCCAGCTTTCTGTGTATCCACAATAGACTGTGTAGTCGTGGAAGATTTGGTGCTGCTTGAGAAATGCATAGAGGCATTATCTGCTATACAATACAGAATCTGCTCCCACTCTTCTGGCTTCCACCCACATTTACGTTCCAGACAAGGAAATTTTGCCAGAAACCTAGTGGATGCATCAAGCTTCTTTGACCTGTCATAGACGCAGTGCTTTGCCACGCACCACTGACAACAACACGCCCATGCCCATGTCCCTGTCCCTTAACAATGGTCTTTTTTAGCATTTTGAGTTTTTGTTACATATTTGCACATATTTTTGCCAAAAGCCAAGCTGTGAGTCCCCAAAAATATTGGGGAAAAATGGACCACTGCCAACTAGCAGTGGTTTCACCCCAAAAGCATAGATGAAGGCCCTCCCAAACGTATGAAGGAGGGCCCTCCCAAATATATAGAAGAGGGCCTTCCAAAAATATAGAGGAGGGCCCTCCCAAATGTATACAGAGCCCTCCCAAATGAAGAGAGGAGGACCCTCCCTAAAGTACAGATGGGATGACCTTCACTGCCATCAACCATGGCTTTGTTTATGCTGTTATTCTTAAGGCAGTGGTTTCAGCACCAAAAATATAGAGCAGGGCCCACACAAATGTATAGAGGAGGGCCCTTCCAAATGTATAGAGGAGAAGCCTCCCAAAAGTATAGAAGAGGGTCCTCCCAAATGAATAGAGGAGGGCCCTCACTAATGTACAAGTGAGATGACCTTCAGTGTCATTAACCATGGCTTTGCTTATGCTGTTATCCTAAAGTCAGTGGTTTCAGCACCAAATGTAAATAGGAGGGCCCTTACAAAAGTCTAAGAGCAGTCCCTCCAAAATGTACATTACAGGACCTCTCTAGGTCCTCAGCAAACTCAAGTTTCCTGCCTACTGCAGGTCCTCTGAACATTTGAATTTAGGGCCGCAGAATCAAATGGCAGTGGAGGAGGAGGACAAGTGTGAAGCCCAACGCTACAATGGGCACATTGTAAACTGTTATGGAATATGTATTCCATTATCTGAGTGTCAATGAGGGAGGATCCGCCAAAATGTCTAAGTAAGAGCTGTCTGTCCAAAACGTATGTTACAGGGTCCCCTCTGGACCCTCAGCAAAACTCAGGTTTCCTGCCTACTGCAGGCCCTCTGAACATTTGAATTTAGGGCCACAGAATCACATGGCAGTGGAGGAGGAGGACAAGTGTGAAGCCCAACGCTACAATGGGCACATTGTAAGCTGCATGTAACCTACGGTTAGGAGTGTCCCCAGCCATCAGGTCTACCAGCTTCTATTAAGCTGTAGAATTCTGGGGAATTTTGGATGGTTTGTGGTTGGCGTATATTGAGTTGGCACCACCACCCAGTTCGAGAAGTGGGAGGTGGTGGCTGATCTGGAGAGAAGTTGGCATCGGGTGCTACCAAAGTGTCTGTTATTTGGCCAGCTAGATACTCGCAGGGCATGTTGATGTTCCCCAAGATGGTACTGGTCTTGTCTGTCCTAGAGGGCACGGTCCTCCCTAGTTCCTCCATCATCCTCTCCAACGTTGGCCATGATGAAGTGCGCTGGGGGGCAGGTGGTAGCAGCCAATGCGACTAAAGGAGTAGCCCCTGCAAGCCCCCAAGACCATCCGGCAGCAGACTAACATGATAAAGTGCAACAACCATCTAGGGCATGGCTGAAAATTTTGAGAGACAATTTCACTGGACTTTCCTAAAGGCATGTTGGTGGGTCTTTGAAACAGCGACCCGTCCCTTGGTTTGCATTTTGGCCAGAGAATGACTTTTGGGACTTGTTTTTTTTTTTCCAGGTTTCGTCCTTGACCAAGGCATGTGTTTTTGTTACAGTTTTAGTTAAACCTTCAAATATTTTGCGCCGTTGGTGCTTCCCCCTACTGTGAATTACTGTAGCCTTATGGGTCGAACTTAAACCTTAACAGTCTCTGCCCTTCATTACCTTTACACCACTTTAACAGTCTGTGTGCTGCTGCTGATCCCTGTGGGACTTTCTTTGAATTTATATACTATGTACATTGTTATTTTTTTTGTTTTTTGACTTATAGTCTGTGTGTGTTATAGTACAGGTTTTTAGTTCACTAATTGTATGCTGGACTGGAGGTATGCAACTAAAAGGCACTACACCCACTCCAGTAGAGCAGAGCTGGCCAAGTGCAGTTCTAAAGAGCTGCAAAGAGTGCATGTTTTCAGAACTTCCCTATCATTGGCCATGTTCACCACATGCGTTTTTTTGGCCATCCCTGCGTTTTTGGGGTGTGAAAAAAAAACGCAGGTGCGTTAACGCAGGGTACATGTGAGTGTACATGCGTTTTTCATGACCACTTGCGTTTTTTCCCATCCCCCAAAAAACGCTGCATGCAGCGTTTTTGGGTGCTGGAAAAAAACGCAGTTGTGTTTCCCCAAAAATGCATGCGTTTTTTAACATGGGCTCCTATGGGAAACGCAGGCAAACTCAAACGGAAACGCATGGCACATGCAGACACCAACGTTAACGGTAGCGTTTCTGTAGAGGAGTCATCAAAAATGAAAAATTTTTTTTTTCTTCAATAGCACCCCCCCACCCCTATATAATAAAGAAAATACAAAAAAAAATTTATGATAGCACCCCCCCTTCTTGGTCGGCAGGAAAACGGAAAAAAAAAATCCTTCAGCTAAAAAACAAATTTTTTTTTGTTATTTGTGTGTTTGGTGAAAAAAATGACTAAGTCCAAAAACGTTTTTGGAGCTTTCACACACACACGGCACATTTTTTGGCACTCTTAAAAAAACGCAAGTGCTTTTAGGAGTGCTAAAAAAAACGCAAATTGTGTGTGAACATAGACATTGCATGAGATGCTGGAATCATCACCTCTGCAGGTGATTAGAAACTGAAAGAAAGCAGAGAAGCGCACATAGGATCTTATCTGAGTGTGAACGGGATGTGTGCGTGTAATTGCACTAACCTTATCTTGTTGTTAAACCTTTTTGAGGATCTCTGATGAAGTGGTCTGTAGTACCACAAAACGCGTAAGAACAATAAAGGTGTTGCCATTAACGTTCCTGCGACTCCTCGGAATCTTTGGATCTATTGAATAAACGGAAGCGCATTTACAACCTCCCTTTCTTCCACTGCTCTGCAGGTGATGAAATTATGACCTGTAAAATGCTAAAGAAATCCTGAAAACTTGCACTGCTTTCAGAGCTTGAGAACTGTAGTTGGCCACCCCTGCCCTAAAGGTGTCTATGGAAGTAGCCAGGGGGCAAGAGGAATCCTTGAACCCTTTTCACCACAACCGTGGCTGTGCCTGGGCTCTTTTAGGGTGCTTTCACATCTGCGTTTTTCGTAATTCGCGGCAGATGCGGTATGGGTATCACCGCATCTGCCGCGTTAACTGCATAAACCGCACTTGCGGCATCGTGCGGTTTTTCTTATGCAATTGCTATAGGGGAACGCGCAATGCGCGCAAGTGCGGTTTATTGCGCGGTAAACCCCGGCAGATGATGCGGTCTTATTTCAACCGCAATCGTTGCGCGCGAGATTTAAGCAAAGAAAAACGCAGATGTGAAAGCACCCTTAGACCCTGTGCCCATGATGCATTGTTTAATGCTTTTTTTACGAAGTTTGATAAAATGCATCAAAATCTGCATGTTTGCTCTGAGGCCATCAAAATGTAGGACAGGTCAGAACAGAAGTGCTGTGCCCACGTTGCATTTTTTTCCTTGCACATGTGGTTCAGATTTCTTTTTTCTGCCCCAAAACAATACCAAATCTGCAATGAAAAAAAAAAGTTGGCACAGCACTTCAAAACCCTCATAGACTTTGCTGGCTTCAGGATAAGCATGCAGATTCTCAAAATCTGCTTCCAAAAAAGCATCAAACAACATGGCGAAGCCAGAGTTGGATTCCCTGCTGCGTGATGTCGGCTCTGTAAACTGACATAAAGTAAATAAATAATGAAAAAAAGTGTTGGGCTCCACCCTATTTTTAATTGCCAGCCAAGGTAGAACTAGGCAGATGAGAGCTGGTATTCTCAGTGTGGTGAGGGACTATCGCTATTGATATCAAGGATATCCAAAACATTTGACTCATAAGGGCAAAAGTACCAAATACTGATTAAATGTATGTGTCACGAAGACTTAGTCAGGACCTGCAGCTCTCTGGCGCCCCCTTATCCTGCGGGTCACATCCGGTATTGCCAGAGGAGAAGAAAGGAGCCCAGCTGCCCTAATTCATGTCGTCTACTGCGGCACGTGATGTGACAGGATGTATATATACCACCAGTTCCTGCTAGGAATGTATATATACCTCAATCCCGTCACCCTCAGGTCCACAATATCACGTAAATACCAGGTGCCTATCTGTACCTGGCCGGACACAACAATATAGGGGCTCCGCGCAATTTCTATGTCCAGCCAGGTCCAGCTAGGCAGCTGGGGGCTGGAATCCGCAGCGCAGGGAGGCCCAAGCCTTCTGGGCACCCCCCGCTGCGAATGGCAGACCGCAGCCGCCCCAGAAAATGGCGCGTTCATTGAAGCACCATTTTCTGCTGCTGAACCCAACTCTTCCAGGGCCCTGGTGCAGTGGCTCATTGGGTAATAAAGAGGTTAGGGCCAGCTTTGTATTATCAGCTGGCCCCAAGCCCGAAATTCATGGCGGTCACGCCAATAGTAGACATTACCGACATGAATTTCTTTTGAATTTTTTTAAAAAAACAACACAGAAAAAATATTTTTATTTGAAAAAAAAACAAAAAGACACTTAGGGACTCCAACTTTATTTTAAAAAATCCTCTTCCGTCCCCCTGTAGTCCAATCCAGGGTTCTTCTTTAGCTCTGCTATATCTCTGGTAGAGAACCTCCACCAGAGGTGTAGCAGAGCTGTGCACCCTGGGAAAGTTCAGGTGAGTTCATGCAGGCAAGCATGAACTCACATGAACCCTGCCAGCACTGCTCCTTCAAATGAACAGCTGACCTGAGTCAGCTATTCATTTGAAAATCCAGGCGGGAAGGTCGAAAGCAGAAAACTGGATTAAAACCGGATTGTCAAGCTGTCAGCATTGTTTAAATGTCAGCGGCTTTTTACCGCTGGCTTTTAAACAATGAAATGTGGTAATTGCAGGTTTTTCCTCTGCTGCCAGACCTTATAGGGTCCAGCAGCAGAGGAATTACTCGCTTCCCCATTCATTTACATTGGACTCGTTACTTTGCGAGTAATCGCTTGGAAACTTGCAGAGTACCGAGTCCTGCGAGTCCACTACTACTTGCAGAGTAACGAGTCCTAACAAGTAGATTCGCCTATCCCTAACATATATGCATAAACAGTTATTAAAATAAAAGGAATAAAGTAAGAAATTGCCAGATCTAGCCACGCGGTGACAAACTTAGATCCGTTGGGGGGGCGGCTCCCCAGAAATGTATGATTCCTCCACAGAGTGGTAGGGTCCCACTGTGTCTGTGCCCAGGGTAAAATCAGCCCAAAATGGATGTTTTAGTTTTAGTTTCCCTTCCCTGGTGGGATGCTCCTATGAGACCCTCCTCTTTCACCATGCTTACTAAACCTTCATTTTCCATACCTGGGTATGGGGTGGGCTCACATCCATGATAGACACCTCATGTTTACTTTCATTTAATTCAGAGAATATTGATACCAAATATGACATATTTATGATGTTCAGAAAGCCAGAACTCATTTCCCAGGTTCCTGAGTGTTACATAGATATACAAGACATATAATTAAATGCCCAAAAATATGAATAATCTAAAAATATGAATTATGTGTTTGTGGCATGAACGGGTCTTATGAAATTGACATTAAAAGACTAGGTTCAAGCAAAGAGGTTCTGGAGGGAAAAGAGAAGATGCATCCAGTTTTGCATTGGTATTTACGACTCGTCGTAAAGAATCCTACTGCAGGTGGGTGAAGCAAAAGTCTATGCAGATTCTGTCCAAGTGAACAAGCTTGCTCTGGATGAGTGGTCAGACCTCTTAGAATAACGCAACATATTCATACATTCCTGACAGTATGCAAACTTGTGACTTTGCAGAAAGTAATAAAAATGCCTTTAAACATTATCTTCCTGGCTAAAGAACCTTTTTCCTACCGGGCGCCATTTGGAAATTTTTACCAACCTTCAGGGGCCACACAAAATTATCAACCTGATAATTACACTGTTATATTTAATAATTAATAGTGATGAGCGAGTACTAAAATGCTCGGGTGCTCGAAGCTCGGGCCGAGCATCCCAAGATACTCGTGTACTCGGCCCGAGCACCGAGCCCAATGTTATCCTATGGGAGACCCGAGTATTTTTCTGACATGACCCCCTGCAGCATGGAAAAACCCTAAAAATGTAACAAAAGTATCAGAACAGTGCTGAAATGACATGGGAACAGCATGGGGAAGACCCCTGGAAGCATTTCAGACCCCAAGGTCACTGAAGTCAACAATGTTGTCAGACTATTACGCCACTTTTACGGACTGTCAAGAAAACGTTACAAAATGAAACCACAACAGATTTTCATGGAAAAAATATTAAGGGCTCATACCCACTTGTGAGACAGAGTTGGTGTATGTTAGTTTTATGGATTATATCAAATACATAGTAACATAGTAACATAGTTTTTAAGGTTGAAGGAAGACTTTAAGTCCATCTAGTTCAACCCATAGCCTAACATGTTGATCCAGAGGAAGGCAACAAAAACCCATGTGGCAACACTAAGCTCCACATTGGGGAAAAAAATTCCTCCCTGACTCCAGATACGGCAATCAGACTAGTTCCCTGGATCAACGCCCTATCAAAGAATCTAGTTTGCATAACTGGTAATATTATAATTTTCAAGAAAGGCATCCAGGCCCTTCTTAAATGTTAGTAGTGACTCACTCATTACAACATCATGTGGCAGAGAGTTCCATAGTCTCACTGCTCTTACAGTAAAGAATCCGCGTCTGTGATTATGATTAAACCTTCTTTCTTCCAGACGTAGAGGATGCCCCCTTGTCCCAGTCTCAGGCCTAAGAGTAAAGACATCATTAGAAAGGTCTGTGTACTGTCCCCTCATATATTTATACATTATTATAAGATCACCCCTAAGCCTTCGTTTTTCCAAGCTAAATAACCCCAAGTTTAATAACCTGTCTTGGTATTGCAGACCCCTTAGTCCTCTTAATGTACTTTTGTCGCTCTTCTCTGGACCCGCTCTAGTTCAGCTATGTCTTTGTTAAACACCGGAGACCAGAATTGTACACAGTACTCTAAGTGTGGTCGCACTAGTGACTTGTATAGAGGTAAAATTATGTTCTCCTCATGAGCATCTATGCCTCTTTTAATGCATCCCATTATTTTATTTGCCTTTGCAGCAGCTGCCTGACACTGGCCACTAAATGTGAGTTTGTCATCTACCCATACACCCAGGTATTTTTCAGTGACAGTTTTGCCCAGTGTTTTACAATTAAGCAAATAATTATACCTTTTGTTTCCTCTGCCCAAGTGCATGACTTTACATTTATCCCCATTAAAGCTAATTTGCCATTTAGCAGCCCAAGCTTCTAGTTTACATAAATCCTCCTGTAATATAAAATTGTCCTCCTCTGTATTGATTACCCTGCAGAGTTTAGTGTCATCTGCAAATATTGAGATTCTACTCTGTATGCCCCCTACAAGGTCATTAATAAATATATTAAATAGAAGCGGGCCCAACACTGACCCCTGTGGTACCCCACTGTTAACTGTGACCCATTCTGAGAGTGTTCCATTAATAACCACCCTTTGTTTCCTATCACTAAGCCAGTTCTTAACCCACTTACACATATTTTCCCCTATCCCCATTGCCCTCATTTTATGTATCAACCTTTTGTGTGGCACCTTTTCAAAAGCTTTTGAAAAGTCCATATACACCACATCCACTGTATTTCTTTGGTCCAGTCCAGAACTTACTTCTTCATAGAAGATTATCAGATTAGTTGACAGGAACGGTCCCTCGTAAAACCATGTTGATAATGGGTCATGAGGTTATTTTTCTTCAGATACTCCAGTATAGCATCTCTTAGAAAACCCTCTAGGATTTTTCCCACAGTAGAGGTTAAGCTTACTGGCCTATAATTTCCAAGTTCAGTTTTTGTCCCCTTTTTGAATATTGGCACCACATTTGCTATACGCCAGTCCTGTGGTAAAGACCCTGTTATTATGGAATCTTTAAATATTAAAAATAATGGTCTATCTATGACAGTACTTAATTCCTGCAGCACTCTGGGGTGTATCCCATCCGGGCCCGGGGATTTGTCAATTTTAGTGATTTTTAGACGATGCCGTACTTCCTCTTGGGTTAAGCAGGTGACATTTAATTGAGAATTTTTGTTATCACTGATCATATTGTCTGTGATGGGATTTTCTTGTGTAAATACTGCTGAAAAAAAATCATTTAGCATATTGGCTTTTTCCTCATGGTCATCCACCATTTCACCCAGACTATTTTTAAAGGGGCCAACACCATCATTTTTTAGTTTCTTACTATTTATGTAGTTAAAAAATATTTTGGGATTATTTTTACTTTCTCTGGAAATGAGTCTCTCTGTCTCAATCTTTGCTGCCTTGATTTGCTTTTTACAAATGTTATTTAATTTTCTGTATTTATTTAATGCCTCATCACTACCTACTTGCTTTAATTCCCTAAATGCTTTCTTTTTGTCACTTATTGCACCTCTTACCACTTTATTTAGCCATAGTGGTTTCCTCCTATTTCTAGCATGCTTATTCCCATAGGGTATATATTGCGCACAGGTCCTATTCAGGATGCTAATAAACATCTCCCATTTGCTTTGTGTACTTTTATGTCTCAGGACAGCGTCCCAGTTTATTGCACTAAGATCATCTCTCAACCGTTGGAAATTTGCCTTCCTGAAGTTTAGTGTCCTTGTAGCCCCTCTACTACACATCTTAGTAAAGGATACTTGAAAGCTTATTAAGTTATGATCACTATTACCCAAGTGACCTCCAACCCGTATATTTGATATGCGGTCCGGCCTGTTGGTTAATATTAGGTCCAGCAGTGTCCCCCTTCTTGTTGGGTCCTGAACCAGTTGTGAAAGGTAATTGTCTCTCATAGTTTTCAAAAACTTATTACCTTTGCTGGAACTGCAGGTTTCTGATCCCCAATGTATTTCAGGGTAGTTGAAGTCCCCCATAATAATGACTTCTCCCTGAGTCGCTGCTTCATCTATTTGCTTTATGAGGATATGCTCCTCCACTTCCATTATTGTTGGGGACTTATAACAAACCCCTATCAGTAATTTATTATTTTTTCCCCTCCCCTTATCTCCACCCACAGGGACTCTACATTTCCATTAG
The DNA here is from genome assembly GCA_033576535.1 of Allobates femoralis. Taxonomy (NCBI): domain Eukaryota; kingdom Metazoa; phylum Chordata; class Amphibia; order Anura; family Aromobatidae; genus Allobates; species Allobates femoralis. The sequence continues at coordinate 481,258,348 of JARQOC010000004.1, read as the reverse complement.
ATTCACCTATATTATCACGCAGGATGGGTTTTAAGGATGATTTTACGTATAAGCAGACACCTCCCCCTCGCCTATTTGTACGGTCATTTCTGAACAGACAATAGCCCTGTAAATTAACAGCCCAGTCATGACTCTCATCCAGCCATGTCTCTGATATCCCCACCATGTCATAATTAGTTTCCAACAAAATTCATTCTAATTCCTCCATTTTGTTGGTGAGGCTTCTGGCATTAGTGTACATGCACTTTATGCATCTCTCTTTACCTCTATTCCTTCCTACTATATTGACTGTTCTAACCCCACCCCCCATGCCACCCCCAATTTTATTACTTGTGCCCAGGTCACTATTTACACTATCTTCCCCTCCTATACAATGAATACCCTCCCCCCCAATCCCTAGTTTAAACACTCCTCCAACCTTCTAACCATTTTCTCCCCCAACACAGCTGCACCCTCCCCATTTTCAAAAAAATTGTGTGGCACTCCCATGCCCCTGGGAAGAGACGTAAATGAAGGCCTCTTTAAATAATGTGCCCATTGTAAGCAAGTGTGTCTTTTTTATTATTGCCCTAGGCAGGGAAGCCATAAATTGTAGACACCAATATGCCCCTGGATAGAGGCGTGCATGAGGGCCTTTTTAAAAAATGTGACCATTGGAAGCAAGTGTATCTGCTGTAGTATTGCGATAAGCTGGGAAGCCAAAGGTTTGGAGGCACCAAGATGCCCCTGCATAGAGGCGTGCATGAGGGCTTTTTAAAAAAATGTGCCCATTGTAAGCAAGTGTGTCTTTTTTAGTATTGCCCTAGGCAGGGAAGCCAAAAATTGGGAGGCACCAATATGCCCCTGGAAAGAAACATGGAGGAGAGCCTCTAAATATTGTTCCCATTACAAAGGAGCAGGTCTACTGTACTTGTAATGCCCATTCTGTTTTCATGGACCTAAACATTTACCCCTGGGGGGTATACATGAAACTACTGCCTAACATTTGAACGGTGAGGGTCATCATCATCATAAATATGATGTAAAAAAAATTATGTTTACGTGGCATCATGAACCACGGTCGCACTGATCATATGATGGTGGCGAATGAGGAGAAGGAGGAGCAGAACAGTAAGTAACCAAAGTCATGAAGTGTGTATCCATGTGTGGGTGTGCGGAGGTGCATGGCAATTTACCGGCACAAATTTTAAATTATACTTTCATTTGGTGGTGGTGTGTGGTGAAGTCGGGCCCAATACAACCCTTGTTCATCTTGATCAGAGTCAGCCTGTCCGCCTTCATTTACCCTTTTTTGAGGCAGGAGGGGGTTGTAGCTCCAATTTGTATACGCCAAAACACTCAGTATACCCATCTCAGCGTTTGTGACTGACCGCTATACCTGCTGTAATGCTAATCTCTAATCTGTCATCTCATTGTCCAGCTAAAAACCATCTTTTTGACACATTCATTTAGCTGTATACAGGCAGCACACCATTGAAAATGCGCAAGGCCGGTGGTAAGGGCCAAGGTACTGGACGTGATGGTGGTGCATGCAGAGGCTGAGGCCATGTGCAAGCTCGAATTGCGCCACGACAAACACCAACATTATCTCGCTCGACCTTTCTTGTCCCAATTTGTAGGGGACCGCAGCGTACACCACTATTAAACCAAGAACAGTGTAAACAGGTTGTTAGTTGGATAGCGGATAATGCTTCCAGTCAGTTTTGTACCACCACAAGCAGCCTGTCTTCCACACGGTCAAATGTGAGTAGCCGTGAGACTGGACCGCACATTTCACACCCTGATCCTCCTTCCTCCCACAATGCTGAGTGCCCGGACACGGACATATCTGATCCCACACTTGGACACTCTGAAGAGCTGTTCACTTATCCATTCTTAGATTCTGGCCTCTTGCCAGCTCCAGTTGAAGTGGATCATGAGGAGATCGTATGTACCGATGCCCAAATATTTGAGCAGCACGGTCTCACGAAGGCAACAGTGGGAACGTGTCTCAACAAGAGGTGGACGATGATGAGACACAATTGCCACAAAGTGAGGAGGAGGACCAGGGTGTGGAAGTGGAAGACGACGTGGCGGATGATCCAGTAACTGACCCAACCTGGCAGGAGGACATGCAGAGCGAGGACAGCACTGCACAAGGGGAGTTAGGCGTAGCATCACAACAGAAAGAAGAAGCAGGGTGGTGTGTGCAGGCAGAAGGCAGGCAACCGTTCCCCAGAACAACAACACGAGTGATGTTGCCAGTACAACTGCTAGGTCTTCCCGAGTCTGGCTGTTTTTTAAGGTGTCTGCAGATAATTCCAAAAAGGCCATTTGCAACACCTGCCATGCCAGCATCAGCAGGGGTAGCAAAACTAGCAGCCTGACCACCACCAGCATGATCAGGCACATGGCAGCAAAGCACCCGACTTTGTGGGATGTACAGCAGAGTACAGGAGCATTGTCTGCGGGTGACACTGCTGCGTCTTCCACTGTTGCACATGCAAGCCAATCCCCTGTCCATACTGCTGGTGAAGATGCCTCCTGTCCTTCACCTGTACTTGCACAAGCAGAAGTAGCACCATCATCAGCCACGTCCTTGTCCCAGTGCAGCGTTCAGTTATCCATACCCCAATCTTTGGAACGCAGGCGCAAATACGCTGCCAACGCCGCACATGCCACAGTTCTAAATGCACACATTTCGCGACTGCTAGCGCTGGTAATGTTGCCTTTTAGGCTGGTGGAGACACCAGCATTCTGCAACCTGATGGTGGGGGCTGTCCCACGTTACTCGGTCCCTAGCTGACACTATTTTTCCTGGTGTCTCAAAACATCATACGTGCCCTTAACAACGCAGTTTCAGGCAAAGTCCACCTAACCACGGACACGTGGACAAGTGCTTGCGGGCAGGGCCAGTACATCTCTCTGACGGCACACTGGGTTAATATTCTGGAGCTTGGGATGGAACACATCCTTCCGACACCAAGAATTGCAGGCCCTAACTCAGTCAGGGTTTCACCCACAGTGTACAGCTTCGGAACTTCATGATCCTCACCCTCCTCCTCCTCCTCCTTCACTTCACCCTCTACACCAGTCCAAAGCTGGAAGTGACTCACCGCAGCCGGGACTCCGGTTTAGACAGGCGATGCTTCCTTCCTCCTTGTCACGGGTGGACCGCGCCTGCCGGTAGTGGGGCCCGGTGTAGTGCAGATCAAAAGTGTTTGAAGACGTCTTGGTGGAACAGATTAAAGGGGTTTTTAATTTATTCGTGACGCCACCTATGAGTAGTTCGGTAAGGACTACCGACGCTGCGAAACCTCCGGGGGATGGACAGCAGCAAGATGTTACGCTCCCCACAGGCTGAGCGGTGATCCCCGGAGGCTGGAGCTGCTCAAGATGTTGTGCGGCAGCTGCGGTTACCTTGTAGTGCGGACGGACAGTTCATAAGGAAGCACGGACACAGAAAGTCTCTGCAACGGGTCTTTACTGTAACCAGTAGGCAGTACATGGCATACAGTGGTTGAGTAGTAGACCGGGTGGACTCAGCAGTGATGGTGTCCCTTAGAAATCCGCAGTGTTCCTCCATTCTAACTAAGTGATTGCCAGTGTCGCCCAGGAATACCAGGTCGGGTACGGGGAGGCTGCTTCAATGCCCTATCCATGATATACGTTCTGGATGTTTTGGGGAGCCTTGGATCCCTCAGTGGGTAAACCGCTGGTTAGACGACTGGAAGTTGGCTGGTGGTGGGGTGCTCCTGTAAAGCTACTCCTCCACGCTTCTGGTTCGCGTAGCAGAGGTGAACTGCTGCCAGCTTCGGTACCAGTGAACCGGCTGTGAGTTGTGGGCACGGGAGTCTTTTGGGGACCCGTGTGATGATGCCCAATCCCGGTAGTTAAGGCCTCAGGTGCTGACACCCGACCGGTGACGGCCCAGGGGCCCGCACGGGGTGCGGAGCCCCCGCTCCTCTCCAAGTTCTGTGTTCTAGGCTCTGCTCTAGTTTCCAGACTCCTTCTGTTCTGTCTAGACTATTGTGTGTTCTACTACACTTCCCTAACACTCCACCCCCCAGGACCTAGGATTGGCCTCTGTTCTAGGTGATACATGTAGGGTTGGATTTCTATGTTAACCGGATCATTGCTGAGTCAGAGGATATTGCGGCTGCATTTATGGCTGCAATACCCTCTTGTGACGCACTCGTTGCGGGGCGCCACACTCCCCCTTGGTTGAATACGCTTGTCCCCAAGCATCACACTACTCACATTACAGAGGTTTTTGTATTTTATAACAGGTACTATACACTTTTATTAATGACAAGTCATTGTATGGCATAAAATTGAGACAGATAAACAAACAGGTAAAACACTTGGTGCGGATCCGGCGGGCGATCGACTGTCCTTTTGTGAAAGTTCAGGCTGTGGCCGCGAGATCACACGGTCAGTGTTTAACAGGAACAGAGTTATTGAATGAGTTCAAGTCTTAAAGTCACTGGCACTGAGAACAATGGCGCACCCGGATAGCGAACCACCCACTGGACAAGCATAGCGTTCGTAGGTGATTACATCGCCCCGGTATAGGTCGCGATCGGGATGTCCTCTTGGCAAGTTTGACTCAACGTCCCGGCGCCCCACAAACAACTCCTCATTCAAACCCACCTCCCAAGCGAACCCCCACCCGGTATGTAAATTAAAGGTGGAAATTCTACCTTCACGGCGGAGTTCAGCAGGCAGCGGCGGCTGGCGGCGAGCCTCGGAGCGGGCCTGCATATTGGCGCGTTCACGGGCTTGCCACTCCTCTCGTCGTCTCTGGCGTACATCTCCGTCGTTACGGCTCGGGGTGTAGAGATGAGTAACGGAGCTGGTGGTTTGGCGGGAAGCTTGAACTTGGCGGGCTGTCTGGATCGGCACCCGGTGGAACGGCACGGGGGAAGGTGTCAGCGTTGCACCCGACCAGTGTACCCGAGCTGTGTGCCCGGTAGGAAGTTCCTCAGTGTCTCCCCAAGCGAACCCGGTGTCGAAATCCTCAGCGGGGCTGCGGGTCTCGTCGTCATCCTCTCCGACCTCTTCCTCGATGACCATATCGGGCTGCTCGTTGGCTGGAGAGATTGAAGCTGGTTCCGTTGTACAACAGGGCGGTGGTGCTGCGGATCCTTCCACAGAGACGTCCTGCAGGGCTTCCAGGCTGCCTGCCTCTTCATCTGTAGCTGTTAGTAGAGGGGTTTCAATCCCGGTTACCAGGTAGGCCTCGGCAATTGCGAAGGAAGCCTCCGGTACGGGAATGAAACTAGCGACTGTCTCTGTAGTGGTGAAACACGTCGCGGGTTCCTCGGCGGGAACCTGGTAAAGGTCTAGTTCTTCTATGGAGCGTGTTATAAGCTACGGCTCAGGAACGGGGTCGGCTGCAGGTTCGACGCTGGTACGGGTCGAGCTGTGGTCCTCACGGGAATGACACAGTCTATGGGCTCCGGTGACAAAGCAGGACAGGTGGTAGGCGACGGTGAGGCCGTTGAGAAGCTGGTGACGTCGTCTGGGTTTGGAGAAGCTGTACCCGGTCGGCTCTGCTGCATCGCATGGTGTAGTCGTCTGCCTAGGGTCGCGCTCCAGCTGCGAATCGTCCACTCCACAGTCTCTAGTAACCGCACTCGGAGGTCTTGTAGAGCCTCTAGCCAGAAGTCGGGGCTGCCGTCTATGGTAAGGGCAGGACCCGGACCCGGTTGGCCTATGGCTGCTCTGGCCTCAGCCTCGACCTCCCGCATTAGGTCTTGGAGTTTCATGCTGGCAATTTCTTCTTTGGAGGGAAACCACACCCGTTCAACCGGTAAGCGTTCTGGTAGAGCTGGTGAAGAAGAAGAGTCACTCTCCCATTTCCTCTGGGCTTTTGTAGTCCAATCGTGGGAAAAGTCTTTGGGGTCCGCCCCCATGGTTGATTCGAGCAATCAGGGCGGACAAAGAGTTTGGCGCCTTTTGTCTTTAGCCCTCCCACGATGAGGGGGGGTTGACTCACTCCTGGGCTTGCACATGGCGGCTTCTTGTGGCGGGAACGCCATCTTGGGCGCCATTTTGGCCCAACGGTGAAAAGGCGGGAAAGTTCTTTTAGGGACGAACAAAGTCCAAATTGTAGACAATAAAGTCCAGTTTAAGCACATTATACACGTTGGGTAACGGGCCTGCTCGTATCCTGTTCGTGACGCCATTTTCTGACTCACCGCGGCCGGGACTCCGGTTTAGACAGGCGATGCTTCCTTCCTCCTTGTCACGGGTGGACCGCGCCTGCCGGTAGTGGGGCCCGGTGTAGTGCAGATCAAAAGTGTTTGAAGACGTCTTGGTGGAACAGATTAAAGGGGTTTTTAATTTATTCGTGACGCCACCTATGAGTAGTTCGGTAAGGACTACCGACGCTGCGAAACCTCCGGGGGATGGACAGCAGCAAGATGTTACGCTCCCCACAGGCTGAGCGGTGATCCCCGGAGGCTGGAGCTGCTCAAGATGTTGTGCGGCAGCTGCGGTTACCTTGTAGTGCGGACGGACAGTTCATAAGGAAGCACGGACACAGAAAGTCTCTGCAACGGGTCTTTACTGTAACCAGTAGGCAGTACATGGCATACAGTGGTTGAGTAGTAGACCGGGTGGACTCAGCAGTGATGGTGTCCCTTAGAAATCCGCAGTGTTCCTCCATTCTAACTAAGTGATTGCCAGTGTCGCCCAGGAATACCAGGTCGGGTACGGGGAGGCTGCTTCAATGCCCTATCCATGATATACGTTCTGGATATTTTGGGGAGCCTTGGATCCCTCAGTGGGTAAACCGCTGGTTAGACGACTGGAAGTTGGCTGGTGGTGGGGTGCTCCTGTAAAGCTGCTCCTCCACACTTCTGGTTCGCGTAGCAGAGGTGAACTGCTGCCAGCTTCGGTACCAGTGAACCGGCTGTGAGTTGTGGGCACGGGATTCTTTTGGGGACCCCTGTGATGATGCCCAATCCCGGTAGTTAAGGCCTCAGGTGCTGACACCCGACCGGTGACGGCCCAGGGGCCCGCACGGGGTGCGGAGCCCCCGCTCCTCTCCAAGTTCTGTGTTCTAGGCTCTGCTCTAGTTTCCAGACTCCTTCTGTTCTGTCTAGACTATTGTGTGTTCTACTACACTTCCCTAACACTCCACCCCCCAGGACCTAGGATTGGCCCTCTGTTCTAGGTGATACATGTAGGGTTGGATTTCTATGTTAACCGGATCATTGCTGAGTCAGAGGATATTGCGGCTGCATTTATGGCTGCAATACCCTCTTGTGACGCACTCGTTGCGGGGCACCACAGAAGCACTGCAGCACTGCCTTGGCAACGCGGCAACAGGCTGTGCTGAAGCTAATATGCATAGGTGACAAACCCCACAATCCTGAAGAGTTGTGGAAAGCACTGAAACAGCAGGCAGATCACTGTTTCACACCGCAGAACCTACAGCTAGGCATGGTCGTGTGTGACAATGCCCAGAACCTGGTGGTGGCTCTGAGGCGGGGCGAGCTGACACATGTTCCATGCGTGGCCCATTTTATTATTATTATTATTTATTATTTATATAGCGCCATTAGGTTCCATGGCGCTTTACATTAGGATAAGGGAGACAAGAACTAGTACACTAAATCTAGGTGATCAGGACGTACAGGTACAGGAGGGGCAGGGACCCTGTCCACGAGGGCTCACAGGGCTCACAGTCTACGAGGGGCGGGTTGGGATACAGTAGGATGGGGGGAATGTCAGGTGTGGGGCGGTCGCCTGGGTCTCATGGCAGGTTGTAGGCTTGACGGAATAGGTGAGTCTTCAGGTGACACTTGAAGCTTGTCAGAGTGGGAGAGTGTCTGACGTGTTTGGGCAGGGAGTTCCAGAGTAAGGCAGATGCCCAGAAGAAGTCGTGAACTCGGTTGTGCGAAGAGGTGATGAGGGGGGAGCAGAGGAGGAGTTCTTGGGAGGAGTAGAGGTTGCGTGAGGGTAGGCATCGGGACGGGAGACCAGGTCGGAGATGTGTGGTGGGGCCAGGTTGTGTATGGCTTTGTACGCCATGGTTATTGTTTTGAATTGGGATCTCTTGGAGGTGGAGAGCCAGTGAAGGGCTTGGGAAAGGGGGAAGACAGGGGAGTAGCAGGAGGACAGGTACATTAGTTGGACAGCGGAATTGAGGATAGACTGGAGAGGTGTGAGGGAGTTTGCTGTGAGGCCATTGAGAAGGAGGTTGCAGTAGTCAAGGCGGGAGATGATAAGAGCATGAATAAGTGTTTTAGCGGTGTCGTGGGTGAGGAAGGACCAGATCCGTGAGATGTTCTTGAGCTGGAGCCGGAGGGATGTGATGAGGGACTCGATGTGGGGCATGAAGGATAGGGAGGAGTCAAGGATTACCCCGAGGCACTTGGCTTGGGGGACTGGGGAGAGGGCGCAGTAGTTGACGCAGATGGATAGGTTGGGAAGTGGGGGGGAATTTCTTGGAGGCAAGACTATGAATTCAGTTTTGTCCATGTTGACTTTAAGGAAGCGAGCAGAGAAGAAGGATGAGATGGCGGAAAGGCATTGTGGGATTTTGGAGAGTAAGGAGGTGATGTCAGGGCCGGACAGGTAGAATAGGGTGTCGTCGGCGTAGAGGTGGTACTGGACGCCGTGGGACTCAATGAGTTGCCCTAGGTCGAGAGTGTATATGGAGAAAAGTAGGGGTCCCAGGACCGAACCTTGGGAGACTCCGACAGAAAGGGGGTAGGGTGAGGAGGAGGTGTGGGAGTGGGAGACACTGAAGGTCCGTTCCGCTAGGTATGAGGAGATCCAAGAGAGGGCAAGGTGGGTGATGCCGAGGGATTCCAGGAACTGGAGAAGAAGGGAGTGGTCAACCATGTGGTCAACCTCGTGGTTCAGCGGTTTCTTAAATACTAACCGGAGCTCTCTGATCTGCTTGTAAAAGTACGCCGCCTGTGTGCCCAATTTTAGAAAGTCACCTACTGCTTCAGCCGCCCTTGCCAGCTTTCAGCAGCGTTTGCAGATTGCATATCACAGAGTGGCAGAGGGCAGTTGTTGAGTACCAGCATCAACTAGGCCATCGGTATATGGTTCAAACTCCACACATAAGACCTCAGGAGTGGACATGGATGTCAGACATATGTACCGTCCGCCAAAAGTTTGAGGACTTCACCAAGATGGTGAGGGGCGATGATGCCATAATTAGCGTCACCATCCCGCTTCTCTGTCTTCTAAAATGCTGTCTGCTCAAAATAAAAAAGATGCATTGCAGGCGGAGCACGATGAGTTGGAGCAATAAACCGTATGGGGTGATTACACACAGCCCAGCCTCATCTCATCCCAACGTGCATTGGAGGACTATTACGAGGAGGAGGATAAAGAAATGGAGCTACTTTCATGCGGAATTGACGGTAATACATGCACAACCATCTTACCGTCGGATAGCCAGAGGACAGGGGACAGGAAGAGGAGGATGAAGACAGCATGGTCAATCATTCTGTTGTTGAGGACATGAAGTCTTGCCTGTTAACAGTCTGGCGCACATGGCTGACTTTATGTGATGCTGCCTGTCTTGTGACCCTCGCGTTATCAACAGCTTGGCGGACACTCATTACTGGTTGTTGACACTTTTAGATCAACGCTACAAGGAGAACCTTATTTCTCTTATATGGTGGCTCAAGTGCTTAGCACTGCAGCCTTTGCAGAACTTTGGCTTGAGGTCCTGGGTTCAATTCTCAGCAAGGACACAAAGGACAACATCTGCAAGGACTTTGTATGTTCTCCCCGTGTTTGCGTGGGTTTCCTCCGGGTACTCCAGTTTACTCCCACATTGTAATGACATACTGATAGGATATTTAGATTGTGAGCTCCAATAGAGACAGCGTTACTCATGTATGCAAAGTACTATGGAATTAATAGCGCTATATAAATGAATAAATAATAATAATAATAATTCCCGTTGCGGAGAGGTCTACAAAAATGCTGCAGAAGCAGAAGGCCCTAGTTGCAGAATTAGTCCAAAAATTCACTTCTGAAAACGCTTGCGGCACAGGTCGCGGTTCGGTGGACAACCAAGGTGTCCGGCCGAGAGAGGCACAAATCCAGCAGAGGTAGGGGAATACTCTCAAAGATCTGTGAGGGTTTTCTTAGCCCCTCCCATAGCACAGGCCCTCAGGTGCAGGGTACTGTCACAAGGACTGCAAAGTTTGTAAAGATGCTGAAGGAGTACCTTGCCGATCGTACGAAAGTGCTCCTAGATTCCTCTGTGCCTTCTAATTATTGGGTATCCAAACTGGACATGTGGCAGGAATTGTCCCTCTACGCCTTCGAAGTCCTGCCCTGCCGTTAGCGTTTTGTCAGAAGGTGTTTTTATTGACGCAGGTGGAATCATTACAGATAAACGCACCCGCCTGTCAACTGAAAATGCTGACCAGTTGTTTTTGACCTGGATATTAAGATTGAAGATTAAATTACAGCAGCTATACTGGTCAGACACAAACGCTGACACAAGTATACTGAGTGTTTTTGCGGATACAAATTGTAGCTACAACCACCTCCTGCCACACAAAAATGGCAAATGAATGCAGACAACAGTTGTTTTTTAGCTGGACAGTGAGAATTCAGATTAGAGCGTTTTAATCCCGGCAGTTTGAACCATCAGACACAAACGCTGACGCGTATACCGTGTTTTGGCGTACACTACTTGGAGCTGCAAGCCACTGCTCCCGCACACAAATGTTAAATGAATGTAGACAAGAGTAGGTTTTTAGCACGACCCTTAGTTTTGAAATTAAGGCCCTGCAGGTGTACTAGTCAGACACAAACGCTGACTACAATAACGTGTCTTTTGGCGTATCCTAATTTACGCTGCAACAGAGACAGTAGCAGCATTGAGATGTAAATTTAGTGCAGCAGAGTAGGTTTTTAGCACTAAGGCTTTTACGGTGCTGAAAGCAGTAGCAGCACTATGCAATTAGTGCGACGAGTAGGTTTTTAGCACGCTTGTGCTAAAACAGACAGTAGCAGCACTTAGATGCAAATTTAGTACAGACAAGAGTAGGTTTTTAGCACGACCCTTAGTTTTGAAATGAAGGCCCTGCAGATGGACTAGTCAGACACAAACGCTGACTACAATAACGTGTCTTTTGGCGTATCCTAATTTACGCTGCAACAGACAGTAGCAGCAATTAGATGCTAAATTAGTGCAGAGAAGAGTTGGTTTTTAGCACAAGGCTTTTGGTGTACCCTAATTAACGCTGCAACCTACAGTAGCAGCAATTAGATGCTAAATTAGTGCAGAGAAGAGTTGGTTTTTAGCACAAGGCTTTTGGTGTACTCTAATTTGAGCTAAAAACTACTCCTGCCTATAGTGAGCTAAATAAATCCCTAAAAGCATGGTTTTTGGGATGGATAAGCCTGGAAACCAGCCCCAGATGCGATGCAGGCTGGTATACTGGCACAGCAAAGTTTGGTAGATACCCTGCCTCCCTGCCTGCCTGTATACTGCTCTAGTAGTCCTCAGAAGGACTGTTGTGGTAAATAGACTGGCAGCCCTGTGCCTACACTAGCTGAAAGGCCACAAATCTGTCCCTCAATCAGCAGCAGCTCTCCCTACACTGACTGTCTAATGGCGCAGAGTGACGAGCACAGCGCGGTCAGGCCTAATAAAGACCTGAAAACGCTGTGCGGCCAGCCAATCACTGTAATGCCAAAACCAACATGGCTGTGGCCTTACAGTATCTGTGAGCCAATCCCTGCATGCGGGCTGGCTCTGAAAAGAGCGCCAACATGCAGGGAGGTGGACCCCTAGCATAGCAAGAGTATCGCTAGATTACTCGGTACTCGCCGAGTAGCCTGAGTACCGTGATATTCGTGCGAGTAACGAGTAGTGACAAGCATACTCGCTCATCACTAATAATTAATTAACTTATTCCTACTGTGGTGTCAGGAGCAGCTTCTCTTAGGTGCAGCTGTCATATTAGGTTATATTGATCTTGTTGCTTCTAATAGTTGCTTTTCCAGGTTTATGTTGATGTGGAGAGCAGTTAACTCTGTGTGACAATTTTTCTAAATCGTATATATCACATAGGAGATGCTGGGACTCCTGTATATAGGAGATGCTGGGACACTTGTATTGCTGTATATATCACATAGGATGCGCTGGGACTGCTGGGTACATCATTAAAGACACAGAATGCTGTATACAAATCACTGGGGATGCTGGGACTGCTGCATATACAACATACAAAAGACACTGGGTCTACTGTACAAAAAAAACACAGTAGATGCCGGGACTGCTGAATATACATCACACAGGAGATGCTGATACTGCTGAGTTTACATCACTGGAGACATGGGAGCAAATTCATCACAGGAGATACTGAGGTATAGACATCACTGTAGATGCTGGGGGGCATAGACATCATTGGGAGGAATAGACATCACTCATGAGTATAAACATAACTGCGGGGTACAGACATGACTGGGGGGTACATACTGCATTGGGGGTTATATAGATGTATATATCTGTGTGGATAATATACAGCACTGGGGTTAATATAAAGCACTTGGTGTATATAAAGCATTAGTGGGTATATACAGTACTGGGGCACATATAGAACTGGAAATATATACAGTGAAGGAAATAATTATTTGATTCCTTGCTGATTTTGTAAGTTTGTCCACTGACAAAGACATGAATAGTCTGATTTTAAGGGTAGGTAAATTTAACGTTTTATGTAATTGATGATGAGGCTTGCGCACATGTCAGGAGGAATTTTTGGTCCACTCCTTTTTGCAGATCATCTCTAAATCATTAAAATTTTGAGGCTGTCATTTAGCAACTCAGAGCTTCAGGTCGCTCCTTAAGTTTTCTATGGAATTAAGGTCTGGAAACTGGCTAGGCCACTCCATTGCCTTAAAGTTCTTCATTTTGAATCACTCCTTTTTTACCTTGGCTATATGTTTTGGTTCATTGTCATGCGTGAAGACCCAGCCACGACCCATTTTTATTGTCCTGGGGAAGGGAAGGAGGTTGTCACTCAGGATTTTACTGTACATGGCTCCATCCATTGTCTCATTGATGCAGTGAAGTAGTCCTGAGCCCATAGCAAAGAAACACACCCAAAACATAATTTTTCCACTGTAATGCTTGACAATGGGGACGATGTTCTTTGGGTCATATGCAGCATTTCTCTTCCACCGAACATGGTGAGTTGATTTATTGCCAAATAGCTCAATTTTTGTCTCATCTGACAACAACACCTTCTCCCAATCACTCTCAGAATCACCAAGGTGTCATTGGTAACTTCAGGCGGGCCTGTACATGTGCCTTCTTGAGTAGTGGGACTTTGCAGGCACTACAGGATTTTAATCTATAACAGCGTAATGTGTTACCAATGGTTTTCTTGGCGACAGTGGTCCCAGCTGCCTTGAGATCATTAACAAGCTTCCCCCGTGTAGATTTAGGCTGATCCCTCACTTTCCTCATGATACTGGATACCCCATGAGGTAAGATTTTGCATGGAGTGCCAGATCGATGTCGATTGATGATCATTCTGTATTTCTTCCATTTTCTTACTATTGCACCAACAGTTGTATCCTTCTCACCCATACTTTTACTTATGGTTTTGTATCGCCTTCCAGCCTTGTGCAGGTCTAGGATCTTTTCCCTGACATCCTTAGAAAGCTATTTGGTCTTGCCCACGTTGTAGAGTTTAGAGTCTGTCTGATTAATTACCGTATTTTTCGGATTATAAAATGCACTTTTCCTACAATTTTTTGGGGAAAGTGGATGTGCGTTTTATAATCTGAACGTACATGTACTGTGGTGGAGGAGGGGGCCTATTGGTGGAGTGTCTGGGAGCTGGGATGGACTGGAGGAGGCTGCAGAGGCAACAGGAGGTCACATGCATTCCGCTCATTAGCATAATGTAATATGCACTGCACCCGCTCTCTATCACCTTGGTGCTGAAACCACACTGAGATGTGGACAGGGGAAGTGGCGCACATTAAATGTGCCTGCGCTCACCCCCTGCTGGCGTGCATTTGTTCCCCCATAACTCTATCTGTTCCCCTGCTGGCGTGCATGTGGCCCTCATCAATCTATCTGCCCCCCTGCTGGTGCACACATAGTAAAATAACAGTGCTGGGAGTGACAGAGCCAGCAACAGAGGGTATGTTAAAAATGTTTGTGATTTTACTATGTGTGCGCCAGCATGGGGGCAGATAGAGTGATGAGGGGCCATGTGCATGCCAGCAGGGGGCAGATGTGGCAGCACAGGGGGTATATGTGCCAGTGTGGCATCCCAGTAGTCTGGTTGCCACAGTGGAATTGCCTGCCTCACAGGGGGTGATGTCATGCCTGAAAGCAGGAGGAGGTCCTCAAGCTAGGGAACACCGACGAAGCAACACAATTCCTGACTCCAGGCATGAAGGGGGAGCTCTAAACCTGACTTCAGGGGAGCTGCCCTGACTCTGGCATGAAGGAGGGGTTAGGAGTTCGTCTGAGGAGAGGGAAAGGAGAGGACATCAAGGAGAGCTCTGGGGAGTGGAGCTGTGACTGAGCTCACCCCAGAGTGGAGCGCTAGAGAAAGGATGCCAGAATCCTTGGTTGTGTGGGTGCTGAACACTTCGGCAGCTGAATCTGGAGGGCAGGAGGCTGCAAGTGTCCTGGCCACACCAACCATCCAGCAGCACAACAGTATACGAGAGCCCGGAACTGCCACCAGTGCAGCTACACCCGTGATAGACTCGAGCTGTCTGCCATACAGGTGAGGAACTATCATGCAGGAAGAGGGCAGCAGCATAGATCTAAGCACAAATTCAGACTTGGTGGAAACCGGTCACCTTCAGGAACCCAGGGATCCATGGGCATATGTGATAGAGGTGAGCAGCCAACTCTATTTTCCTTTTTCCCTCATATGTATAGATCTAAGCAGCAGGGACCTAAAAGGAGAGCACAGAATGAAGGCCTCTGAACCCACCTGACAAGGTGGACCCCAATTGCTTCCAGGCTGTCCACATCTTTTCTACCACCTGTTACCGGTGCCCCAGATTGCACCATCATCTGCCAAGTAAAGATGACAAAAATTGCACTTTTCTGTGTCCTCTGCTTATTTTCTGCACCCTATGTCCTGCACCCCAACTATCACCGCTGCTTTAATAGACTGTTCCTTCTGCCCTGGGGCCCCACTCCAACTGTGGGGAGCGATACCATCCCGGCTGCACTATCATCTGTCCCAGCAGTCCACCCCTGGCCGAACACCACAGGTGGCATCACATTCATCCCCAGTAAATACTACCCCCTTTTACTGTACGGCAGGGCCACAGAGCCGGGTCTCCGCCACTGTGACCTCCAAAAGAACTGACCGGCTTGGTTACAGAGAACCCCAGGGTGCTGGTGGGCAGTGCACCCACACAAGGGTTATATTGTGCGCACAGGTTTGTCCAGCACAGAGGGCTATATGTGCCAGCACAGAGGGCTATATGTGCCAGCACAGAGGGCTATATGTGCCAGCACAAAGGGCTATATGTGCCAGTACAAAGGGCTATATGTGCCAGAACAAAGGGCCATATGTGCCAGCACAGAGAGCTATATGTGCCAACACAGGGGGGTTATATGTGTCAACACAGGGGGACTATATGTGCCAGCACAGGGGGGCTATATGTGCCAGAACAGGGGGGGCTATATGTGCCAGCACAGGGGGGGCTATATGTGCCAGCACATGGAGGATATATGTGCAAGCACAAGGGGTCATATAAACGATGGGGAACTATGTACCAGGATAACGGTTATATATACCAGCATGAGAGACATATATATGATTTGTAAGACAGACACTGGCATTATAAGATGAAACCCATTTAACATAAAAAAAATATTTTTTTTTCTTTTTTCCTTCACCAAATTTGGGGTGCGTTTTAAAATCAAGTACGTCTTATAAAGCAAAAAAATATGGTGTGTGGACAGAAGTCTTTTTCAGGTTACAATTTAAGACAGCTGTCGTTAATGCAGGTATCAAGTTGATTAGGAGTGTCTAACTGGTCTGCAGGAGCTAGAACTCTTAAGGGGCCGTCACACACGTCAATATCGCTTGCAACATCGCTGAAAAGTCACATGTTCAGCGATGTTGCTAGCGATATTGCAAGTGGGTCGTGCTGTGTGACAGCATGATGCAACTGCGATAAATCGCTGGTTGCAAGTTGTCAGGTTTATGAACATGTTCATAAACCTGGCGATCTTGCCCCAACGATTAGGCTGAATCGCGACGTCTGACACCGCAATAGCGATGTTGGCGGTGATACAGCCTATTCCGCACCATTACTGCGGATCGCTTGTTGGGTTGATCCTAGCCCAGCAAACGATGGCTGTGCCCACATCGCAGCGCCGGCACCGGCAACATCTGCCTGTGTGACACCAAGGCTGCGATGTTGGAAGCGACCGCGTAACCGCGGCATCGCTTCCAACATCGCAGCCTTGGTTGCTGTGTGTGACGGCCCCTTTAATGCTTGGTAGGGGATCAAATACTTATTTCTCTCTTCAAAATGGAAATCCATTTATATAATTTAGGCAATGTGATTTTTTGGATTGTATTTTTGATATTCGAACTTTCACTGTTAAAATTAATATACCTTTAAAATTATAGACTGGTCATGTCTTTGTCAGTGGGCAAAATTACAAAATCATCAAGGGATCAAATTATTATTTCCTTATCTGTTCATCACTGTTGGTAGATGCTAGAATAGCTAGATCGAGCTTACTAGTGTCCTGCTGCTTGCTTCTGGGGCTGCCCATTAAGTTTCATGCATATTCACTGCACTGACCGACAACAGCCAATCACAGATGCTCACTCTCTGTGAGAGCATCTGTGATTGGCTGCTGCAATCAGACTGCATTTCCACAATCTGGACGGTGATTGTGCTTGGTTGCCATACACATTAGTGTATGTCAACCATCCTGCCATCATAGTGTGCTAAATAAATATATAATTTAAAAAAAAGCATATGACTTCGCTGTATTTTTAGTCTAACACAGATAAAATGGACAGCTTAGCGCTGCCACCGTCGGCTGCCTAATTTTATCTAGGCTGGCAAAAAAATGCTTAGTATATGAAAAAGATGCAGGTGGCACTCACTGGGCTTCAAATCAGTGCAGGTTTTATTCCAACATCGGAAACAAGGGTTACATAGTGCATGGAGGAGAGGTTTAGCAGAGCAGACTATGGTCGTATCGTTCCGCACTTATTTGTGCTTCAACGGGTCCTGTAATGCTTAGAGCTCCACCTTATTTTTAATTGCCAGCCGATGTAAAACTAGGAAGCTGAGGTTGGTATTCTCAGCAGACTAAGGGCCATCATTTTAAGGCCCCCACATGCTAAAGAATAGCAGCTTGCAATCGCCTCTTAAAATGGCGCATTAATTGAAGCATCATTTCAAGGTGCTTTACCCTGATCTTCTAGTAGTTCTGGTGGCAGTGGCATGCTGTGTAATAAGGGGTTAATGCCAGCTTTGTATTGCCAGCTGGCATTAAGCCCGAGATTCTTAATGTCGGGCCAATATTAGACTCGGCCAATAAGAATTTCAAATGAATAGCAAAGAAGACACAACACAGATAGCAAAAATATTTTTTGCAAGTAAAGGAGAAATACTGGGCACCTACCGGGTTCGGGCTAGAGCGTCTTCCTTGCGTGCGGGTTGCAATCTCCAAAAAAGGTACCCCTCAGAGGTGTTGCTCGCCTGTGTTGCAGGAATCCAAATATCCAAGGAGAAAAAAGCCAGGTGGCACTCGTTGATTTTCTATGATCCCTTTATTAGTCTAGTAACATACAAGAGTTATTCCAGCGGAGAGAGGGAGTGGGGAGCACGGACGACGACTGCCATTTCGCGGGAAAATGACGCTTCCACAGGTCCAGTTCCTGTCACATGACTATTAACCCTCCTATTTAAAGAGGAGGTTCCCTATACGTCATAGTGATTAAACAACAGGTGGAAATTAAAAACAATTTCAGCGAAATGCATATCCTATCTTATTATTACATATTCATCAAAATATTGGACACAAGTATCTCCTCTAGATCTTAATTTTTCATTAGCATATTAAAAATCCGATCGATATTATACTCGTTTGGAATTACCTATCCCGTAATTATAAGTTGCTAAAAACCTTTATTTTATCAAAAATCCTTTTTTGCCCTTCAATTTTTCTATTTGTTTTATTTTTATTCACATTATACTATCATATTAGTTATTCAGATTGTTATTAAGTATAAGGGTACTGTTACACGTCGCAATATCGCAATGCAACATCGATAAAAAGTCACATGGTGTGGTCATTGCAGTTGTTGGTGCATTGTGTGGTGTAACAGGGCAATGCGACTGCTATAAATCGCAGGTACGATATTGCAAGAAGATTGTGCAAGCCCTTCAACCGTACAATGTTGCATATGCGATCTGGCATGATTGTGCTGTGTGACGGCGCAACTAGGATCTTGTTTGCGATTTCACAAGTTGCACAAGCAAGCCAATAGGAGTGCCTGTGGGTTGTGTTTTCCGCGCCCCATCTACGCCGATTGGTGGCTAGTATTGGATGCCGATTGGATGGCCCTGCAAAGGAGCCATATTGGATTATGTGTGCGTACGCCACTTCATTCATTGACTTCTGCATTTCCTCAATGTTGCGAAAATGCATGTATACAAGGCGAATCATTGTCAAACACCTCCTTTAACATAGTGTCGCCAAAAAAGTAAACTACTGGCCAAAAGTGCCATGTCAGTATGTGAAGCCCTCATTGATGCTAGCTACAATCTCCCATCCCACATGTCGTACATACATTAAAATGTTAACACAAGTCTAGCCACTTATTGCAATAATAGCCCAGATATGGGGTGGCCATGTGCGACGCCTGAGCGGTTTACATTTTATTTGATGCTGTGGCGTTCACTGTGGTCATCCACTATGTGTGGGCGACTCCTTTGCGGACAGAGAAGTTTATACAGCGTCAATACTCTGCGCCATGACTTCATTACGTCGTTTTGCGGCGGGCCCTGCCTTCTAGGTGCTCTACAGTCCTCTGCATAAAGATGTCTGACGCACAGCGCTCTGAAGCATGGGGAGTGCCCGAGCTACTCCTGCTCTTTGACTACTTGGACAGGCTGGAATACTGGTGCGAGTTCCCACGTCAGCACCCACGGCTGCATAAGATGCGCATTGTGCGCAAAGTACAGAGGGCCCTGCTTAGGAGACTGCAAGTGGTGCGGACGCCTAAGCAGATCATCAAGAAGGTGGCGGACATGAAGTATAAGGCGAGGGACCGCATGGCCGCCATCCGCGCCCACATTCAGACTCTGCGTGGTGAGTATGATGTGATAACACATACACACATGTCTACTCACACCACAATATACATGATTTGGCCTACATGGAAGTGCACCCTATCAGTGTGGCAGAACTCCTGATGCTGATGCCTGCTGGGTGTTCATGTGTTGGTCCTGCAGATACATGCACTAGGGCCATCACACAGTAATGTGTGTAGCATGCCATACAGTCAAGATTGTTGTGCCCAATTCACTAACAACACACATAGGTGTGACTCAAACCTTGAAGTCAGCATGTGCATATTGTCAGTGATGTCATGGAACACAGCACACAAAATGTCACATTGTCCCACAATCCCTAAATCTCGCAGCACATAACCTTCTGGTTATTTGACACACAAATCTATGCCCCATAACTCTCTGGTTGTGTGCCTTTGTGCCAACTAAACACACACTCACTGTAACATCATGTTCTTAATATGTTGTGGTCCACTAAGAAATGATGGATTCCTATGTTGCCGAACATCCTGTCATTGTGGGACTGTGCTTGTCGGCCCATGCGTATGGTAAAGTGAATGTCCAAAAGTGCTGCGGATAAAGCTTCATGACTGAATTGTGTGTCACAACAACGTAGTTTGGCAACATTCAAAACCTGTGTGTGCTGTGTGCCAAGGACACCTTTATCCTTTCGACATATACATATATGACGTTGCTACAATTGTTCAGATAATCTTTCAGTCCCCTTGTACCCCAGCTTCAAATGTCCGGCACATAATGTCATAGTTACACAAAGGCCATTAGGCAGAAATCAGTTTATGTGTATATCAGTTCATAAATGCCACAATAATGCTCCCTTTTTAACCAACAGATGCTGACGAGCCAGCAGAGGCCTCCCCACTGGCTTCCCCTGCTGCATCAGCCTCCTCACCGGTCTCCCCTGCAGCATCCCAATCAGGGTCAACACTGGCCTCACCACCGGCCTCCTCGACTGCATCCCAACCAGGGTCAAGAGCAGCCACCCCACCGGCCTCCCCAGCTGCAGCCCAAGCAGGCTCAACACCAGCCTCACACTCTGCCTTCTACTCTGTGATAGGTAAACACACCCCATCACCCACAGAGTCCCCCATTGAGCATGCTGGCTTGGATCTGTCCGGTAAGCGTCCAAGGCCAAACAAAATTGCTTGGGATGTTTGTTTTTGGATCAGCAATGTGTCAAATAATACATACATGACATCTATGTTGTCTTATTCTATATGTGTAGCCATAACAGCTCGAGCCCTGGGTTGGTCCCTTAGCCACTCCCCCTCCCCGGAGAATGGTGGCTTTGATGTAGTGGGTAAGTTATGTTGTGTCACACAAAAACATCCTGCTACACACATGTGGTCGGTTTTTGGAATGATGGCTTTCTTTCATCACTATAGGTGTTCCATCATTGAGGGACCTGATGCAGGCCCACCAAGAGGCCAACTGACAGCTGCGTCATGCCACGGCCAGCTACAGGTCCTTGGTGCCATGATCCAGAGGGACCTTGAGCACCAGGAAGCCTATGGGCCTGGGGGCCAACATTAGGGATGTTGAGGGACAAAAAATGTCATGTTGGCATACCACCATTTTTGTCATGTTGACAAGGTTCTTGTTGCTGTTTTTTTAACACAGCATTGTTTGGAATTAGGGACTCAACGTGTCCATGGACTCAATGTGTCCATGTTAAAGGGGCTAAAATCCCTGCTTTAGGCTCAGGCCTTATACATTTGGGAAAAAATTTTAGAGCAAAAAAAAAATTGTTACGCCTTTAGGCACACCGACAAAATCGAAAAAGGGCTGTTGCAAAATAAAACTTGCAACAATCCCACATGTTGTGGTTACGTTATTTACCAAAATGACGCTACATCATTGTAGCAAAGTATATGTTAACACGATGTAGCACCCAAAAAGGAGAAAACAGTCTGTCTGGGGTTCCCAAAACTGACATGTGTGGTGTGCATCCTTCAAAATACACACCGGACAAAGACAACACACTGCCTGCCTGCAGTCACACATACCCAATGGTCATTTTGGCTTTATGCCGCCTAATGGCCAAAACCTATGTGTACACCACAGATAACAAATGCGTAACCCCTAAAGATTCTACTTTGCCCCGTGGTTGGGTTTCAAATTGCTCGACCATTGTATTTTGCAGTGAACATCTACCTAAACCTGTGAATGCCACACATGATTTAGAAATGTTACATCATTCATATACCTCACCATGTAGTAATGTGTATGTGCCGTGAAAAGGTGTGACACATCTGTCTCTTGCCTTCACCACACCGTTACATTGTGTAGAAGAATTACCCATTAGTAGGTGGCCAAGAACACAGAGTATTATGTTTTGAAAACACAAAGAAAACATAAACGAAATACAAAAAATGGCCTCTGGCCAAAATCAACAGGCCACAAAGGAACCAGCCACATACCTATTGTTCATAACATCCCCAATACTGTTGGTATGCAGCTGCAGGATCTGACGTGGCTGCTTCAGCCACATCCCTTGCGGGAAGTGGTTGTGGTCGATGCCGAGGGAAAGGTCTTCCAGGATCCCTCGGCACCTCAGGAGTAAGTCCAGGCACAAACATAGCCAGTGGTGGTGGCTGATGGAACACTGACGCTGCTGGGGGGCTGAACCACGATAGTCTGCGAGTTCAGTGTCCCATTCTCAACCGCCTCCAGGGCTAGGTAGATCACCCTCTAGAGGTCAAAAGGTTGTTGATGGCCCAGCCGGGACACCCGTTCACTAACTAGCTGCCCAATCCCAGTGCGAGGGATCCTCTCCATGTTAAGCAGCACCCTCTTAGCCCAATCGCCCAGCTGGGTAGGGGGTGGCAATGGTCTCCTACGCCTCACCCCCTCACCGGGCCGAGGGTGCTGCACGGCGGGACTGGGATTAGGCTCCAAAATCCCCCCAGATGTTGTTGGGGGACAACAAGCGTGGCACATACACCTTCCCCGTTCCACTCCCGGACCACGTTGACTTATAAACTTCATTGAGCTCCCTCTTATACACTGTGCGCAGGTTTCGGATCTTCTTCAGCACAAATGCCTCATCCACCCTCTCCCCAGGGTTGTGCTGCTGGGAGAGGGTGATGACCTGGTCATACGCCACTCCCTCCACCTGAAGGTTATTGTAATCAGGTGATGTGGTCTGCCAGAAGCACTCTAGTTCTTGGTACTTGGTTATGAAGGCCCGGACAAACTCCTGGTTCTCAGCCATCTGAAAAATCAAATTACAGACATGAAGACACACACCTGTATGTATCATGTTGTTTCAGCTAGGCAATCCTGGGTACATGTGGTTCGGGGGCCACATCAATTGGCTATCACTAATTTAAAAGTAATAAAACACATTACCCAGGCAACAAAACACACATTAACATCAATGCCATACAGTACATACATAGGGCTGTAGGCTACTGGAGGAGGATAATGTGAACTTAGCCTTACTTTTTGTAAGCCGCACAGGCAATGGCCATTGTTGTATGTATGATGTGTATTTTAACCCAAAGGGAACTAGGATTTGGTTTCAGATACTTTACTATCACATGGCCTTTAAAAGTACATGCATCAATAGTGTGAGCCACAACATATATGATGTTAACTGTGGCCGTGTACATTATGAGGAATATGCCATTCAGGGGATGCTCCTAGCAGCTATGAAGGCTATATGGCCCATTAGGACACATAGTTAGTATGACCTAACACCAACAACATTACCACATGGTAGAGGATTGAGTGCTAATCTCAGCCCATACAGAAAGAAGAGATGCTGACGATGCAGAGTTATCAATACATACCATCAGCCCTGCAGTGCCAGAAGAGGAGACGCTACCACGTTGTGCTTCCATGTGCAACAGGCCGGATGTGCGACATCCATCTTTTAAAGGGCGCTCAACCAATGACATCGCAATAGAGTCGTCCAATCAGCGACGTCGGGCGTGGTAACGCCAAGGCAAGATACAATTCGACGACGCAAGCGGGTTGTGATTGGTGGCTTCACACATAAAAATGGGGAAAGGCTGAATGGTGTTGTGTTTACTGCCCAGAGCCATTGAGTAAGTACTGATGTGCACAACTATTTGGGGATATTCATCTTAACTGCGTGTTGTAAATTTTCCTGCTCCTACACTTGGCGCTAATGACCACCAGGACCTCCTGGCCCATTCAGCCACTGTTACCAGTTCCTTTTAGGCTATAGGCTACATATTCGGGACTGTGTGGGTGGTAGCAACATGCTGTTTTGTGCGTAGTCACTGAGCACCCATTTTGTGTCAGTAACCCTGTATTGACAACGAGAGTGTGGGTAAGTTCAAATATGGACTCTACCAAAATGGAAATGTTGCAACATCGGTTGCCCACACACATCGCATGCTAACTGATCCCAGTACATGCAGCCTTGGGGATTGTACATCTGACATTGGCCATGTTCACACACATGCGTTTTTTTGACCATCTCTGCGTTTTTGGGCTGTTAAAAAAAACGCAGGTGCGTTAACGCAGGGTACATTTGAGTGTAGCTGCGTTTTTCAGCTCCATTTGCGTTTTTTACCCCTAGTCCAAAAAACGCTGCATGCAGCGTTTTTGGGTGCTGTAAAAAAACGCATGTGCGTTTTTCCAAAAACGCATGCGTTTTTTTAACATGGGGCCCTATGGGAAACGCATGCAAAAACGCATGGTACATTAGTACCTTTTAGTGCCATTCAAAAACGCATGCGTTTTCCATAGGGGCCCATGTTAAAAAAACGCATGCGTTTTTGAAAAAACGCACATGCGTTTTAACATGGGGGCCCTATGGGAAACACATGCGTTTTTAAAAGGCACATTCATGCACCCTTCGTTAACGATTGCGTTTTTGCCTGCGTTTTTGGTGAAAAAATGACTAAGTCCAAAAACGTGGCAAATCCTTTCAGACACACAAGGGACATTTTTTAGCACTCTTAAAAAAACGCAAGTGCTTTTAAGAGTGCTAAAAAAAATGCAAATTGTGTGTGAACATAGCCATTTATATAAAGACACGATAATGCATCTGCAAGCATTACCCTCTTGTGATGTGTAATGTAGTTGACCCAATTCAGTGTGTTTGGTGAGTGAAAAACACTTTGCTTTCATACATAATGAGTGTTGGCAGCCATGGGACACATCTTGGGTTCACATATGTGTAGTAGGTGTTATGTTCTATGTCATACTGTAGTGGGTTCTATAGGCAAGATGTACAATAATTAAATGGTATGTGACGTAACAGGCAAACCATGTAAGTGTGTATTGGAGGGGTATGAAAGGACTATGTACATAGGCTAGTTGATGAAGTGTGTTCTCGTTATGCCTCCATGTGCTTATATTGTTTTTGTTACTTTTCTCATTCCCAGAGCCTTGCTAACAGACATTGGACATCATGCATTGTGCCGCAATGGTAGTAGTGGCTGTGTCCATGGTGGATGATGCCTTGTTGACGGATGAGAGGACTGAGAGACTGTGGAGGCGTAGACGACGGCGTGTGTGGTCTCGGGCTTGACTCCTGCAAAGGCGCCACCCTGAGTCACATAGGCCTTGTCCGTCAGCTGGAGGACAGGAATCCGCAGGACTTCAGGAACTATCTAAGGATGTCCGAGGACTCTTTCAAATTCCTCTTGGACTTTGTTACACCACATATTGCCCGTGAGGACACTGTGATGAGTCGAGCTGTTCCAGCAGAGGAGCAGTTGGCTGTGACTGCGTTTCCTGGCAACAGGGCGCACGATAACTGACCTGCAGTATTCTGCTGCAGTCTCACGCCCACTGCTGAGCCACCTAATCCCTGAGACGTGTGAAGCCATTGTGAGGTGTTTCTTGCCAACCTATATGCGTTTTCCAACAACCCCCGCGGAATGGTTGGAAGTTGCCACAGGCTTCCAGGAGAGGTGTTAAACTATATCAAATTGTGGGGTCTTGGTTTGTCTTTTGGTCCAAAACACGTAAGCTTGTGAGCCCCTACACGGCTCCCCACGGATCACAAGTCCTATCCACTAAATTTTTATCTCAAGTGAGCAAAGGACAAAATAGAAAATAAATCTTACCACAGCAGATTCTGGTCAGACGACCATTGCACTCAGTGCTGTATGCAGCTCTGCCCAGGTTTTAACTGAAGGCTTTGTGAATGCAAGACACCAGCCCCAATCACTAACGACCTCCATTCACACAGAGGGAGTGACTACTGGTTGTCCTGCACACACAATGGGCTCCATATAGGGCGCAGTTCACACAGGCTTGCACAGTGTATGCCCAGCCTCTTACATTAACCCCCATCTCAGTAGGCGGGCTGTTACGGCATTCAACACCGTTACCTGCGACAGAACAAACGCACCCATACGGCCCAGCTGCACACAGCAACAAAAAGAGTGCAAGAAAAACCAAAAATGACAGAAAACTGACATTATGGAAATTTAGTTAGTTTTAAACTATATCAAATTGTGGGGTCTTGGTTTGTCTTTTGGTCCAAAACACGTAAGCTTGTGAGCCCCTACACGGCTCCCCACGGATCACAAGTCCTATCCACTAAATTTTTATCTCAAGTGAGCAAAGTGTGCAGGACAACCAGTAGTCACTCCCTCTGTGTGAATGGAGGTCGTTAGTGATTGGGGCTGGTGTCTTGCATTCACAAAGCCTTCAGTTAAAACCTGGGCAGAGCTGCATACAGCACTGAGTGCAATGGTCGTCTGACCAGAATCTGCTGTGGTAAGATTTATTTTCTATTTTGTCCTTTGCTCACTTGAGATAAAAATTTAGTGGATAGGACTTGTGATCCGTGGGGAGCCGTGTAGGGGCTCACAAGCTTACGTGTTTTGGACCAAAAGACAAACCAAGACCCCACAATTTGATATAGTTTAAAACTAACTAAATTTCCATAATGTCAGTTTTCTGTCATTTTTGGTTTTTCTTGCACTCTTTTTGTTGCTGTGTGCAGCTGGGCCGTATGGGTGCGTTTGTTCTGTCGCAGGTAACGGTGTTGAATGCCGTAACAGCCCGCCTACTGAGATGGGGGTTAATGTAAGAGGCTGGGCATACACTGTGCAAGCCTGTGTGAACTGCGCCCTATATGGAGCCCATTGTGTGTGCAGGACAACCAGTAGTCACTCCCTCTGTGTGAATGGAGGTCGTTAGTGATTGGGGCTGGTGTCTTGCATTCACAAAGCCTTCAGTTAAAACCTGGGCAGAGCTGCATACAGCACTGAGTGCAATGGTCGTCTGACCAGAATCTGCTGTGGTAAGATTTATTTCCAGGAGAGGTGGCAATTCCCAAACTGCGGGGGTGCATTGGATGGCAAGCATGTGAGGATCACACAACCCCCCAACAGCGGGTCATATTATTTTAAATATAAAAGTTATTCCAGTGTGGTCCTTTATGTCCCTTGTCAATGCAAACTATGAGTTCCTCCTTGGGGATGTGGGGATGAATGGGCATGTGTCTGATGGGGGGTTTTGGCACAGACCTCCTTTGGTTGAGACCTTGTTAGCGGCCAGCTGAACTTACCCCCAATGATGACACCACTGAACATCTTAACTTTGCCTTTGTGGGGGATGAGGCCTTCGCACTTCATGCAAACTTACTACGGCCATATCCCCAGGGGACTCTGACCCTGAGCAACGCCTTTTCAATTACTGGCTATCCCGGGCACGTCGTGTGGTTGAAAATGCGTTCAGATTCATGGCCAATAGATTCCGCTTGTTTCATAGTGCTTTAAATATGAAACTGGAATCAATCCAAATGGTAGTGATGGCGTGTTGTGTACTGCATAACTTTCTGCGTCATAGGGATACTCAATCATACACACCAACAAGTTACGTGGATTGTGTGGACTCCACAACTGGGGAACTCATGCCAAGTGAATGGAGTGCAAACGACCCTGGCATAGCGCCACTCCAGCCGTTCGGCCAGGGCCAACATCAGCAGGATGCCAGGAGCAGCAGAGACAGCTACTGCTCGTATTTCAATGGCCCTGGGGCGGTGGCCTGGCAGGACCACCAGATGTAAGGGGTGTGTGATGGGTCCACACTGTCCAATGTGTGTTTCTTTATGTTTTGGATTCACAGACATTGATTTCTAAGTTATGGCAGAATTAGCCAGTATTTGATTTTTGTATTATGTTACTTGTGTGATGATAACACTTTTTTTTGTTGTGTGTTTGTTGTTGTTGTTTTTATTTGTGTGGCCACACTCCTAATATATTTTGTTCTGATCAGACAAAAGTGTGTGATTCTTTTATTTGTAGCTGACCACAGCATATCACATAGCATTATGGTGTGCTCTGAGGTGTGAGACTACAATGTTATTTGAGGGTCCCTGCGCCATTGTGTGCACAGGTACTCTACACATGTGTGGCGGAAGCCAACACACTGTATGGTGCTTGTATGTTTTCCTGTCCAGATTGCTGCATGTAGACATGGGTATGTGTACACATACATGGACATATGTACATATCTGGCAAAACATACATACATTTGGCAGCCACATAGTTTGGATAATGCTATGTGATGTGTATAGACATGTCCATACTTCCTGTGTGTAGCTTACCAACTTCTACAGTAGACGGACAGAATGTCGATACATTTAGCCGAAACACACTGCAGTACACTAGCGTGGCAGTCTGCCAGTTTGGCGATGCAGTAGCGTGTTGCTGGAGCTGATACTCATCACATATGACATCAGTTTCAAGATGATATAATGGGCAATAGCATCCATGTCGCCACCATATTGTCTGAGATGGCTGACCAATGGTAACGCTCTTTCGCCGTCCAATCGGAATGTTCTGGGCGTGGTTAAAAGTTAACTCAGGTACGCCTATGTGCTAAGCTGAGTGAAAAGTACACCCACATTGCTTATGTGGTTGTGCTGTGTGACAGCACAACTACGATCTGAAGAATCGGCTGCCCAATTTGCCAGCCGACTACCGGACACCGGATCGTTGGAGGTTGGAGGTGTGATTGCTATGTGTAACATCTCCTTTGCGATCTTGGACAAGTGCCAAAAACGTGCGCGCTCACGTGAAATTGTATGCAATATCGGATATTGCGATGTGTAACGATACCCTAAGTGTTCATAGGATATTGTGCACAGCTATCGAGGTAATAGACCTCAGGTTTTTAATTGCCTTATTCTCTCATCTGGCTCTCCTTCATTACCACTCATGCAGATCACCAAACATAAGTGTCAATGTGTCCCTGCGAGATTCAAGCATATGCTCTGCAGACAAGCTTCCACCTCCAGATAGCAGTCATTCCTCTTCATTGACATTGCTTTTGGGTTTAGGCACTGTATTAAAAAATATTTTAGCAGATATTATTATGCACCTAGATAGCACATTTGTGTTTATAAACTGGTGCTAAAAGGTAAAACAATTACCTATAACCTTTTGGGCTTCTTACCATGCAATCAATTCTCTACTCCGCCCGCCCGCTCCCCCTCCATCACGCCTTATCTCTGCTGAAGACTTTGCCTCCTACTTCAAAGAAAAGATTGACAGACTCAGAGCCAGCTTTGATCCCCTGTCCTCACAGCCTCCCCTCTCGCCTATACTGCCCTCTCCTTCCATCAACTGCTTCCCCCCCATAACTGAAGACCAGCTCTCCTCCCTCCTGTCAAAATCACACCTCACCACCAGCGCCCACGACCCGCTCTCATCCCACCTCATCGCCAACCTCTCCTCCGTTATCATCCCAGCTCTGACTCATCTTTTCAACCTATCACTCACCACCGGCACATTCCCCTCAGCCTTCAAACATGCCTTGATCACACCCATCCTCAAAAAAACCCTCCCTTGACCCCATGGCTGTCTCCAACTACCGCCCTATATCTCTCCTCCCCTTAGCCTCTAAACTACTTGAACAGCACATCCACTCTGAGCTGTCCTCTCACCTCTCCTCCTGCTCCCTCTTCGACCACCTGCAATACGGTTGCAGACCACTCCACCCCACGGAAACAGCACTGACCAAAGTCACCAATGACCGACTGACTGCCAAAAGCAAGCGCCACTACTCTGTCCTCCTCCTCCTTGACCTGTCCGCGGCCTTCGATACTGTTGACCACTCCCTTCTACTTCAGATCCTGGAATCTCTTGGCATCACGGACCTTGCCCTCTCCTGAATCTCCTCATACTTAACGGACCGGACCTTCAGCGTCACCAACTCCCACACATCCTCCTTGGCCAACCCCCTATCTGTCGGGGTCCCCCAGGGCTCAGTGCTAGGACCATTACTCTTCTCAATCTATACTCTCGGCCTAGGGAAACTCATTGAGTCCCATGGCCTCCAGTACCACCTCTACGCCGACGACACCCAAATCTACCTATCTGGACCTGACATTGCCTCCCTACTATCCAAAATTCCGCAGTGCCTGTCCGCCATCTCCTCCTTCTTCTCTGCTCGCTTCCTTAAGCTGAACATGGACAAAACCGAATTCATGGTCTTCCCCCCCAAGCCGTTCACCCTCACCACCTGGCACCCAACCTATCCATTGTCATCAGCGACTGCTCTCTCTCTCCAGTCCCCCACGCCAAGTGCCTCGGGGTTATTCTTGATTATAGCCTCTCCTTCAAGCCCCACATCCAAGCCCTCGCCACTTCCTGCCGACTCCAGCTCAAAAACTTCTCTCGGATCCGCACTTTCCTTGACCACGACACCGCTAAAACCCTTATTCACGCTCTCATCATCTCCCGCCTTGACTACTGCAACCTCCTGCTCACCGGCCTCCCCGCTACCTCCGATTCACCTATCTAATCTATCGTGAACTCCACTGCCCGCCTAATCCATCTGTCTCCCCACTACTCCCCTGTCTCCCCCTTTGACAAGCCCTTCACTGGCTCCCTGCTTCCCAGAGATCCCGGTTTAAAACATTAACCATGACATACAAAGCCATCCACTACCTGTCCCCTCCATACATCTCTGACATGGTCTCACGATACCTACCCTCACACAACCTGCGATCCTCCCAAGAACTCCTCCTCTACTCCACCTTCATCTCCTCTTCGCACAACCGCATACAGGACTTCTCCCGTGCATCACCCATACTCTGGAATTCACTGCCCCACCACATCAGGCATTCCCCTATCTTGGGAACCTTCAAAAGAGGCCTGAAAACCCACCTCTTCCGCCAAGCCTGCAAACTGCAATGAGACCCAGTCCACCGCACCGCTTCACGACAGACACCTCACCCTCCTACTGTATCCCCACCCGCCCCTCATAGACTGTGAGCCCTCGCGGACAGGATCTTCACCCTATTGTATCTGTACGTTAGAATTGTCTACCACCATTGTTACTTGTATTGTTACTATGTTACTTGTCCTACTCTGCCCTCTTAACATGTAAAGCGCTATGGAATATTATGGCGCTATATAAATAAATAATAATAATAATAATCAATGAAAGCGACAAAAGAGAAAGAAGGCTCTATCTCACAATAATTGCGGTAATTTTTAGAATGTAAAAAAAAATTATTTTTATTTTTATACATATTTCTTATTTTCCCATAAGCCTTTTTCACTTATTCATTAGGGATTTAAGAGTTGGTATTCATGAGACCTTGAGTGCAGTGAGATCAAGACCTCCATAATCCTACAAAATAAACGCAAGATCATTTTTGTCATTAATTCCAAGTGGACCACATGCATCAGCCTCTATAATCCACCTACTTTCATGTTACAAGAGTGACTTATGTAAGTCACCGCCTTTACTAGTGGGAATCATATGCTCCAAGCCTGTAAAAGAAAGTACATCTTGGTTACCTACATGGCATTCCCTCACATAGTTAATTAATCTGG
The DNA here is from genome assembly GCA_033576535.1 of Allobates femoralis. NCBI lineage: Eukaryota > Metazoa > Chordata > Amphibia > Anura > Aromobatidae > Allobates > Allobates femoralis. The sequence goes on along the minus strand of JARQOC010000004.1, from coordinate 481,227,251 downwards.
TGCATCCTATACCTGTGGACAGCGGTGTAACTAGGTTTCATGGCGCCTGGGGCAAAGATCTATTTTGGCGCCCCCCCCCCCCCCCCAGAGTAGGTGAGGAGCGGGGGGGGTGTGTGTGTGCTGCTGTCAGCCTTCAGCCCCGCCGCCCTTCGGTTGAGGAGCAGGGGGGGGGAGTGCTGTCAGCTTTCATGCCCTGGGCCGGCTCCAGGTTTTTGTGGGCCCTGGGCGAAACAGTCTCAGCGGGCCCCTTTAACAAATACCGCGATTCGTGAATCTAATATAGAAGCTGCGGGCTGTGTATATAATATACAGGCTCCTGGGTGGGCTGTATATATAATATTCAGGCTGTGCAGGGCTGAATATATTATCTGGAGGCTGCTGCTGGGCTATATATATTATCTGGAGTATTTGCCAGCACAGCACAGCCTCCAACTACATACAGCCTAGCAGCAGCCTCCAGATAATATATACAACCCAGCACAGCTTCCAAATAATATGTACAGCCCAGCACAGCCTCCAAATTATACATAGCCCAGCACATCCTCTAAATAGCCCAGCATAGCCTCTATAGAGCCCAGCACTGCCTCAAAATTATATATAGCCCTGCACAGCCTCTAAATACCCCAGGACAGCCTCTAAATAGCCCAGCACAGCCTCCAAATTATATATAGCCCAGCACATCCTCTAAATAGCCCAGCATAGCCTCTATAGAGCCCAGCACAGCCTCAAAATTATATATAGCCCAGCACAGCCTCTAAATACCCCAGCACAGCCTCTAAATAGCCCAGCACAGCCTCCAAATTTTATATAGCCCTGCAAAGCCTCTAAATACCCCAGCCCAGGCTCACTAGAGCCCAGGACAGCCTCCAATAGAGCCCACCATAGCCTCCATAGAGCCAAATTATATATAATTACCCACCGGACACCGGCACCCATCTGTGTGCTGTATTCAGAGTGAACTCCGCTCCAGGTCACTCTGCCTGGCCCTGGCTGCAGCCTGCACTTCCTCCGTACACAAACTTCTGAGATGGAGGCGGTGCTAGGCGGCATGGACACAACTGTGGACCGGAAAGGAAGAAGCGGAGACTGAGTGACGGGGGTCACCTCTTCTATGCGTTAGGAAGGAAGAGGAAGAGAGGGGGCGAAGTGCGGGTGCCTCATCTATGCGTTCCACATTGTGGAACGCATAGGCAGCGGCGGAAGTGACGGCGGAGTGGGGGCTGGCGGCATCAAAGCACCGTACCGCAGTCCGCGCCGGTAAGAATAGATAATACCGGCGCGATGCGGGCCCCTGCAGCCTTGGTAGGGGGGTGCCGCCGGCGCCCCCTCTGAGTTGCGCCCGGGGCAAAGGATCCGGCTGCACCCCCATAGATACACCCCTGCCTGTGGAAATTGATTTATAGTGCTCTTTAAATCGAATATATAGAGCTTATTATCTTACCAATGTAAAAACTTCCACATTTACAGATCACGGCATACACCACCCACTTTGCTTTACATGTGATGAATGTTTTTACTGTATGAGTGATGTGTCCAACCTGCTGGAATAAGTGTTGTATGTTACTAGACTAATAAAAGGATCATAGAAAATCGGCGAGTGCCGCCTGGCTTTTTTCTCCTTGGATATAAAAATATTTTATTACACTTTGCTACTTTTCTTGCTGAGATCCGCAGCGAGAAAAGATACACAGATGTAAGCGTAACCTTATACTTACCTCTGGTGAGAGCAACTACAACACTCACTTTATGTGATCTGTCCAAAGAAAGAAAGAGCAAATTGGACACTGATTTGGTACATGGATTACATTACATAAGAATGTCAAATGAACACTGGGAGACCTGGTGCTGACACTATTGGAATAGCCCTTACAGTGGCAGTGAATAAGGCTGCCTTCACATTTGCGTTTGCAAGCGCAGCGTATGTTGCGGATTTAAAAAACTAAATCCGCATGCGTATTGCTTACCTATCTTTATAATGGGGTACGCATTCATACGCAATGACATGCGTTTGTATGCGTATGTATGCGTTTGCGTACATGTGCGTTTAATTTCGTCCCCCTCAGAACGCAACAAGCAGCATTTTTTGGCGCCTGAAAAATCTGCAAGCATGCGCATGTGTACGCCTGCGTATAAACAACGCATTATTGTTAATAGGTACGCAAGCGTCCGCGTGGTCTTGCGGAAGTGTGCATTTGAAACGCATGCGTACCTTACATTGCCACTCCCCATGGGCGTTTCTGACAAAAAGAAACATGTTTGACACAAAAAAATCTGTAACGCATGCGGACAAAAAACGCATACGCAATGTACAAACGCAAGCATACGCACGCAAACGCTGCGTTTATTTTAAGCATTGTGTATATGCATGCATATGATACACGCAGCGTTTGCATGCAGATGCATGCGTTTTTGCATGCGTATGCGCATGCGCATTATACGCTGCTTTCTCAAACGCAAATGTGAAGCCAGCCTAAAAGTGTTATTACTTTTTAAGGGATAAACATGGTAATTGGGAAGGGGTTGTGTGAGTAGTGGACAACTTCTTTAAACTGTAAGTAATGAGAAAAAATGTAAATGCCAGAATTGGTTTACCTTTTCTGGCACTTCATTTCAATAATGGTGGGTTTACACGCCACGATATCGTTTCGATATCGCAACTCAATGGCGCGGGAGCGCGCAATTAGTGCACGTTTCACCCGCATCGCATTGACTGTTTAGACGCTGCGATATCGTAATAGAACGTCCGTGCGATGTCTCCGCCTCCCAATCCAGGATCGCATAGTTAACATGGGAGTGAATGGGTGACGTATCAAATCGCATCGTAATTGGGTGTTTACACAGCACGATCTGGCTTCAATCGCTATGCAATATCGGGGCATTGAATAGCACGCTCATTCGATCCCCGATATCGCATTGACATCGTTCCTGCATCGCATTGGACGTTCACACCATACAACGCAGGCACGATATCGGGTCCAACGATTGAACCACGTGACTTTTGATTGAAATTGTACTGCGATATCGCGACGTGTAAACCCGCCATAACAAAAATTCAAAACTTTGCATGCACTCCTAATTAGTAAAAATAAAATGGTCATCTCACCATTCAAAACAATAACATACTCTGATGCAGCTCCATAGAAGAAGAAAAATCATGGTACAAGTTTAAAAAATAGCATCACAAAAAACTGTTTTTCATTTAGAATAAATGATGAAAGTCCGCTATGGCCGTAATTGTAATGACATGTTCACAGGTAATTTTAACCTTATAATGATTACTATAAAAGCAATTTCCCAAAAAATGACAGAATTGACTTCATAACATACAGATTTAGGCTGGGGTCACAGTTGACATGAGTTTTTTTTAGTGATTTAACAAAACTCATACATTTTTTCATGTCAGCATGAATTTTTTTAAGGTGTGTGATGGCTCCCTGCGTTTTGGCTGCGTTTTTAAATCTGCACCAAAAAATAGTGCATGTACTATTTTTTGGTGCGTTTTGAAAAACTCATGCGTTTTCATAACATGGGCCCCTATGGAAAACGCATGCAAAAACGCATGTACAATTAGTGCCATTCAAAAACGCATGCGTTTTCCATAGGAGCCCATGTTATAAAAACGCATGCGTTTTCCATAGGAGCCCATGTTAAAAAAACGCATGCGTTTTTTTAACATGGGCTCCTATGGAAAACGCATGCGTTTTTGAATGGCACTAATTGTACATGCGTTTTTGCAGCGTTTCCCATAAGGCCCCATATTAAAAAACGCATGCGTTTTTGGAAATGCACCTAAAACTCACTTCTTCCCCACCAGCCACTAATCAACACCTGAAACCTATTCAGCTACAGATTTATTCAGAACCACAAGTCTGATCCAGACTTAGTCTGATCCATGTACCTTTCAAACTACATCTTTCAAAGTACATTTTCTAAGTACAATACTTAGAAAAAGACTAGACATCTATGACATATTATTCCATTCATCACTATTTGTATCTGCTGAATCATCAACCTCATGATCATCATCATCATCATCAACTAATTGGACTGTTTCCTCTTCCCACAGGTACGCTCTGTGAACTTCCACCCATCTCTCCAGCTTTGCAAATCTCACTGCTTAGATACTGTGCTTATAAGTGTTAGTGTTGTGAACTCACCATCTCTCAGCTTGCAATTACTGCTTAATACTCTTATAATGTGTTAGGTACCTCTTGAACTTCCACCCATCTCTCCAGCTTTGCAAATCTCACTGCTTAGATACTGTGCTTATAATGTGTGTTAGGTACGCTCTGTGAACTTCCACCCATCTCTCCAGCTTTGCAAATCTCACTGCTTAGATACTGTGCTTATAATGTGTGTTAGGTACGCTCTGTGAACTTCCACCCATCTCTCCAGCTTTGCAAATCTCACTGCTTAGATACTGTGCTTGTAATATCTATATATGTTGATATTTTCTTACCTTTCATGTGTCTGCTTTTTACCATTCCTCATGATCAGTGTTGCATGACCTAGAGTTAGTTCTCCAGCCCCTTTCCATGTTTTATTACCTCTGTGTAACCCCATCATCTGCTCACTTCTTCCACACCAGCCACTAATCAACACCTGAAACCTATTCAGCTACAGATTTATTCAGAACCATAAGTCTGATCCAGACTTAGTCTGATCCATGTACCTTTCAAACTACATCTTTCAAAGTACATTTCCTAAGTACAATACTTAGACATAGACTAGACATCTATGACATATTATTCCATTCATCACTATTTGTATCTGCTGAATCATCAACCTCATGATCAATCACATCAAAATGGAGTTTCCTCTTCCCAGTACCTCTGAACTTCCACATTCAGCTTGCAAATCACTGCTTTGTACGGCTTAAATGTTAGTGCTCTGTGAACTTCACCATCTCCCACTTGGCAAATCTCACTGTTAATCTTGCTATAATGTGTAGGTAAGCTCTGTGAACTTCCACCCATCTCTCCAGCTTTGCAAATCTCACTGCTTAGATACTGTGCTTATAATGTGTGTTAGGTACGCTCTGTGAACTTCCACCCATCTCTCCAGCTTTGCAAATCTCACTGCTTAGATACTGTGCTTATAATGTGTGTTAGGTACGCTCTGTGAACTTCCACCCATCTCTCCAGCTTTGCAAATCTCACTGCTTAGATACTGTGCTTATAATGTGTGTTAGGTACGCTCTGTGAACTTCCACCCATCTCTCCAGCTTTGCAAATCTCACTGCTTAGATACTGTGCTTATAATGTGTGTTAGGTACGCTCTGTGAACTTCCACCCATCTCTCCAGCTTTGCAAATCTCACTGCTTAGATACTGTGCTTGTAATATCTATATATGTTGATATTTTCTTACCTTTCATGTGTCTGCTTTTTACCATTCCTCATGATCAGTGTTGCATGACCTAGAGTTAGTTCTCCAGCCCCTTTCCATGTTTTATTACCTCTGTGTAACCCCATCATCTGCTCACTTCTTCCACACCAGCCACTAATCAACACCTGAAACCTATTCAGCTACAGATTTATTCAGAACCATAAGTCTGATCCAGACTTAGTCTGATCCATGTACCTTTCAAACTACATCTTTCAAAGTACATTTCCTAAGTACAATACTTAGACATAGACTAGACATCTATGGACATAATATTCACACTATTGTATCTGTGATATCAAACCTCATATCATCAAGCATCAACTAATTGACTGTTCCATTTCCCACAGTACCTCTGTGAACTCCACCCTTCTCTCAGCTTTGCAAATCTCCTGCTTAATACTTGCTATAATGTGGGTTAGGTAACCTTGTGAACTTCCACCCATCTCTCCAGCTTGCAAATCTCCGCTTAGACTTGCTTATATATGTGTGTAGTACCTTGTGAACTTCCCCCCATCTCTCCAGCTGCAAATCTCATCGCTTAGATACTGTGTACTATAATGTGTGTTAGGTACGCTCTGTGAACTTCCACCCATCCTCCAGCTTTGCAAATCCACTGCTTAGATACTGTACTTTAAGTGTTAGGTACCTCTCTGAACCTCCACCCATCTCTCACTTTGCAATCTCACTGCTAGATACGTGCTTGTAACTCTATATAGTTGATATTTTCTTACCTTTCAGTGTCTGCTTTTAACCATTCCTCATGATCAGTGTTGCATGACCCTGATGTATAGTTCTCCAGCCTTTCCATGTTTTATTACCTCTGTAACCCCACATCTGCTCCTTCTTCCACACCAGCCACTTAATCACACCTAACCTATCAGCTACAGATTATCAAACCATAAGTCTGATCCAGACTTAGTCTGATCCATGTACCTTTCAAACTACATCTTTCAAAGTACATTTCCTAAGTACAATACTTAGAAATAGACTAGAAATGGACTGGAAAAGACTGTCAGGTAAAGAAATATAAAGCCACCACAATGTTTCCATTCTAATCTCTTCCACCCTTACTACTTCATCTCATATTAACTCCTGCAATCCCTTCCACAAGTAAGGAACTAGTCATCAGTCCACCCTTCCTCCCCAGCCATCTGACCTCCCCTTGACTACTATTTCTCCCCATACTGGCTGTATCACCTTGTCCTCGGCTCCACCATCCTGTCCCGGACTGCTAGATCTCATCCCCATCCACATCTCCCCTGGACTGTAGCTCATACCTTGGTGGCATCCCACCCCGGACTGACCCCTGGATGCCTCACCTGTCCCACGGCTGCTCCATCAGCCAACCCAGCAATCGCCTCTGTCAACCCCGACCGCCTCGACTGATCCCCAACTTCCCCATCTGACCCATCCATCTGACCCCCCACCTTACATCTCATCCCCTGGTCATCACCTCATCACGTGACCGCTCCCCACTGATGACCATTCACCCACTACTACAACTTTCCCCACTCTGCTTCTGACCCCTGCTGCCACACTCACTCCCTGTTCTCCATATGCAATGTTCCCGCTACTCCTCACTCTCACTCCCATCCTCCTCCACTTCCTACTACCCCCACTTATCCCCCCTCCCAGCAACAAAATACTGCTCTCACCCTCTATCCTGCTGAACCACCTCACCCACTTCACCGACCTTTTCATTCACTTTCAATCCTCAATCACCAAACAAGCACGCCCGCCTCGCAAGTTCTCATGCTCCCACCTGCTAACCCTCGGCCTACTCCTCCTCCTTGCCGGTGACATCTCCCCCAATCCTGGCCCCCCCCGCAACATCCCAACAACAACCTTCATCCCGCGACCCACCGCCAACCCTCGCAACCTCACCACCACTTGCTCTCGCAACCCCACCAACATCAGACCCATTCCCCCAACCCATGCCCCACCTACCGCTCTACCCGGCGCACTCTGGAATGCCCGCTCAGTGTGCAACAAACTCCCCGACATCCATGATCTCTTTATCTCCAGGAAACTGTCATTCCTTGGCCTCACCGAGACCTGGCTCACCCCCTCCGACACGGCCTCCCCTGCTGCACTATCCTACGGCGGCCTCAGCCTGTCCCACACACCCCGTCCCTCTGGCAAACACGGCGGTGGAGTCGGCATACTGCTGTCCATCTCCTGCACCTTCAGCCCCATCCCTCAGCCCCCATCCGTCACTGTCCCCTCCTTTGAAGCCCACTCAGTCCTAATCTTCTCCCCCTGCAACCTCCAAATAGCCATCATCTACCGCCCCCCCGTACCCACCGCCTCCTTCCTTGACCACTTCACCACCTGGCTACTTCACTTCCTCTCCACTGACATCCCCTCCATCATCATGGGCGACTTCAATATCCCCATTGACACTCCCCGCCCAGCCGCCTCCAACCTTCTTTCCTTGACCACCTCCCTAGGGCTCTCCCAATGGTCCTCCTCTCCCACCCACGAACAAGGCCACACGCTTGACCTCATCTTTACCCGCCTTTGCTCCCTCTCTAACCTCACAACCTCGGTACTCACACTGTCCGGCCACCATCTCTTGACCTTCTCCGCCCTCTCCTCCCCTGCCACACTACCCCCTCTCCGCAAGCTTGATCACCCTCGCCGAAACCTAAAAGATCTTGATCTTCCTTTATTCTCTGAATCACTCCTCCCTCTCACCGACATACCCTGCGCTGACGACATTGACATTGCCACCACCCTATACAACACCACCATAACGAACGCTCTCGACCTAGCCGCCCCCCTCACTCTCCATGCTCCACGCATTAACAGGCAACCCTGGCACACCACCCTCACTAAAAACCTGAGACGGGCGTCCAGAGTCGCCGAGAGGAGATGGAAAAAGTCTCACACCCCCGAGCACTTTGCTCTGTTCAAGCAATCCATCACTGACTTCAAGACGGCACTCGCTACCGCCAAGCAAGTGTTCTTCTCATCCCTTATAACCTCTCTGTCCCGCAACCCCAAGCAGCTCTTCAAAACTTTCAACTCCTTACTTTGCCCACCTGCTCCTCCCCCTTCTCCCCTCATCTCTGCTGAAGACTTTGCGACCTTCTTAAAGGAGAAGATCGACAAGATCAGAAGCAGCTTCGGTCCACTATCATTCCCACCTACACTGCCCTCCTCCTCCATCAGCCACTTCCCCCCCATAACTGAAGACCAACTCTCCTCCCTCCTGTCAAAATCACACCTCACCACCAGCGCCCACGACCCGCTCCCATCCCACCTCATTCCCAACCACACCTCCATTTTCATCCCAGCCCTCACCCACCTCTTTAACCTTTCACTTAGCACTGGTACCTTCCCCTCGGCCTTCAAACACGCCCTAATCACGCCCATCCTAAAAAAAACCCTCACTTGACCCTACCTCTGTCTCTAACTATCGCCCCATATCTCTTCTCCCATTCGCCTCTAAGCTACTTGAACAACACGTCCACTCCGAACTGTCCTCTCACCTCTCCTCGTGCTCCCACTTCGACCGCCTACAGTCCAGCTTCCGACCACTCCATTCCACCGAAACAGCCCTGACTAAAGTCACCAACGACCTACTGACCGCCAAGAACAAACACCACTACTCCATCCTGCTACTCCTTGACCTGTCTGCCGCCTTCGACACGGTTGACCACTCCCTTCTTCTCCGGATCCTGGAATCCCTTGGCATCACCCACCTTGCCCTCTCCTGGATCTCCTCATACCTAGCGGACCGGACCTTCAGCGTCTCCCACTCCCACACCTCCTCCTCACCCTACCCCCTTTCTGTCGGAGTCCCCCAAGGTTCGGTCCTAGGACCCCTACTTTTCTCCATTTACACTCTCGGCCTAGGGCAACTCATCGAGTCCCATGGCCTCCAGTACCACCTCTACGCCGACGACACCCAAATCTACCTGTCCGGCCCTGACATCACCTCCCTACTCTCGAAAATCCCTCAATGCCTTTCCGCCATCTCATCCTTCTTCTCTGCTCGCTTCCTTAAACTCAACATGGACAAAACTGAATTCATAGTCTTCCCCCAAGAAATTCCACCCCACCTCCCAACCTATCCATCTGCGTCAACAACTGCCCCCTCTCCCCAGTCCCCCAAGCCAAGTGCCTCGGGGTAATCCTTGACTCTTCCCTATCCTTCAAACCCCACATCGAGGCCCTCTCCACATCCCTCCGGCTCCAGCTCAAGAACATCTCACGGATCCGCTCCTTCCTCACCCACGACACTGCTAAAACACTCATCCATGCTCTTATCATCTCCCGCCTTGACTACTGCAACCTCCTTCTCAATGGCCTCCCGGCTAACTCCCTCACACCTCTCCAGTCTATCCTCAACTCCACTGCCCGACTCATCTATATGTCCTCCCGCTACTCCCCTGTCTCCCCCCTCTGCCAAGCCCTTCATTGGCTCCCCGTCTCCAAGAGATCCCAATTCAAAACACTAACCATGGCGTACAAAGCCATACACAACCTGGCTCCACCATACATCTCCGACCTGGTCTCCCGATACCTACCCTCACGCAACCTCCGCCCCTCCCAAGAACTCCTCCTTTGCTCCCCCCTCATCACCTCTTCGCACAACCGAGTCCAGGACTTCTCCCGGGCATCTGCCTTACTCTGGAACTCCCTAGCCGAACACGTCACACTCTCCTACCCTGAGTAGCTTCAAGTGTCACCTGAAGACTCACTTGTTCCGTCAAGCCTAAAACCTGCCATGAGACCCAGGCGAACGCCCCATACCTGACATTCCCCCATCCTACTGTATCCTAACCCACCCCTCATAGACTGTGAGCCCTCGTGGACAGGGTCCCTGCCCCTCCTGTACGTCCTGATCGCCTAGATTTAGTGTACTTGTTCTTGTCTCCCTCATCCTCATGTAAAGCGCCATGGAACCTAATGGCGCTATATAAATAAATAATAATAATTATAAAATAAAACGCATGGTACTGTCACACATAGTTTTTTGCTATTAGGGCATGCGTTTTTTAACATGGGGGCCTATGGATGCGTTTTTTACATGATTTTTGAAAACGCAGGTCTCCAAAAACGCATGTGAAAAATGCAACTGTGACCTCAGCCTAATATAGCATTGCGAAATTGGGTGATCTTTCAATTTTTGGCTCAGGGAGCAGGAAAGCTAGAATAGGCCTTGTTTATAGGATTTAGGGTTGGCTATCATCATCTGTGCCATAGACTTTGAATGGAAAAGAACAGTGCACATGCTCAATGTGTTCTCCATTCAACTCCTGGCCATAGAATTGCACATAAAGTAAATAAAGGACCCCAGGTCTGGCAATTGGTTACTCCCACCAAACTAACAATTATCACCCATCAACTGGAAACTAAACTAGAGTAGATATACTGCATGATAAGAGGGTTGACTGATTTTAGATAAGGGAGCCATGGCAATAATCAGCTAATTGCTTCAAATCTGGCATCTGAGACCTCTGTCAAGCAGCAGTTTTGTTTAGCATAGGTTGATGCCACCTGATCATTTCACCCGCAGCAGCTGTGGCAATGAAAATGTGGTATTAAATGGTGACCATTCACGCAAAGCAAAAACAAGGGTCACTGCTTTTGACTAATTAGATCCAGACTGTGAGTAAGAGCCTCCTTCTATGACATCCATATATCCAAAAGGTAACTTTCTGCTGAAATAATAATACTGTCTGTATTAACACTACATGAAGATAATTTATACATATCTATAATATAAAACCCGAAGGCCACTTCCGGCCAATCCGGCCAACTTCCGTGATGGACTCCGGACCTGTGTAATCAGACCGGAACCGGAAGTGGGCGCTTTAGCGCCCACCAGACCCACTTTCAGAAGTTCCGGCGCCTCCTCTCTTCTCCGGCCCAGTCCTCCCGCTCCTCTCTCTGCCTCTCCGGCCCCGTCCTCCCGTTCCTCCTTCTCCTCCTCCGCCGCTAGGTTCTCATCCTCCCCAGTGTCGGAGCTCAGAGCGGAGGACATGCGGTTCTCCCGGCACCGCCCGCAGACGACCGGCATCAGCCGGTTGTCTCCCGCCCGCCACACATGCGGCCCCCCCACCCCTTTTCCTGCCCCCCGCGGTTCCTGCGGCCTCCCCGCGGCTCTCTCTGATCCCCCGTGGCTCCTGCGGCCCCCCCTGCGGGTCATCCTGCCACCCCCCCGCGGCTCCTGCGGCCCCCCCCTGCTTGCTTCTACTAAAAATAAAAAAAGCCTCATAGAGGATACTCACCCGTCCGCCGACACGCTCCATCTACGTCCTCTAGCTCCATGGCTCGCAGGACCTGTGGTTGCCTGGGAAACCGATCAGCTGATCGGTTTCCCAGCCAACCACAGGTCCTGCGAGCCGGCAAACGGCTGAGTATCCTCCCATCCATCCTGCCCCTCCCCCTGCCACCACCACCCTGCCCCTACCGCCCACCGGCTCCATCCTGCCCCCCCCCCCGCCCGCTGCATCTTGCCCCCCCCGGCTCCATCCTGCCCTCTGCCGCCTCCATCCTGCCCTGCTCGCTCCATCCTGCCCTGCTCGCTCCATCCTGCCCCCCTGCCACCATCCTGCCCCGCTCGCTCCATCCTGCCTCCCCGCCACCATCCTGCCCCGCCGCCTCCATCCTGCCTCGCCGGCTCCATCCTGCCCCGCCGCCTCCATCCTGTCCCCCCGCCACCATCCTGCCCCGCTCGCTCCATCCTGCCCCGCTCGCTCCATCCTGCCCTGCTCGCTCCATGCTGCCCCGCTTGCACCATCCTGTCCCAACGCCTCCATCCTGCCCCGCCTGCTCCATCCTGCCCCGCAGCCTCCATCCTGCCCCCACCTCCGCCACCATCCTGCTCCTCCGGCTCCATCCTGACCACCCCCCCGGGTTCATCCTCTCCCCCCCCCACTCCATCCTGCCTCGCTCGCTCCATCCTGCCACCACTCCACACCCCCTCACCATCCTGCCCCCCTAATCCATCCTGCCCCCTGGCAGTTAGCGGTCATGTGACCGATCAGCTGAACGGTTTCCCAGGCAACGACGGGTCCCAGACCCCTGTAGGACCTAGAAGACGAAGGTGGAGCGAGCCGACAGACAGGTGAGTATCCTCACTGAGGATTTTTTTATTTTTTGGAGGGAGGAACGGGGGGGGGGGGGGAGCTGAGTATGGCCATATACCATAGTGCTGCTATACATGTACTCTAATGTATCGCCATATACTATAGTGCTGCTATACATGTGCTATAAAATTCCACCATATACTATAGTGAAACTCTACATATACTGTAATATACTGTCATATACTATAGTGCTGCTGTGGTGAATCGGCCACTGAACCTGGCAGCTCCACAGCGCCTCAGAGAACTGCCTGAGGATAAAGAAGGGCTGCAGCTGCCCTGCCTGTGCTGGTTTATTAAGGCACCTCTCAGTGAGTGTGGTATATGCCTTCTACCCCGCAGCCAGAAGCACATATAATCTCCTCCACCCCGTCACTGCCAGAGGCCCTGAATAACCCCAAGCACAAATGCTGCCACCAGCTTCTCGTTTAATATAAGTCCGGTCCGTGGTCGGGCTTATATTGGGTCAGAAACCAACCCAGGTAGCGTTATATGAGCACACGGACGTGAGAATCGTGATCAAGATAAAAAGAGCAACTCAGGATTAAATTTATATATTTAATCACGCTAATGGTACACTAGATATTATTCAGATGTTACAAATATTACAGTCAGATATGCCAATAAAAGGATGAATGGAATACACAGAATTACATACACATGTGAGCAGTTACCTTAGTGCTGATGGCACCACAAAGGCGGCGTGGCACCAATCTGTTCCTTGGGTAATCTCTGGCTTTGGTGGAAAAATGCCTCTTCAGAAGAAATACCATGTGGAGATGGAGCAGATGATTTTTATACACTATGGGCTGACCCCTGTCTCCACCCATCTCGCACCTCTGGGCTGTCTCACAATTCCCACCCCTCTGAGGGGAGATATAGACACCCAGATTCCATAAGCTGACCTAGCCGTGTCCGTGGGCATCACAGACGGAAGACAATACTTTCATATTTTTAGTTATGATTTTATCTTCGCCTGGATATGAAACATGGCTACTCTGAGAACACCCTACTAGCCAATATCATGTTTACATGGCTTACAGTCATCCTACATTCTTATGAATACAAGCCTTATCACCGTCTAGATATGTAGAGTTCATTTTTATATTCAATAGTATCACAGGGTGGACGGCTTATGAGATATTAATGTTATAGTCACGGCTCCGTCCAGTCTGCATGGGAAGAAAGGACTTCCTCTCCCCTGGCCTTACAGTGATATTGGAAGCTCCATACACCTAGCTGATTACCATATCAAAGGTGAGGATGAGCTCCTTTTGTGTGGCCTTGCTACGTGCTAATTACTCTACCACTTGCCAGAGATGAATGACTTCTGCCTTCCAAGGGTGGGGGCTTATCTCTTTATGAGTGAGATGTGCCTTATCAAATTGCTTTCTGGGAGAAATGGAATATGGGGGATATGGCAATATTCCTTACCAATACTGCTTATTCATCACAGCTGCTATACATGTGCTGTAATGTATCGCCATATACTATAGCGCTGCCATATACATGTACTGTAATGTACCGCCATATACAAGAGCGCTGCTATACATGTGCTATAAAATAACCCCATAAACTATAGTGCACCTGTACATATACTGTAATATATTGCCATATACTATAGTGCTGCTATACATCTGCTATACTGTACCGCCATATACCATAGTGCTGCTTTATCTAATATATAAAACCCGAAGGCTCACTTCCGTCACTTTATCCAGCACTTCCTTCACTTTGTCATCGCCAAAGTTACGTCACCACAGCGCTACACCTGTCCAGGGTGGACCAACATGCCGGCCCTAAGCGGAGCGGGACTCAGGCAGCCCCGCCACGCTTACGGCTGCTCCTACACTGCCTAAAACACACATCACGGGCGGGAGACAACCGCCGTGATGAGTGCAGCCTGGAGGAGCAGAGGTGTGCCGAACGCTCATGTCGCCGCTCCAGCCTCCTCTCTCCTCACCCCTCCAGCCGCATCTCTCCTCACCCCTCCTGCCTCACCTCTCCTCACCCCTCCAGCGCCACCTCTCCTCACCCCTCCAGCCTCCCGCCACATCATACTCTGCTATCCACAGAGCCGCCTGTATACTCTGCTACCCACAGAGCTGCCTGTATAATCTGCTACCCTCAGAGCCCCCTGTATACTCTGCTACCCACTAACCCGCCAATTCATTTCATGTGTGTATATGTATGTATATCCGGGATTGGCATCTACACCGTCGCAACCACAGCCACAAAATTTTGCACAGTCACACATCTGGACCCCGAGAGCGTCATAGGCTATGTTGTGAGGCGAATTTTTAACCCTGCACGTTCCAGTTCACCAAACAATTTTGCCCCTATCTACATAATGGGGAAAAAGTGTTGGAGGAAAATCGACAGCTGTCAGCTATAGCTACAAAATTTTGCACAGTCACACGTCTGGACCCCAGGAGCGTCATAGTCTATGTTGTGAGACGAAATTTTAACCCCGCGCATTCCAATTCACCAAACAATTTTACCCCTATCTACATAGTGGGAAAAAGTGACAGTTACCAGTTGACAGTTGTGAATGAGAGAGGCTTAATGATAGCGCCAAAGACTAACAGCACATACCAGTATATAGTCACTAAGGTGGGGCCCCAACATGAGATATTCACCACACACGGGGACATGTATACACACCACACGCACACAAAGAGTAACAGCAAGTGTATAGTCGTTAAGGTGCAGCCCCAACATTGGATACTCACCACGCACCCGAACAAACACACACACACCACATAGAGACACACACAACACAGAGACACACACACCCCCAAGGACACACACACACACCCTATAGCGACACATGCACTCACCCCACAGGGACACACACACACCACAAAGAGACACACACAACACAGACACACACACCACACAGAGCCCCCCCCCAAGGGACACACACATAGCCACCCTATAGGGACACATGCACTCACCCCACAGGGACACACACACGCACCACAAAGAGATGCACACACACCACACAGACCCCCCCACAGGGACATACACACATACACACCCTATAGGGACACACTCCTACGACACACACACAAAGAGACACATACAACACAGAGACACACACACCCCACAAAGACACCCCCCCCACAGACACACACACACACATACACACCCTATAGGGACACATGCACTCACCCCACAGGGACACACACACACCACAAAGAGACACACAACAGAGACACACACCACACAGACCCCCCCACAGGGACACACACACATACACACCCTATAGGGACACATGCACTCACCCCACAGGGACACACACATACACACACCCCAGGGACACACACACTACACAGACAGACACAGATGTGCACAAATCCCCTAACACAACGCGCCTCATATGTGTGCTATCTTTAATTTCCAAACATAAACATCTGATTAAAAACAGCCAATGTGCAACACATGTGCCATATAGGGAATTAAGGCAGATGTCAGTCACATGAGCTGTCTATTATGTGTATGTGTGAGGTAACATATACTGCCTGGCCAGGGGGAGGGTTTACTGTTGGCTGGAGATTTATTAGGCTGCCTATAGCAACCAATCACAGCTCAGCTTCTATTTTCTTACAGGTCATTAATATGACATATTCAAATTCTATTTTGTTATAGCTAACATCAGTTATTTATTAACCCGGGCGTAGTCGGGTACTACAGCTAGTATTTAATAAAGTTATTGTTGGTTTATGTATAGTCTTATATAAACTTTTGCACAAGCAGAAATGTGTACATTCTTCCACTCTTATAAATATGTCCCTCTGTGAATAGTCACATATGGCTGGTGAACTTTTGTGAAATGCAGTAAGTACCACAACTTTTATTTTGCTTTTTCTCCCAAGAAACCTCAATGAGTGAGTGACATACGGAAATGAGGTTGGTTGTTCAATCCTCTAGTGCTTAGCAGATACAGATGTCTCCATAATTGACTGGTGCAGCAAGGCCTGCGGCACAGGTGAGCTCCGTAGTGACTTGTGCTTTTGGCAGGCTAAACCTTTAGAATGACACACAGACACAATTGGAATGTCATTTATTGAGACAAACACAATGAAGCAAGCAGCTCTCTTCCTGTCTGGGAACCATAAATTAAGTAGAATTACACCTGCCTCAGGCCCTGTACACATTATTTTATTAAGGTTTGGACAGATAAACCTGCATAACTGGAAATCTCCTGCTCTTCTCACACACCTATATTCAGTATTTTTATATTGATCAATCAAGAATGGGGGAATATGCAACAGAGTGCTTTTAACAGTGGTGAGCAGACTAGTTATAAACCTAGAAATCGGAGGCCAGGGCTGCCACCAGGAATTTCAGGGCCCAAAACTGGCAATATTTTTGGGCCCTCTTGAGACTCCACTCAGGCTCCACCCCAGCACTGCCTTCATCCCTTCAACCTTCCACAGTCACATTGGCCACTCTTGGAAACACTCCACTTCCCCACCAAATCACACATTATGAATTCCTATTGAACACCTTATTACATTCATAGCCACCAGCTTTCATATTATTATTATTTTTATTATTCATAAACAACAGTAACACACAGCAAATATCCCCACGCTGTTTTTTTGTAATAAATTACTATGGCTAAATAGAGCTGTATGCGGCACAATAAGTTACAAAAAGAAAGCATTTAGAGAATAAAAAAACAAGTAGGTAGTGATCGGGCATTAATTATAGAAAATTGATGTTCTACTATATTGACTCTGGAGCACAACCTTATTGTTGACAAGCTGCAGTCCTACCAGGTGTTATCCGTGCGTATTACACCCAGGTTATAATTAAACGTGATTTGACTTTATGGTGAGTGACGCGCTAAGTCTATATGGCTTTATTGATTTGCATACCATACAATCAAGATACCTCCTCTATTGTACTATTTTCTCCCTTACTAGGGACTTGTTTATTCCAAAAATTTAATTTTATAAATATCACTCATAAAAAACCTTTAAAAACATAAAAGTTAATTTACTCTTCCTCTGCTGTGTCTTATTCAGAATTTTCGAACTTTCTTGATGGACCGACATAATTCGCTTTTAGTATGTACCGTTTTTGATCTCCACTCCAATTTTCTATGTAGATTCTTCAGATTTGAAATATTTGGAGCTTTCAGTTATTTGGTTATACCGCTTTGTGTGATCTCTACAATATGCCACTTCACTCCCTGCAGGTGATGTGTTGTTCAGAGCTGCATGTGATATCGGGCTGATGTGATCTGCAGTATGCAATTTCTGTTGATCCAAGTATAGCGTTCAGACTCGGCTGTTGGTTCCTCTGCTTTTCCATTGCACAACTTCGGGGCTGGTCGGGTCCGCCGTCAGCTATGCTCCGTGGCCGGCGGGCACAGCAACACCTCCTGTCTCTCGCCATTGTTACTGGAATTTGCGTCAGACGCTATAGCAGTCATGTGATCACATTGGGAGGGTTTGTTTATCAGTGCGGACGTATCAATGCTGTTAGAGGGATTGCAGTCCAGCGTCACTCCAACTAGTTTCAAAGGCTGTTACGGCCTTCTTCATCAGGGCCCTGATTATTTGACCAACAATTCGCCAAACATCCTGAACACCACTGAAATCAATGGCAGGCAACATTAAACGTTTAGTAAACACCTTTAAAGGTGTCCAAAAGCTGCCAAACATAGACAGACACAGATTATTTTACCTGTCACCTGCTGCTTGTTTGCTTCTGACTCACCGGGGCCCGGGACTCCGGTTTAGACAGGCTGAAGCTCCTTACTCCTTGTCACGAGTGGGCCGCGCCTGCCGGTAGTGGGGCCCGGTGGAGTGCAGATCAAAAGTTAAAGATGTCTTGTAGGAACAGATTAAAGGGGTTTAATTTATTCGTGACGCCACCTATGAGTAGTTTCGGTAATCGTTACCGACGCTGCGGAACCTCTGGGGGATGGACAGCAGCAAGATGGAACGTTCCCCACAGGCTGAGCGGTGATCCCCGGAGGCTGGAGCTGCTTAAGATGTTGTGCGGCAGCTGCGGTTACCTTGTAGTGTAGACGGACAGTTCATAAGGAAGAACGGACACAGAAAGTCTCTGCAACGGGTCTTTACTGTAACCAGCAGGCAGTACATGGTATACAGTTTACGGGTAGTGGACCGGGTGGACTCAGCAGTGATAGTGTCCCTCAGAGATCCGTAAGTGTTCCTCCATTCTAGCTAAGTGCTTTGCCATTGTCGCCCAGGAATACCAGATCGGGTACGGGGAGGCTGCTTCAATGCCCTATCCAAGTTGTACGTTGTGGATGTTTTGGGGAGCCTTGGATCCCTCAGTGGGTACACCGCTGGTTAGACGACTGGAAGTTGGCTGGTGGTGGGGTGCTC
Organism: Allobates femoralis; assembly: GCA_033576535.1. Lineage (NCBI taxonomy): Eukaryota > Metazoa > Chordata > Amphibia > Anura > Aromobatidae > Allobates > Allobates femoralis. The sequence continues at coordinate 481,208,394 of JARQOC010000004.1, read as the reverse complement.
CTGTGAAGCGGTTCCTCCACTCTTCTGGTTCGCGTAGCAGAGGTGAACTGCTGCCAGCTTCGGTACCAGTGAACCGGCTGTGAGGTTTTGGGCATGGGAGTCTTTTGGAACCCGTGGTAATGATGCCTGATCCCGGTTGTTGAGGCCTCGGGTGCTGACACCCGACCGGTGACGGCCTGGGGGCTGCACGGGGTGCGGAGCTCCCGCTCCTACTCCAAGTTCAAGACTGCTCTCGTCAGGTTCTAGACTCTGATCTAGACCCTTCTCTTCAGACTAAGTGTCTGTTCTCCCTACACACTTCCCTAGCACTCTGCCCACCAGGACCCTGGATTGGCCCTCTGTTCTAGGTGATGCATGCAGGGTTGGATCTCAAAGTTAACTAGGTCACTGCTGTGTCAGAGAATATTGCGGCTGCATTTATGGCTGCAATACCCTCTTGTGACGCACTCGTTGCGGGGGGCCACACTTCCAGGCCCGCTCTTCCACTCTTCCTCTAACTTCTGGTCCTACCCTTTAACCTTTCTGCATATTCACTTCACTGACTCCACAACAACCAATCACAGATGTTCATGCTCTGTGACAGCATCTGTGATTAACTGTTGCAATTAGATTGCATTTTCATGATCTGGATGGTGTCTGTGCTTAGTTGTCATACACATTAGTGTCTCCAGTTATGAAGAAAACCGGGCACCAACAGGTTATCTGGGTACAAGTGTGAAGCAACCTGGAAGTTCCTCCTGGCAGCTGGCGTTGCACATTAGTGTGTTTGGCAACAAACCTGATGTCACAGGGAGTAAAATAAATAAATAAAGGAAAAAAATGTGTAGGGCTCCTCTGTATTTTTCATTCTGAGCACAGATAAAGTGGACAGCTACAAGCTGCTACCCTCAAAAAAACAATTTAGTAGGGGATTTTTTGAACTCATAAGTAATATGGGTACTACACTCTAGACTAAGACTAAGGGTACAGGCACACTAGTGTGAAAGTCGGAAAACTGCAATGTGAGTTTTACTATAAGTTCAATTGCACGGTCTCTACTGGGCACTCTGATTAAAGCCAGGGACTCTGCTTAGTGGAAAGTCCTTTTATTAGAAATCCTCCATCCGCCACGACATGTTTCGACGGTGTAGTCGAAACATGTCGTGGCGGATGGAGGATTTCTAATAAAAGGACTTTCCACTAAGCAGAGTCCCTGGCTTTAATCAGAGCGCCCAGCAGAGACCGTGCAATTGAACTTATATAATCCTATCTCGCTTTGAGAACACGGCTGGAGCAGCTCGTCTAAACCTGAGGACCTGCAGACCGAGTTAACGTTTTACCTGGAGGAAAACATAGGACCTGTCTGCGTCAGCGCGCCCGGTCACATGGAGCGCTAGCAGGCGGGGTCACAGGAGGAAGCGAGCGGGGACGCCGAGAGACTCCCAGGACGGAGCTGCCTGAAAGTTTCTCCACACCAGTGCAAAACCTATAATAGGAGGAAGGAGACCCCAACTGATTCCAAAATCTACACCATTGTTGTGCGGGGATTGCACAACAATAGGTTAGTGAACACGCATTTAATTATCCCCTGCTGGTAACATTGATAATGCACTAGAGCGCCCCCTGTTTTTCTTTTGTCTTTCATGTGAGTTTTTCTCGCATTGCAGTAGGACCAATGTTATTCAATGTCTGATGGCGGGTTTACACGTTGCGATATCAACGTCCAATTTCAATGAAAAGTCACGTGGTTCAATCGTTGGAGCCGAAATCGTTCCTGCGTTGTATGGTGTGAACGTCCAATAGGATGCAGGAACGATGTCAATGCGATATCGGGGATTGAATGAGCGTGCTATTCAATGCCCCGATATTGAAGGGAGATTGGAGCCGGATCGTGCTGTGTAAACGCTCAACTACGATGCGATTTGAAACGTCACCCATTCACTCCCATGTTAAAGGATCGTTCCTGGGTTGGGGGGCGTAGACATCACACGGACGTTGTATTCCGATATCGCAGCGTCTAAACATTCAATGCGATGCGGGAGGAACGTGCACTAATTGCGCGCTCCCGCGCCATTGAGTTGCGATATCGGAACGATATTGAAGCGTGTAAACCCACCATGAGAGCACATTTGTGAGTATCAGGCGTTTTTTTCTCATCCGATTGACAGATGAGAAACCAATTACAACATACTGCGACAGTATGCTATTCACGCGCGAGACTCGCCAATGCAAGTCTATGGGTCCGACAAAATCATGGACCGCAGTCGGACAGCACACGGACCATCCGAGAGGCATCAGTTTTTTTCACTGATACATTATCATTCTGCAGCTGGGAACACTGTAAAATGTTCTTGTAAATGATTATACAGTAAATAGTTGCTGAGAAAAAAAAAGGATTGCACACGGACACCACTCGGATGTGATCTGAGAAAAATGTCAGACAGTCGCATAGCAGTTGATTGCAAAATGGAGCAAAAAACGGATGTCACTTGTCCAACTCTCCTGGATGAGAAACAGATCGTTTTTTCCATGCCAGTGTGTTTTCACCCTAAATCAGCAACACTGGAAACAAGTGTATTTAGTACCCTAATAAATTAGAAAAAGACGCATATGTTTTTATGCAAAAAATATAAATGTTTATTACATGTCAAATGCACAAAAGACACAAGATCCAATCCATGTACATTGGTAAAATTGGACAGACCAGGCAGTTAGGGAAGACAAAGACACAGGAGGTGCAAGGATCCTCCATATTCCCACAATAGGCAAAATTACAAAGTAGTGGACAGATCACAAAAACATATTGGGAAATGACATTACAGGCAACTACAATGTGCAATAGCAGGATTACATGTTATATATCAAATGCTATAGGTAAAGTGCATTGTACATCATCATAAGCAAATACAACAGAATACCAGCTCAAACTTAGCAAAAGCCTGTTGGAACATTCCCAAAATTAACCCATAGTGACCTGAACCACATTATGAGGATTGCATTCCCATTTACAGCAACATGAGGCACCTAATGTGTCAGGAGAAGCCCCGACACGTCTTTCCCTTCTTTCCTCAGGGGGCTGTGGTGACTATGTAGTGGAAGGATTCTAGTTTTATCTGGACCTCTTACCATATCAGCCAATTGCGGTGCATGCAGCCTCCTGACCGCTAAACAGCAGTGATTACAACGTGGCCATGAGCGGCGTCCCGGAAGGAGGAAATCCTCCATAGACGAAACATGATCCAGGACAACACCCCTACATGGCCACGTCACAACCACGTGATCACAGCATTCGGCACATGAGCACTGTCAAAAACCGAGATACTGTTAGGTCCTCTGGCACCACTCCCCAGCTCACCTTTCCCGGGTCGGCATCCTCTGCTCCTATGCCGACTGGGCATCCGGCGTCCAGGCGTACTGTGTCTCAGAGCCGTCACCAGGTTCTCTTCCTGTCAGCTGACAACCGGGCTCACACATGAGCACATTACAATGGTCGTATTCATGTGACCAATCAGCGGTACACTAGGTGCACTCCTCCCCTGTGACTCTAGGGGCCGGCACGGTCCAACCTGACACTCCCCTTGACCAATAGCTGCTCTTCCTCTGGTATATCAGGCCACCTCCACTGATGGGAGGTGCCTGATTATTAAGTTAGTTTGCTTCTGCCTTGCTGACTGTTAGTTAGGCCTTCCTTGTACCCTGTTTCCTGGAACCCTAGATGTGCTCTTCCCCGGTAGCACCATTCCTGCTCGCCTAGCTTTGTACCGTTACCCGGAATCCTTAGCTGTGCCGTAGCATAGGCTAACCTTACAAGCCGCTCCCCTGGTACTAGCAGCCAAGGTATTTAGACCCCCTGGGCTTGCCCCTGACAATCCCTGTATAGGGGTCAGCTCACCCAGGGAAGTTCGGTACCATCGCCCAGTGGGTCCACTCTAGGGAGCCTTCCCCCAGAAGCATGACAGATATGATGTATTTAAGCAGCCGTTTACCTCCCATGGTGAGACAGGGGCTTAACTCCTCATGGTATACATAGGGAGGAAAGCAATTCTCCGTTACTATAGCTCAGGAGCGGCCGTAAACAAAAGGAAGAAGATGCATTGCTATGGTGACCAGACCACCCGGAGGTCACAGAGAGTAATATACATAGTCACCCAATCTGGTCACCATAGCAACACATCACGATTGCTATGGTGACCAGATCAGGTGACCGTGCACGTCACTCTCTGCGACCTTCAGTTCCTGTGTATGGTGACTCCTGAGGTCACCATTCAGGTAAGCTTGGAGCCCCTAATCATACCAGATAGCATGCTTACCTGATCTGTCCTCGGTTGATTACAGGAGTCACCATACACAGAGCTGCTGCTTGTACATTAAGTGACTGGAGGCTGTGATGAAGATGCTGTTTTTTTCATCACAGCCTCCACTCAAAAAGAAATCTCATAGGATCTGAGAAAGGGCTTGAGGATGGAAGGATCAACAAAGATGGAGTCCCTAAGGGTATGTGCCCACTGGACGGTTCTGCATCTTTGCAGACCGTCAGAAAACCGGTGGAGAATTGCAGAAACTGAGTTTTCTGACCTCAGCAGTGTCCATCGTTTTTGAGCGGTGTTTGAGCGGTTTTATAGCGTTTGTACAGCGTTTTATCGGCGGTTTTCTGGCGTTTTTTCTTAGCGTTTTAAAGACGGTTTTTAGTGCACTTGTAAGCTGGAACCGCTGGAAAAACGCTCAAAAGAATTCACATGCTCTATCTTTGAAAACCGGTGGAAAACCGGTGACAAAAGTGGAAAGGAGACAAAAAAAACGTTGTAATGTACACAGCGTTTTCTAAAATCCATTGACTAGCATGTTAAGGCAACCGCTGGTTAGGATTAACATAAATTAACATAAAACTTAGCGGAAAACGCCGGCGGAAAACGCTAAAAAACAGCCCATAAAACGTCCAGTGGGCACATACCCTAAATGTCTCTGAAAAAAAAGAAATTATTGGAAATAAAAACAATGTGTGATGTCTATTTACTTGAAATTCTTAATGGCTAAATGGCTTAATGGGTCTAATTTGGCCTGACATTAAGAATGTTGTGCTTAATGCCAGCTGGTAATACAAAGATGGTATTAACCCCTTATTACCCAGCATACCACGACCACCAGGGCCGCTGGAAGAACAGGGTGATGTGCCTGGAGATGAGCGCGCCATTTTCAGGAGCGGCTGTGGGCTGCTATACTTTAGCATGGGGCCTTAAAATAATGGGCCCCCACCCCGCAGAGACCACCAGCCCTCAGCTGCCTAGTCTTACCTTAACTGGCAATTCAAAACAAGACATAGGCCTATGCATTTTTTTCCGCAGTCAAGGTAAAAACAGGTAGCTCATAGCTGTCGAATTTATCTGTGCAGAGACATAAAAATGCATATTGAACAAGGAAACTCCAGCACTTGGCAAAATCTTCATAACAGTTCATTTATTTGTGCAGATTAAAAATGAACAAACAATTGAAAGGGAGACATGACCCCACGCTGGACGTGTTTCGGATTACATCCTTTTTCAACAGCATAAAGAAAAAAACCCCACACACTTCCTTAAATACAATAAAATCTGAATCAAATGCAATAGGGAATTGATTAGAGCTGAAGACAAAAGCTCCACCTAGTGGTATATACAAACAAGTTACCCAACCTACAAACATAAAAACACATATATAAACAGATAGCATTGATCATGTTCCCAATATTGCAATCATATTCCAACTATAATAGTTTAATGCATTTTTTGTCATAATCCTTAGATTGTGTAGCTAAATGTGTTCCAATACTAACAATACACCACAGAATGGGACAAATCTCATCCCAGCAAGAAGGTCCCAAAGCCTCATGGTATAATATTTACATCTCACTTCTCCTTTTCTCCTATCTCCCCCTTTGTATCACATTATACCTTACTGATAAAAAGAAGAGAATTATAATGCTTTGGGAAAAGCACATAACTGGACACGCATAATCAATATTCAAAAATGTGCATTATCCAAAACTATGCTCCAACCAACTATGATGACTCACCCTACATGCACATCATAAGGTGTGAGGCATGAAGAAAGGTTGAACATCCATAACACCGAATGACACCCTCATATGGATAAACACACTAGGTATTCAAATTTCATGTTAATTAGAAGTGTCCGAAACCACCATGATGACTCACCCTGCATACAAGTTGCAAGGTGTAAGGCATAAAGAAAGGACAAATAAACATAGCCCCGGGCAACACACGTATTAGAATCTGCACACTAAATGTCCAAGTTCCTTGATATTCGGAAACGGCAAGAACCACCATGATGACTCACCCTTACTATAAATTACATGATGTGAGACATAGGGACGAAACAAACATAAGACTAACTCCAGTTTTTATGCGCTTGAGTAGATCTTTTGTGCTTCTATCTATTGGCAATACTGGAGTTAGTTTAGGGGTTACATTTTTGCATGAACTAACATTATTGCTACTATACTTCCCCCCTTTTTTCTTTTCCCCACGCCATGCCTGCTCCCCAACTAGGACATGTTTAGTCCAACACTGCATAGGCACAACTTACCGGGAGGCAGTTTTGTTAAACACACCGTCATGCCTCACACCGTGATACTTACACATAGGGTGAGTCATCATAGCTGTCTCAGTCACCTTCAGATAACATGGAGTTTTCGAGACATAGGGCGTGCTCATTTATGTGGGTGGGACATGGCATGTCTTATGTTTGTTTCGTCCCTATGTCTCACATCATGTAATTTATGTGCTTTTCCCAAAGCATTATAATTCTCTTCTTTTTATCAGTAAGGTATAATGTGATACAAAGGGGGAGATAGGGTCATTCCATGTCAAGTGAACCAATGATTATTACCTCTATATTTTTAATTCTTTTGAGATTTTGTTATTTGATAATAGCATGTCAGACAATGCAAAATGTGAAGAGAAAAATTTTTTTAAAAATTTATTTTTTTTTAAAATGATTTTCAAAGTTCGGAAAAAGTGTGAATTTCGCTGTCGCCTGCCTTTACGTTTCTCCTCATAACTAAGGCTAGGAATAAGATAGAGAGACAAAATAAACACCATTCTACTCAGAACTATACAGGCTTTCACCAGATATGTCACAAGAGGATCTTTGTTAATATTTTACCCATGTGATCGCAAGCGCAAAACTTTAAAACGTATTTCCGAAAAATCGGCGCGCTTTAAATATTTCAAAAACTTCCCATGTGTCTGCTTTGCTCTTAGCCACATCTGTACCAAATTTCAAGTTGGGATCGCAATGGGATCATATTTTAACATATTTTACTATTAATAGCGTCAATGGGTCATTCCATATCAATTGATCTAAATATGAATATTTTTTTTTACCTGACGTCTTTAGATTTTTTTTTTTTTTTTCCTTTATGAAGTACTACTTTAGTTAATTACAAATTAAAAGTTTGGAATTTTTTTCTTCATCAGTTAATTTTTTACAGATTTTTAAAGTTTAAAAAAAGGGTGAATTTTGGCCTGGTATGACTTTAAATTTTTTTATCTCGGGCTAGAAATAAGATAGAAAAACAAAATAAACACCATTCTACTCAGAACTGTCCAGGCTTTCACCAGATATGTCACAAGAGTATATTTGTTCATTTTAATTTTTTACCCATGCGAATGCAAACGCAACATTTTGAAACGCATTTCCGAAAAAACGTTTTAATAAAAATTTTCCAAAACTGCCCATGTGTCTTTTATGCTCTTAGCCACATCTGTACCGAATTTCAAGTTGGGATCGTGATGGGATCATATTTTAAAATATTTAACTATGGTTAATCTCATTTTTATTACATTTTAAAAAAACATATGAAAGACATACATTCAATCTTGAAAAATCTTGAGACATATAAAATATACAAAAAGAGAATTCACAAAGTTATTAGTAACTTTAAGATAAGCTGCAAATTTACTTTTGCGCTTATCTCTGGTGCAATATATACTACAATCTAAATATAATTCCAAACACTCAAGTATACAACCTTTCTCAGGGTTTTGAGATGTTCTGATGTCAAGGGGACAAGCAGCCCCAGCAGAATGATTTTTATCACTTGGCCCCTTCTAACAGGTTGACCACGTAAGTGGGTCATTACCCGTTGAGGCCTAGTTGGAATAGTCTATCGACTGGTGTACCGGAAAGGAAGGCCGAAATATTAATGATCTACTCACAGCTCAGAGTTTCCGACACCTGTCTAATGTTCACTAGAATTCTGAAGGTATAGGTGTAGAAAGGAAATACCTAGACTGAATGTATCAGATGGGAAGAAAAGAGAGATGGAAAAGAAGAGAGAGAGAAGAGAAACAAAAACCATTAGAAAAAGTTATACTGGAAAAAAAGAAAAAAAGGAGGGGGGGGGACGGGTGAGGTATGGGAAGGAGAAAGGGTACTCATCCCACTGGCTCCCCATCAGCCAGAGGTCGAGCCATATTATCTGTGCTGGAAAAGATACTCCTAAATTCTGCAGAGTCGTGAAAAAGAATCCATTCAACCCAAATCCCTAAGAATTTGTTCCGAGATCCCGACGCATCAGCTGCGAGCTCCTCCATTCGATATATGTCCATCAATTCTTTGAACCAATCAAGTAGAGATGGAGCCCGGCTTGATTTCCAGAACCTCGGGATCACAGCACGAGCAGCCGAGATGCAAAAGCGGAGAATATCCCTCTTCTGTAGCCCAATAGGACCTGGAAAAATGGATAACATTGCCGATTCTGGGCAGCATTCGGCTTGTTTACCTGTTATCCGGGCGTATGCATTGAAAACCTCAGACCAGAACCGCCGGATTTCCCCACAACTCCACCAAATGTGTATCATTGTACCCTTCTCTTCCCCACAGCGCCAGCAGGTATCAGGGGTTCCAGGGAACATGTTCCGGAGTGTCGTCGGGCACAAGTACCATCTAGTGAGCAGCTTATAGCTTCTTTCTTGTGCAGAACAAGCGCTAGCTAGTGAGTGAGTAAATATAAAGCATTTCTGCCAATTAGCTTCTGAAATGCTACACCCCAATTCCCTCTCCCAAGCACGTTGGAAGTAAAGGGTGCCCTGCTCTCTCATGGACCCTAAGGCCTGGTATAGAACTGATATTTTGCGCCTCGGTGGAGCCTCCAGTTGGAATAACCTCTCCAATACGTTGGGCGTCAATCTTACCCTGCAAGAGTGGTCAGCTGAATATAAGTATGCTCTGTATTGGAGAAATTCGAATCACTTAAGAGGTCTCGTAGGTTCTTTGAGTTGTAGCTCTGCCATCGGGGGCAAACCACCACTGGACAGAGTCTGTCCTACTCGGGTGTCATCCACAATCCGCCAACATAAAAATCTCTGCCTGTCAAATCTGGGTAGGAAAGATGGGTTGGAAAAAAGGGGAGTCAAAGGGCTAAGTCTGTCGTTTAAGCGGAGGGTTTTCGTCACTAGGTGCCATACCTTCAAGGTGTTTCTGGTCATGTCTGTCAAAGGTACTAGGTCTGTGGAGTCTTTAGGGGAAATCCAAAGCAGGTTTTCAGCAGAATCCCCAAACCCTCTTGCTCCACCCCTACCCATTTCTTGGAGGACGCATGATAATGCCAATCTAGAGCTCTAACAAGAGAGGAAGCCACAAAGTACGCTCGTATGTTGGGTAGTCCAACCCCTCCTCTGGTCTTGGGCAAGGATAGGATATTCATTCGCAATCTGGACCTCTTGCCCCCCCAGACAAATCTAAGGATCATAGATTGCATTTTGGAGAGGAAGCCTCTATCCAATAGAACAGGAACTGTTTGAAAAGTATATAAGAGTCGGGGCAAGACATCCATCTTGACTACGTTTATTCTCCCGAACCAGGATAGCTTTAATTGTCTATAGGAGGTAAATGCCGATTCCGCGTTAGTCAAAAGGGGTTGATAATTTAAATTGAATATTTGTTTAAGATCTTTTGGTATAAAGACTCCCAAGTACTTAATAGCTTCTACTTTCCATTTAAATGGGAACTGTTTAGATAGATGAGAAACCAATTCTCCAGGCAAAGAAATATTGAGTGCCTCGGTTTTGGAGCAATTCACTTTAAAGTTGCTCAATTGTCCGAACCGTTCAAACTCCATTAAGACCGAAGGGATGGAGACCAGGGGCTGGGAGATGTAAAGTAGCAGGTCATCTGCAAATAAGGCTAATTTGTGATGACTCTGTCCCAGCTTGACCCCATGGACGCATTCATTGGACCTAAGTGCAAAATATTTAACTATTATAGTGTCAATTCAAAAATCACCAAGAACACAATCAGTCATTTTTTCACAATTGCCCATCAATAGTTTGAATTTGATATAAAGAAACATAGTCTTGTAACATCTCATATGAAAGCTGTTACCGTTCTGAGTAAAATGATGCCTCTCCCACTTCATTATCTTATTTCTAGCCTGAGATAAAAAAATGTAAAGTCATACCAGGCCAAAATTCACCCTTTTTTTAAACTTTAAAAATCTATAAAAAATTAACTGATGAAGAAAAAAATTCTAAACTTTTAATTTGTAATTAACTAAAGAAGTACTTCATAAAGGAAAAAAAAAAAAAAAATCTAAAGACGTCAGGTAAAAAAAAATATTCATATTTAGATCACTTGATATGGAATGACCCATTGACGCTATTACTAGTAAAATATGTTAAAATATGATCCCATTGCGATCCCAACTTGAAATTTGGTACAGATGTGGCTAAGAGCAAAGCAGACACATGGGCAGTTTTTGAAATATTTAAAGTGCGCCGATTTTTCGGAAATGCGTTTTAAAGTTTTGCGCTTGCGATCACATGGGTAAAATATTAACAAAGATCCTCTTGTGACATATCTGGTGAAAGCCTGGACAGTTCTGAGTAGAATGGTGTTTATTTTGTTTCTCTATCTTATTTCTAGCCCGAGATATGATAGAAAATGTAAAGCCATACCAGGCCAAAATTCGCACTTTTTTAAAACTTTAAAAATCTGTAAAAAATTAACTGATAAAGAAAAAAATTTAAAACTTTTTTTTTGTAATTAGATAAAGTTGTTCTTCATATAGAAAAAAAATTAAAAAAATCTGAGGACGTCAGGGAAAAAAAAATATTCATTTTTGGATCACTTGACATGGAATGACCCGATAGGAGAAAAGGAGAAGTGAGATGTAAATATTATACCATGAGGCTTTGGGACCTTCTTGCTGGGATGAGATTTGTCCCATTCTGTGGTGTATTGTTAGTATTGGAACACATTTAGCTACACAATCTAAGGATTATGACAAAAAATGCATTAAACTATTATAGTTGGAATATGATTGCAATATTGGGAACATGATCAATGCTATCTGTTTATATATGTGTTTTTATGTTTGTAGGTTGGGTAACTTGTTTGTATATACCACTAGGTGGAGCTTTTGTCTTCAGCTCTAATCAATTCCCTATTGCACCTGTGCATTTGACTTAGTTTTTATTGTATTTAAGGAAGTGTGAGGAGGTCTTTTTTATGCTGTTGAAAAAGGATGTAATCCGAAACGCGTCCAGCGTGGGTCATGTCTCCCTTTTAATTGTATGTTCATTTTTAATCTGCACAAATAAATGAACTATTATGAAGACTACGCAAAGTGCTGGAGTTTCCTTGCATAACTTGATTGGATAACAGACACTCCACTCCTTTGCACTAAACCGGCTCTCAGGTAAATTCCAGTGACAGCACCACCCCTTCCCCTTCCCTGAGACATAAAAATGCATATCCTTATGCCATTTTTCCCTTTATTTATTTTACACCCTATGACATCATGTTGGTTGACACACACTAATGTATATGATAACCAAGCACAGACACCATCCAGATTGTAAAAATGCAGTCTAATTGCAACAGCCAATCACAGATGCTCTCATAGAGCATGAGCGCCTGTGATTGACTGTTGTCCGGTCAATGAAATGAATATGCAGAAAGGGTAATGGGTGGAACAAGGAGTGAGAGAGAGGAAGCCTGGGAGAGCGGACCTAGAAGTAAGTAAGCAGCGGGTGACAGGTAAGGCTGCCTTCACACTGCGGCAGTGTCCGGTCCGGGGCTGTCAGAAGTGACAGCCTGGACCGGAGTTTTCCTCCATAGAATCCTGTCGGGCTGCACGGAGCTGGATCCCGGCGGGTGGTAATTAGCTGCTATCCGGCTGCTGTGTCGCCGGATGAATCGTGCAGAAGTGGGGATTTTCTGCCGATTCCAAAACCGGTGCATGCACCGGTTTTGGAATCGGCAGAAAATCCCCACTTCTGCACGATTCATCCGGCGACACAGCAGCCGGATAGCAGCTAATTACCACCCGCCGGGATCCAGCTCCGTGCAGCCCGACAGGATTCTATGAAGGAAAACTCCGGTCCAGGCTGTCACTTCTGACAGCCCCGGACCGGACACTGCCGCAGTGTGAAGGCAGCCTAAGAAGATCTACAGGAGAGAGGTGACAAACGGGAGAGACCTAATTGGCCACGTTTGAAACCATCTACCATATGCCATTACTGATGGGGGATAACTTGTGACTAGTCATCTCCATAAGGCCATGACTCCCCTGAAGATGGGGCAGCTCAAATGCGTTGGGAGCAGAACGAGATGAAAATGGCAGATGATATGGATGTGGAGGCCCATAAGACTGATGTATCATTATCTGAAGGACATTGAAATTGATTGGGCTGTCTAATGGTGGGTTTACACACACATATCTGTGTCCAATATCTGAACAGATCTCTGGTTGCAGTGAAATCATGGATACATTGCTCCATGTTGTACACAGCCACAAAATGGAACTACATGTCCATGATTTCACTGCAACCAGAGATCTGTTCAGATATTGGACACAGAAATTGGTGTGTGTAAACCCACCATAAAGTGTGAACCTTGGAATATGAAGTGGTGAGAATGTTTCAATTTATTGGGATGGGTTCTTTTCTTCTTTCACACATACTGCTCATTTCCCTAAATGTACAGACTAGCACTGTATATGATGGTATTTGGGCATACAACATGAACAGAATTTTTGTCAGGTTGAAACCTCGGAAAGGTACCTTGTATGCATTAAACTCTGTAGTGTGATTTCTCGGACATTGAGGTGTCGCACATTTTGTAGGTGAGGAACTGTGGTGTTACCCTTTTTTCCTCACTTACAAACGAGGTGTGTTTTTGTTTGTTTTATAGGTTGGTTTTACTCTTCATGTAGGGATAACACCATCCAGGTGCAACCTTTTTAATGCAGTATAAGTAATGGTGGGTTTACACACACCAATTTATCTGTCCAATATCTGAACAGATCTCTGGTTGCAGTGAAATCATGGACACATTGTATCATTTGTACACAGCCACAAAATGGAGCAATGTGTCCATGATTTCACTGCAACCAGAGATCTGTTCAGATATTGAACAGATAAATTGGTGTGTGTAAACCCACCATAAAGGTTAAGTTTTAATTGCACTGTCCTCAGTTGTTACTGATTAGGTAAAAAGATCTGTATCTGTCTGTGTGTATGTGTGTGTAGCATAATGTAGAATAGAAGCATTAGTGCATTTGAACTAATGCTTCTGTCCTAGATAAGCTACACTCACATCCAAACAATTACTAAACGAAACTGGAATTTACGATTTTTCAAACGAACATTGCCAAGTTTGGTCCTTGTTTGAAATTGGCGAACATGTTCAAGCAAAGTTCGCTCATTTCTAGTAATCAATACAGAGGAGGACAATTTTATATTACAGGAGGATTTATGTAAGCTGAAGGCTTGGGTTGAGAGATAACCATTGAACTTTACTGGGAATAAATGTAACGTCATGCACTTGGGCAGAGGAAATATAATGTACTAGCTGTGAGCCCGATGCAAATGCATCGGGATTCTAGAATGTGCATTAATTTGATTATAGTAGTTATAGCTGGTGTGAGGACTTTTCGGGGGGTGTGAATAGTTTTTGGGGAGTCCCATACTTTTTTTGGGGGGTCCCATACTTTTTTGGGGGGGTCACATACTTTTTTGGGGGGGGTCACATACTTTTTTGGGGGGTCACATACTTTTTTTGGGGGGTCACATACTTTTTTTGGGGGGGTCACATACTTTTTTTGGGGGGTCACATACTTTTTTTGGGGGGTCACATACTTTTTTGGGGGGTCCAGATACTTTTTGGGGGGGGGTCACATACTTTTTTTGGGGGGTCACATACTTTTTTTGGGGGGTCACATACTTTTTTGGGGGGTCACATACTTTTTTGGGGGGTCACATACTTTTTTGGGGGGGTCACATACTTTTTTGGGGGGTCACATACTTTTTTTGGGGGGGTCACATACTTTTTTGGGGGGGTCACATACTTTTTTGGAGGGTCACATACTTTTTTGGGGGGGTCACATACTTTTTTGGGGGGGTCACATACTTTTTTGTTTTGTCACATACTTTTTTGGGGGGGTCACATACTTTTTTGGGGGGTCACATACTTTTTTTGGGGGGTCCAATACTTTTTTTGGGGGGTCCAATACTTTTTTTTGGAGGTCACATAGTTTTTTGTGGGGGTCACAATACTTTTTTGGGGGGGTCACATACTTTTTTTGGGGGGGTCACATACTTTTTTTGGGGGGGTCACTATTTTTTGGGGGGGTCACATACTTTTTTTGGGGGGTCACATACTTTTTTTGGGGGGTCACATACTTTTTTTCAATTTTTTGGGGGGTCACATACTTTTTTGGGGGGTCACATACTTTTTTGGGGGGTCACATACTTTTTTTGGGGGGTCACATACTTTTTTATTTTTGGTTCTTTTTTTATTTTTGGGGGGTCACATACTTTTTTTGGGGGGGTCCAATACTTTTTTTGGGGGGGTCACATACTTTTTTTGGGTTTTTGGGTGGTCACATACTTTTTTGGGGGGGTCACATACTTTTTTTGGGGGGTCACATACTTTTTTTGGGGGGTCACATACTTTTTTTGGGGGTCAATACTTTTTTTGGGGGGTCACATACTTTTTTTGGGGGGTCACATACTTTTTTGGGGGGGTCACATACTTTTTTGGGGGGTGTCAATACTTTTTTTGGGGGGGTCACATCTTTTTTGGGGGGGTCACATACTTTTTTTGGGGGTCACATACTTTTTTGGGGGGTCACATACTTTTTTTGGGGGGGTCACATACTTTTTTGGGGGGGTCACATACTTTTTTTGGGGGGGTCACATATTTTTTTGTCACATACTTTTTTTGGGGGTCAATACTTTTTTTGGGGGGTCTATATACTTTTTTTGGGGGTGCAATATTTTTTTGGGGGTCAATACTTTTTTGGGTATATTGGGTGGGGGTCCAATATGGTATATTTTGGGGGCGTTCAATACTTATTGGGGCTGAGTGCTCGCAATGGCCGCTTATTATTAGCATTAATCTTATTATTATTACATTAATAGCATAATTATTAGCATTAATAGCATAATTATTAGCATTATTAGCATTATTATTAGCATTAATAGCATAATTATTAGCATTAATATCATTATTATTAGCAGTAATATAATTATTATTAGATTTTTTTTTTAATTATTATTTTTTGTAATATTTTATAATTTTTAATTTTTTTTTTTATTATTTTTTTTATAATTTTTTAATTATTTTTAAATAATTTTATTATAAAATTTATTATTTATTTTAAGTGAGACACAGTTCTCCTTCTGGTCCGCTAAAAGGGCTGGGCTGATTAGCATATATTTATTTTTTTTATTATTATTTTTATTTAATTTTTTATTATTTTTTTATTATTATTTTTTATTATTTTTTAATTCTTTTTAAATTCTTTTATTTATTATTTAATTTATTATTTATTTTAAGTGAGACACAGTTCTCATTGTGGTCCGCACAAAAGGGCTGAGCTGATTAGCATATATTTATTTTTTTATTATTATTTTTATTTAATTTTTTATTATTTTTTTATTATTATTTTTTATTATTTTTTAATTCTTTTTAAATTATTTTATTTATTATTTAATTTATTATTTATTTTAAGTGAGACACAGTTCTCATTGTGGTCCGCCAAAAGGGCTGAGCTGATTAGCATATATTTATTTTTTTTATTATTATTTTAATTTAATTTTTTATTATTTTTTTATTATTATTTTTTATTATTTTTTAATTCTTTTTAAATTATTTTATTTATTATTTAATTTATTATTTATTTTAAGTGAGACACAGTTCTCATTGTGGTCCGCCAAAAGGGCTGAGCTGATTAGCATATATTTATTTTTTTTATTATTATTTTTATTTAATTTTTTATTTTTTTTTTATTATTATTTTTTATTATTTTTTAATTCTTTTTAAATTATTTTATTTATTATTTAATTTATTATTTATTTTAAGTGAGACACAGTTCTCATTGTGGTCCGCCAAAAGGGCTGAGCTGATTAGCATATATTTATATTTTTTATTATTATTTTTATTTAATTTTTTATTATTTTTTTATTATTATTTTTTATTATTTTTTAATTCTTTTTAAATTATTTTATTTATTATTTAATTTATTATTTATTTTAAGTGAGACACAGTTCTCATTGTGGTCCGCCAAAAGGGCTGAGCTGATTAGCATATATTTATATTTTTTATTATTATTTTAATTTAATTTTTTATTATTTTTTTATTATTATTTTTTATTATTTTTTAATTCTTTTTAAATTATTTTATTTATTATTTAATTTATTATTTATTTTAAGTGAGACACAGTTCTCATTGTGGTCCGCCAAAAGGGCTGAGCTGATTAGCATATATTTATATTTTTTATTATTATTTTAATTTAATTTTTTATTATTTTTTTATTATTATTTTTTATTATTTTTTAATTCTTTTTAAATTATTTTATTTATTATTTAATTTATTATTTATTTTAAGTGAGACACAGTTCTCATTGTGGTCCGGCAAAAGGGCTGAGCTGATTAGCATATATTTATATTTTTTATTATTATTTTTATTTAATTTTTTATTATTTTTTTATTATTATTTTTTATTATTTTTTAATTCTTTTTAAATTATTTTATTTATTATTTAATTTATTATTTATTTTAAGTGAGACAGAGTTCTCATTGTGGTCCGCCAAAATGGCTGAGCTGATTAGCATATATTTTATTTTTTTATTATTATTTTTATTTAATTTTTTATTATTTTTTTATTATTATTTTTTATTATTTTTTAATTCTTTTTAAATTATTTTATTTATTATTTAATTTATTATTTATTTTAAGTGAGACAGTTCTCATTCAGGTCCGCTATTTTTACCATTGACATACATTAGCGGTGTGTCGGCGATTTTATGGCCGGCCACCTGGTTCTATTTGTCGGCCGTAAAATCGCGGACACACCGCTAATACATGTCTATGGGCAGTGAGCCCGATTTCGGATTGGCCGCCGACCAATCAGAATTCGAGCTCAATGAGGGGCTCTTCTGATTGGCTGAGGGCAGTACACAGAGACCAATCAGAAGAGCCGCTCATATCTCATTGAGATACAATGGCGGATTTGTCGTCCATTGTACCTGAATGAGAAGAGAAGAGGACGTCGGAGCTGGAAGAAGACAGAAGATCCCCGGGGCCGGACGAAGAGGACGCCTGGCCGGACGGACGATCAGATGACTAAGAAGACATGTAAGTATGTGCGGACATGGGGGGGGCTGTGTGGACATTAGTGGGGGTCGGCTGTGCGGACATGGGGGGTTTTTCGGACATTGATGGGGGCGGGCTGTGCGGGCATGGGGGTGGGCTGTGCGGGCATGGGGGTCGGCTGTGCGGGCATGGGGGTGGGCTGTGAGGACATGGGGGGGGCTGTGTGGACATTAGTGGGGGTCGGCTGTGCGGACATGGGGGGTTTTTCGGACATTGATGGGGGTCGGCTGTGCGGGCATGGGGGTGGGCTGTGCGGGCATGGGGGTCGGCTGTGCGGGCATGGGGGTCGGCTGTGCGGGCATGGGGGTGGGCTGTGCGGGCATGGGGGTCGGCTGTGCGGGCATGGGGGTCGGCTGTGCGGGCATGGGGGTCGGCTGTGCGGGCATGGGGGTCGGCTGTGCGGACAGGGGGGTGGGCTGTGCGGACATTGATGTGGGCGGGCTGTGCGGACATGGGGGTGGGCTGTGCGGACATGGGGGTGGGCTGTGCGGGCATGGGGGTCGGCTGTGCGGACATGGGGGTGGGCTGTGTGGACATTGATGGGGGCGGGCTGTGCAGACATGGGGGTGGGCTGTGCGGGCATGGGGGTCGGCTGTGCGGGCATGGGGGTCGGCTGTGCGGGCATGGGGGTCGGCTGTGCGGGCATGGGGGTCGGCTGTGCGGGCATGGGGGTCGGCTGTGCGGACAGGGGGGTGGGCTGTGCGGACATTGATGTGGGCGGGCTGTGCGGACATGGGGGTGAGCTGTGCGGACATTGCTGGGGGTGGGCTGTGCGGACATGGGGGTCGGCTGTGCGGACATGGGGGTCGGCTGTGGGGACATTGATGGGGGCGGGCTGTGCGGACATGGGGGGGGGGGGTGGCGAATTGTGTGTAGCGGGGAGCGGAGGCGGCAATGCCGCCTCGGCTCCATGGTCCCCGGGGAGCGAATTGCGGCTCAGGCAGCGACTCGCAATGGCCTCGCGGCCATTGCTCGCGCTACCTGAGCGGTAAATCGCTAAGGTTGTAGCCGGGGCTGTGGATGGATTTTGGGCCAGCGGCTCGCAATGGCCGCTTCGCGGCCATTGCTCGCCCTGGGCCAGCGACTCGCAATGGCCTCGCGGCCATTGCTCGCGCAGCATTGGGCGCTTCGCGCCCAATGTTAAATTCGTATCCACATGACGACATCGGAAAGTGCGCGTGAAGGGGCGCTTTTCCGATTCGCGATTATATAATAGATAATTATGTACTTAACTAGATGGTGGCCCGATTCTAACGCATCAGGTATTCTAGAATATAGAAATAGAGATTGCATGGGGAAGGCGGTGAGGTCTGAATTGGGAGGAACTTTGAAGAAGGAGTGGCGGGGAAAGGACGGCGTGGCAGGAGGGAGGAGGGAGGACAGAGCAGCAGGGGGGAGGAGGACAGAGGACAAAGCGGCGGGTGGGGGAGGATGGAGCAGCACAGACAGGGGGAGTACGGAGGATGGAGTGGCGGAGGGGAGGAGGACAAAGGAAGGAGGAGAAAGCGGAGGGGTGAGGGAGGATGGAGTGGCACAGACAGGGGGAGGATGGAGCACAGAGCGGCGGGGGAGGACGAAGCGGCAGGGTGGGGGAGGCCAGAGCAGCACAGGCAGGGGGAGGATGGAGGATGGAGTGTCGGGGGGGAGGAGGATAAAGGAAGGAGGAGGAAGCGGTGGGGTGGAGGAGGATGGAGCAGCACAGGAAGTGGAAGGACAGACCAGCAGGGGGAGGACGGAGCACAGAGCGGCGGGGGGAGGAGGATAGAGGACGAAGCAGTGGGGTGGGGGTGGATGGAGCAGCACAGGCAGGGGGGGATAGAGTGGCAGAGCGGTGGGAGGAGGAGGACGGAGGACAAAGCGGTGGGGTGGGGGAGGATGGAGCAGCACAGGCAGGGGAAGAACGGAGTATGGAGTGGCGGAGGGGAGGAGGACAAAGGAAGGAGGAGGAAGCGGTGGGGTGGGGGAGGATGCAGCGGTACAGGCAGGGGGAGGATGAAGCGGCAGGGGGAGGCCGGAGCACAGAGCCGTGGGGGAGAGGAGGATGGAGGACGAAGTGGTGGGGTGGGGGAAGCCGGAGCAGCACAGGCAGGGGAAGGATGGAGCGGCAGGGAGAGGACGGAGCACAAAGCGGTGAGGGAGAGGAGGATGGAGGACAAAGCGGCAGGGTGGGGGAGGCCGGAGCAGCAGAGGCAGCGGGAGGACGGAGGATGGAGTGTCGGAGGGGAGGCGGACAAAGGAAGGAAGAGGAAGTGGGGTGGAGGAGGACGGAGCAGCAGGGCGAGGATGGAGCACAGAGCGGCAGGGGGGAGGACGGAGAACAAAGCGGTGGGGTGGGGAAGGACAGAGCAGCACAAGCAGTGGGAGGGTGGAGGATGGAGTGGTGGAGGAGAGAAGGACAAAGGAAGGAGGAGGAAGCGGTGGAGGAGGATGAAACGGCAGAGGCAGGGGGAGGACGGAGCACAGAGCGGTGGGAGGAGGAGGATAGAGGACAAAGCGGCGGGGTGAGGGAGGATGGAGCACTGTACGGCAGCTCAGTGGTTAACAGAGTATACAGGGGCTCAGTGGTTCGCAGAGTATACGGTGGCTCAGTGGTCAGCACTGTGCAGTGGCTCAGTGGTTAGCACTGCGCGATGACTCAGTGGTTAGCACTGCGCGGTGGCTCAGTGGTTAGCACTGCGCGGTGGCTCAGTGGTTAGCACTGCGCGGTGGCTCAGTGGTTAGCACTGTGCGGTGGCTCCATGGTTAGCAGTGCGCGGTGGCTCAGTGGTTAGCAGTGAGTGCAGTGGGCAGAGTGGTCAGCACAGTGTGGTGGGCAGAGTGGTCAGCGGTGGGCGAGAGTGGTCAGCGCGTAGGGCAGAGTGGTCAGTGCAGTGCGGTTGCAGAGTGGTCAGCGGTGGGCATGAGTGGTCAGCGGTGGGCAGAGTGGTCAGCGAGTGCGGTGGAGAGAGGGTCAGTGCAGTGCGGTGGGCAGAGTGGTCAGTCAGGTGGGCAGAGTGGTCAGCCAGTGTGGTGGCAGAGTGGTCAGCGCAGTGTGGTGGGCAAGTGGTCAGGCAGTGTGGGGGCAAGCGCAGTGCGGTGGGCAGAGTGGTCAGCGGTGGGCAGAGTGGTCAGCAGTGGTGGGCAGAGTGGTCAGCGGTGGGCAGAGTGGTCAGCGCAGTGCGGTGGGCAGAGTTGTCAGTGGTGGCAGAGTGGTCAGCGGTGGGCAGCAGAGTGGTCAGCTGGTGGGCAGAGTGGTCAGCGTCAGTGTGGTGGGCAGATGGTCAGTCAGTGGTGGGCAGAGTGGTCAGCGGTGGGCAGAGTGGTCAGCGGTGGGCAGATGGTCAGCGACAGTGCGGTGGGCAAGGGTCAGCGCAGTGCGTGGGCAGAGTGGTCAGCACAGTGCAGTGGGCAGAGTGGTCAGCGTGTGTGGTGGGCAGAGTGGTCAGCGCAGTGGGTAGGCAGAGTGGTCAGCGCAGTGTGGCAGAGTGGCAGCGCAGTGACGGTGGGCAGATGGTCAGCGCAGTGCGGTGGGCAGAGTGGTCAGCGCAGTGCAGGTGGGCAGAGTGGTCAGCGCAGTGCGGTGGGCAGAGTGTCAGTGGTGGGCAGAGTGGTCAGTGGTGGGCAGAGTGGTCAGCAGTGTGGGCATAGATGGTCAGCGCAGTGGGTGTGGGCAGAGTGTGTCAGCGAGTGGGCAGAGTGGTCAGCGGTGGGCAGAGTGGTCAGCTGGTGGGCAGAGATGGTCAGCGCAGTGCAGGTGGGCAGAGTGGTCAGCGCAGTGCAGTGGGCAGAGTGGTCAGGCAGTGATGGGCAGAGTGGTCAGCGCAGTGCTGGTGGGCAGAGTGGTCAGCGCAGTGCGGTGGGCAAAGTGGGTCAGCGCAGTGCGGTGGGCAGAGTGGTCAGCCAGTGCGGTGGGCAGAGTGGTCAGCGCAGTGCGGTGGGCAGAGTGGTCAGCGGTGCGGGCAGAGATGGTCAGCGCAGTGCGGTGGGCAAAGTGGGTCAGCGCAGTGCAGTGGGCAGAGTGGTCAGCGCAGTGCAGTGGGCAGAGTGGTCAGCGCTAGTGCGGTGGGCAGAGTGGTCAGCGCAGTGCGGTAGGCAGAGTGGTCAGCGCAGTGCGGTAGGCAGAGTGGTCAGCGCAGTGCGGTAGGGCAGAGATGGTCAGGCAGTGCGGTGGGCAGAGTGGTCAGCGCATGAGAGTGTCGCGGTGGGCAGAGTGGTCAGCGCAGTGCGGTGGGCAGAGTGGTAGCAGTGCGGTGGGCAGAGTGGTCAGCGGTGGGCAGAGTGGTCAGCGGTGGGCAGAGTGGTCAGAGTGTCGGAGTGCGGTGGGCAGAGTGTCAGGCGGGTGGGCAGAGTGGTCAGCGGTGGGCAGAGTGGTCAGCGGTGGGCAGATGGTCAGCGCAGTTGGCAGTGTGGCAGAGTGGTCAGCGCAGTGCAGTGGGCAGAGTGGTCAGCGCAGTGCAGTGGGCAGAGTGGTCAGGCAGTCGGTGGGCAAGAGTGGTCAGCGCAGTGCGGTGGGCAGAAGTGGTCAGCGCAGTGCGTGGGCAGAGTGGTCAGCGCAGTGCAGGTGGGCAGAGTGGTCAGCGCAGTGCGGTGGGCAGAGTGGTCAGCGCAGTGCGGTGGGCAGAGTGGTCAGCGCAGTGCGGTGGGCAAAGTGGTCAGCGCAGTGCGTGGGCAGAGTGGTCAGCCAGTGCAGTGGGCAGAGTGGTCAGCGAGTGCGGTGGGCAGAGTGGTCAGCGCAGTGCGGAGGCAGAGGTGTGCTGCAGTGCGGTGGGCAGAGTGGTCAGCGCAGTGCGGTGGGCAGAGTGGTCAGGCAGTGCGGGGGGCAGAGTGGTCAGCGCAGTCGGTGGGCAGAGTGGTTGGCGCAGTGTCGCGTGGGCAGAGTGGTTCAGCGCATGGTGAGCGGTGGAGCGGTCGGTCAGTGGTGGTGGCTGAGTGGTCAGCGGTGGGCGAGTGGTAGCGCAGTGCGGGGGCAGAGGGTCAGCGCAGTGGGTGGGCAGATGTGGTCAGGCAGTGCGGTGGACAGAGTGGTCAGCGCAGTGGGTGGGCAGAGTGGTCATCGGTGGGCAGTGGTCAGCGCAATGCGGTGGGCAGAGTGGTCAGCGCAGTGCATGCGGTGGGCGAGTGGTCAGAGGTGGGCAGAGTGGTCAGTCGCAGTGCGGTGGGAGAGTGGGCAGCGCAGTGCGGTGGGCAGAGTGGTCAGCGCAGTGCGGTGGGCAGAGTGGTCAGCACAGTGCGGTGGTCAGAGTGGTCAGCGCAGTGCGGTGGGCAGAGTGGTCAGCACAGTGCAGTGGGCAGAGTGGTCAACGGTGGGCAGAGTGGTCAGCGCAGTGCGGTGGGCAGAGGTGGACACACACACACTCATACACACACACATACACACACACTCCGCTATACTTACCACCGGCCCTGCGTCTTCCCCGCCACCTGGATCCGCTGACATGTCGCCGCTCCCCAGAGGGCTGGATCCAATATGGCATCCGGGAAGTCTCGCGAAACTTTCCGGACGCCATATTGGATCCAGTCTTCCGGGGGCGGCGACAAACTTTGTGCAAGATGGCATCCGGGAAGTCCCGCGAGACTTCCCTGACGCCATATTGGATCCAGTCCTCCGGGGGGCAGCGACATGTCGGCGGATCCAGGCAGCGGGGAGGACGCAGGGCCGGCGGTAAGTATAGCGGAGTGTGTGTGTGTGTGCGTGTATGTGTGTGTGTATGAGTGTGTGTGCGGGCGGCCATATTAAAACACCCACAGTGGGTGTAGAGGCTTCTTCAGCCAGGATGTGACGTACCATACCATTACAACCTGACGGAAGTAGCCTTAGGGTTTTATTATAATAGACTAGCTGTGAGCCCGATGCGATTGCATCGGGATTCTAGAATCGGTGTATAGTTTATTAAATTAGAGTTTTAAGTAATAATCCTATTATTCCATGATAGATGGCGGCACAATGTTAAAGAATCAGGAATGTAGCATGCATATATACATTATTCATTCAAATTTGACAATAATGCACATAAGACATGATATCTATCTATCAACTACCAATGTTTGTATGGTATATGTCAGTGTAGTACATGTCATGATTCTAAGGCAAGGCTTTTCGTACAGATACTGGCACTGATGTTTTGTACAGATTACGTATATTCAATTTATATATGAATATTAATAATCTATGATTGAGCCAGTACATGTTTCCCCACCAACCACGGGAAGGTAGCCTTACAGCTGGTGGGACCTACTCTACTCTATCCCTAATAATTAATAGTTAGACTCCTTTTAAAGCAGATATTTTTTGGCTATTTGCAGAAAGTATGGAATTACCAAATACAATTTCTGAACTTGGCACAAAAGGGACTACCTACAGCTCACTTTCAGCAAGTAACATGTAATAAATATGGAACTTGCACTTAGCTTGCAGTAAATACGGCAATTAGAGCTTTAACAGCTTGACAAAATGCAACCACTAAAAATGAGAGCTAACTGATTTTAGTGATTGAAACTGTCGAAAGCACATGTGCCGCAACTACCGCAAGTAAACGACATATTCCATAAACATTTCATGCAACTTACATTAAGAGTACTGTAGGTCACCATTAGGCAGCAAGTGGCAAAATTGTTTTTTTCAAACTAAAAATTCAACAAATAGCAGAATAATTCAGATTTAAAATCAAAATGTCTATTCTTTCCCTATGTGTCTAAATATGTACCTATGTATCTAAATATGTACCTATGTGTATATATGTATTTATATGTACAAAACACACTTCAAGATACAGATGTGTGTGAACAGCCGTCCCACCCATCTCTTAGGCTGCCTTCAGACTTGCAGATGCATCTGCAGCGTTTTGCAGATGCATCTGCAAGCATGTGCATGCAGACGGCAGTCCATATCTTTATAATGGAACACACGATGTCTGCAGATTCTTGCAGACAGCCGTGCTCAGCCATTCACTGCTATATGTGATCTATGCGCAGGCAGATGCTTTTGTACAGATCACAGACTCTCCTCCACACCAGGGACGCGACATGTTGCATCCCTGGTGCAGGTGGGATTATGTGATTTGTATGCAGGCATGCGCCTGTGCAGAGATCACATATCAGAATAAATGGGTGCGCACGGCTGTCTGCAAGCATGTGCAGAGACCAAAAGTCCCATTGTAAAGATAGGAGCTGCCGTTTGCATGCAGATGCATCTTTAAAATGCTGCACATGCATTTGCAAGTCTGAAAGCAGCCTTAGCTGTTCACAAAAACCTCACCCTGTGTAAAAAGAAAATGAAATCTCGCAGCAGCTATCCTGCTGAAGCTTCAGGTTCTTATCACTAAATGCAAGCATTTAGATGATACACATCTACAATCTACAAAAAAAAATGTGTGTTTACATACATATACAATGAAAATTAAAAAGAAATTTTCTAAGCTAACAAAGTCATGACTATATATTTTAAATAACTATTTTAAATATCTAAAAAGTAATTATAATATCTTTATAACAAAACTAATATTTTTGGTATTTTTGTATATTTGTATTCCTATACATCTATAGCTAAATTAATTTATTGTAATATTTGTGTTTAATTAGAAAGTAACTATGTATCTAAATGTACTATGTATCTAAAGAATTGAAAGTAAAATATTTGTACACACTATATTTTTAGAGAAAAGTGAAAATAACGACTATATATCTGAAATAACGTTTATATCTAATAAGTAATTATAATGTCTTTATCTATAAGTAAACTAAGTTTTTAGGTATTTTGATTTATTTATATTGATATACATCTTTTGCTAAACAAATTAATATAGTAATATTTGTGTCTAATCTAAAAATAACTATGTATCTAAATGTAACATGTATCAAAAGAATTTTAAGTAAAATATTTTTATACACTATATTTTTAGTAAAATTGAACAGTAACAACTATATTTATTAAATAACTATTTTATATCTAATAACTAATTATAATATCTTTTTCTATAACTAAAATATTATTTTTGGTCTTATTTTTTTTTCTATTCTTATACATCTATGGCTAAACTAATTTATTATAATATTTATGTTTAATTAGAAAGTAACTACCGTATATACTCGTGTATAAGCCGACCCGTGTATAAGCCGACCCCCCTACTTTTGCCCCCAAAACTTGGGAAAACCTATTGACTCGTGTATAAGCCGAGGGTGGACCCCAGCACAGGTATACAGCCCCCAGCAGTGTGTATACAGGCCTCCCCAGTGGTAATATACAGCAGCCTCCCCAGTGGTAGTATACAGCAGCCTCCCCAGTGGTAGTATACAGCAGCCTCCCCAGTGGTAGTATACAGCAGCCTCCCCAGTGGTAGTATACAGCAGCCTCCCCAGTGGTATATACAGCATCCCTAAAGGTATAAACAGCAGACCCCAGAGGTATACAGCAGGCCCCAGAGGCATATACAGCAGGCCCAGAGGCATATACAGCAGGCCCCAGAGGTATACATCAGGCCCCAGGGTATATACAGCAGGCCCCAGAGGTATACAGCAGGCCCCAGGGTATATACAGCAGGCCCAGAGGTATACAGCAGGCCCCAGAGGTATACAGCAGGCCCCAGAGGTATACAGCAGGCCCCAGAGGTATACAGCAGGCCCCATGGTATATACAAGAGGCCCCAGGGTATATACAGCAGGCCCCAGGGTATATACAGCAGGCCCCAGAGGTATACAGCAGGCCCCAGGGTATATACAGCAGGCCCCAGGGTATATACAGCAGGCCCCAGGGTATATACAGCAGGCCCCAGAGGTATACAGCAGGCCCCAGGGTATATACAGCAGGCCCCAGAGGTATACAGCAGGCCCCAGAGGTATACAGCAGGCCCCAGGGGTATACAGCAGGCCCCAGAGGTATACAGCAGGCCCCAGAGGTATACAGCAGGCCAGAGGTATACAGCAGGCCCATGGTATATACAGCAGGCCCCAGAGGTATACAGCAGGCCCCAGAGGTATACAGCAGGCCCCAGGGGTATACAGCAGGCCCCAGAGGTATACAGCAGGCCCCAGAGGTATACAGCAGGCCCCAGAGGTATACAGCAGGCCCCAGGGTATTATACAGCAGGCCCAAGGTATACAGCAGCCCCAGAGGTATACAGCAGGCCCAGGGTACAGCAGGCCCAGAGGATACGAGCCAGGTATACAGCAGCCAGGGTATACAGCACCCAGTGTATCAGCAGGCCACGGGTATATACAGCTGGCCCAGGGTATATACAGCCCCCCAGTGTATACAGCAGGCCCCAAGGGTATATACAGCAGGCCCCAGAGGTATACAGCAGGCCCCAGAGGTATACAGCAGGCCCCAGAGGAAATACAGCAGGCCCCAGGGGTATACAGCAGGCCCCAGGGGTATACAGCAGGCCCCAGAGGTATACAGCAGGCCCCAGGGTATATACAGCCCCCCAGTGTATACAGCAGGCCCCAGGGTATATACAGCTGGCCCCAGGGTATATACAGCCCCCCAGTGTATACAGCAGGCCCCAAGGGTATATACAGCAGGCCCCAGGGGTATACAGCAGGCCCCAGAGGTATACAGCAGGCCCCAGAGGTATACAGCAGGCCCCAGGGTATATACAGCCCCCCAGTGTATACAGCAGGCCCCAGGGTATATACAGCCCCCCAGTGTATACAGCAGGCCCCAGGGTATATACAGCCCCCCAGTGTATACAGCAGCCCCCAATGGCACTAGCCCCCCCATCATTGTAAGAGCCCCCCACACTTTGCAGAGCCCCCCCGCTGCTTTATCTTACCATCCGGGGTCTTCTTCACCGCGGGTCCTCCAGTCCTTCCTCGCGCGCTGTGTTCCCGGTCTCATGTGACCCGGCGGTCGCAGTGGAATGACGTCATCGCGCCGGGTCACGTGAGACCTGAACACAGCGCGCAGGACCCGCGGCGAAGACCCCGGATGGTAAGATAAAGCAGCGGGGGAGCTCTGCAAAGTGTGGGGGGCTCTTACAATGATGGGGGGGGCTAGTGCCATTGGGGGGCTGCTGTATACACTGGGGGGCTGTATGCACGGCTCCCCTGCCGCTGTGATGGGCGGGGGGAGCCGTGCATATCTAATGAGCGGCCACACGTGACGGGCCGCTCACTCATCAGCCCCCCCCGCCTCCTCCAGCCTCCCCAGCACCCGGACACAGCCCCCACCACATATATTACCGTATTGACCCGTGTATAAGCCGAGGGGGTGACTTTTCAGCCCAATTTTTGGGCTGAAAAACTCGGCTTATACACGAGTATATACGGTATATCTAAATCTAATATGTATCTAAAGAATTTAAAATAAAATATTAGAGAGATTATTTTGAGTATTTCACTACTGGGCAGCAATTTGACTTGAATGGGTGTATCCAGCACTTTCACCTTAACATTGCATCGTGTTTTCACTCGTGAAAAATCCACATATAACTGTCCATGTCCAAAAACTGTTTGTGACAAAAAAATCCCTACTTTCTCCAGTGTATGGCCTTGGGATTTGTTGATGGTCATGGCAAAAGTAGACTTCAAGGGAAATTGTTGACATCTTAACTTGAAAGGTAAGGAAGTGTCTGATGGAGATAAATAAATCTTTGGAATAAACACCACATTTCCTTCTGCAGACCCAGTACTGACTTTTGCTTGAATGAGATTGTCAAACAAAGTGATGACAATGAAGCGATTCCCATTGCAAGACCTTTTATGCTGTTAAAGGTGTGCAAAAGCATGACAATGGTACCAATGTGTAATTTGAGGCGATGATAAGGCATTCCCATTGGTGTGAGTGAATTTAAAAATTCCACAGGATATTGGTCTGAATCTTCAGTCTACAGGATCAATGGAATCATCACTAATGTATCAGTGTATTCACCAGCAATGCAATCCATAACCTGAGAGTTCACCATTTCCACATGGACATTTTTAGGACAAAGATTGTCATGTGATGCAGCAATGTGAATGCTTTCATTGTTATATCCATCATGTATGTAAATGTAATATATATCTAAAGAATTTAAAATAAAATATTCTTATAGACAATATTTTTTGTAAAGACTTTTTCTGAATGAGGCAACAACTTTCCTTGAATGGGTGTATGCAGTACTTTTACCTTAACAATACATCTTCTTTTCACTCGTGAAAAAGCCACATATAACTGTCCATGTCCAAAAATGGGTTGTGGGGCAAAAAATCCCTACTTTCTCCAGTGTTTGGCCTTGGGATTTGTTGATGGTCATGGCAAAAGCAGGCTTCAAGGGAAATTGTCGACGTCTTAACTTGAAAGGTAATCCAGTCTCTGATGGAGATAAATCAATCCTTGGAATAAACACCACATTTCCTTCTGCAGAGCCAGTAATGACTTTTGCTTGAATCATATTGTCAAACAAAGCAATGACAATCAAGCGAGTCCCATTGCAAAGACCTTTTCTGCTGTTGAAGTTGCGCAAAAGCATGACAATGGTACCGATTTTTAATTTGAGTCGATGAGAAGGCATTCCCGTTGGTGTGAGTGAATTTAAAAATTCCACTGGATATTGATCTGGATCTTCAGTCTCATCAGGATCAATGGAATCATCACTAATGTATTCAGTGTATTCACCAGCAATGCAATCCATGACCTTAGAGTTCACCATATCCACATGGTCATTTTTAGGACAAAGAATGGCACGTGATGCAGCAATCTGAATGCTTTCATTGTTATCTACATCAATGACAATGTTTTCACCAAATATAGCAAGTATAATTGAGCCAGATCATGTCTTGTGGGATTTCAATGGTATCATCTCCAAGGTTGAAATCATTGGACAATTCACCATTTCCCAGTTGAAGTAACCAACGGCTATAATCAGGATCAATGGAGCGCATGTTGTTGAAGAGTGGCAATTGAGTGAAAAGCTGCCATTGTCGTGAGTATTTAATACAACTCTCTATAATGTCAGTTCTTGTACCATGTGGGATGATAGGCAGACACTGTTGAAAGTCTCCTCCCAGAACAATGACTTTCCCTCCAAAAGGTGTTGTATTTTTCTTGGAGATATCTGTTGTCATGACATCCCGTAAAAGTTGATCTATCGCATGCAATGCATATTTAGATAACAGAGTGGACTCGTCAATAATGAAAAGTTTGGTACTTTTCAAATGTTGTGCAGCATCTGTATCATTTTTAATCCTTGAAACGGAAGTTTCATTGATTGGAATTGGTATTCCGTAAAGCGAATGGATGGTTCTTCCTCCTTGCAGTAAGTTAGCTGCAATCCCTGTACTGGCTGCAGGTGAGACAATTTCGCCTTCTCCTCTTAGTTCATGAATGAATAAATCATACAGATATGTTTTGCCACTGCCACCTGGACCGTCAATGAAAAAGCACTTAGGTTGTCCACTTCTATCGTGTAAAGCTTGATTGATCGCATCATAGGCCAAAAGTTGTTGGTCATTTAAAGTAGCTTTCATTTGCTGAGCTCTTCTTAACTCATCATCCTTGTTGTATAGTGGAGCGATGTATGGCTTTCTTTTTGGTCGTGGTAGATTAAAATCAGTAAAAGTTTTGCCATGAAATTTTAGAATAGTTTGGACATCAGTCATAGCATATCCTTCACAATTCTCACACTCCTCAGTGTTGGAGTGATATGCATGGCAGTAGTCTTGGATAAAGTCTTGTTTAAATTCTTTCCACAACTCCAATGGATGAGCTGGAGGACCAAAAATACATATATATGCGAACATATCACGAAGCTGTGCAGGCATGTTGAGAACACAGGCATCCAATAAAGTATTTCTCCAAACAGTGTCATCGAAGAGCAATCCAAGAGCTAATGCTGCCTCTTTGAAAGTTGGGTATGTCACTTCATTAACAGTCTTAATGTTGTCAAAACTTGTTGCTCCTTTGACATGCAGTAACAACAACCTTAAATAGTACCGTTCTTGATCTTTCATACTGACAGTATACATTCTTCCAATCACTGAAGAACCTCCTCGCTTTCTAATTTCCCATGCACCTTCTTTCCAAACATAGTGCTCTGGAATTTGGCGGTAGAAGTAATCATGAGCATGCGGGTCACTCTCATTCAGCTCAAAGTAGCCCATAAGAGTAGATTTTCTGTGCATTGTGCAACTGATATCGTCAACAGAGTCATCCTCATGAAAATAAAGTGGTTGAGAATGTGGGAGATGTACGGCCAGGCGAATAATGGAGTGCGATTGTCTATGCATCGGGTAAGCAAATATTCGCCAAGCTGCCTCCGGTGCACTCACGTATCTTGAATCCATGAATTGATGTGTTTCATCATGGTGGATATTGGTTTGGCAAATTTCAAGATTGGCTTTATCATGTCCTTTTTAGACTTATTTGAATAGGTATTTTACACTTTGAATGGAAGCACATACCTCAACATTAATATGACACTTGTATGTTAATAGTAGGTAAGGGTTATAGGGAACAACCCAAGAATTATCAATCATCTTTGAACGGATTTGAAAGGATGATCCTTCCTTTCTTTGATAAGTAGGGTATGCATCCTTAGCTATGAGTGTTCTTGGTTGGAAATCTTTAGGAAAACCTTTCTTACACTTGCCAAGATCCATACATGGAGAATTGGGGTTGTGTTGTCCACAGGGTCCATGAATCATGTGTTGCATCACAATGTCATGGAGCAGAGGGTATTCTTCTGGATCAGGGATTTCAGCCCAAACTATATTATCCACTTCAACCTCAGTTCTTAGTTTGGATTTGCTATCCAGAATGATCAAAATGTGAGCGTGTGGTAGGCCACGCTTTTGGAATTCAATCACATGAACCATTGCACAAACTTTGCCAAATAATCCAGTGTTAATTTCTTTTAATAGGGCTTCCAGTTTAATTCTGAAGACACGGGCGACTAAATCAGGTCTATGTTCCACACGCTGCCATGGCTCTAAATTGTTTGTAATCTCCCTCCATTTAGGATTACAGGTCATGGTTACAAAAAGATCTGGTCGTCCAAATTTAGTCACAATAGCCATGGCATCCTGATAGCGTTGCTGCATGTTTCTGGGACTGCCTTCAAAGGAAGATGGTAAAATCACCGTCTTGCCAATGGGAATACCTTTCTCAACAGATTGTTTCAGGAGATGTTCCTGTAGTACGCAATAATCCTCCACTTTTAAATCCTTCTGGTGTTGACGGATAAAATTTAAGCGATTAGCCTCGATTTTCACATACGCATCCACTAAGTACTGCTGTGTTAGTTTGCCACCATTCAGGACAGGATTGAACTGATTCCGTACAGACAGCAAATAGCAGTAATACTGGAGCTGTGTAACCCGGCGTTGACTTTTGCCTTGATGCTTGAGTCCCTCATGCCAGCCTTGTTCTCCATGAGGGAAAAATAAAGGATAGAGTAATGCATCTAAATTGCTGTGTAGAATACTGACTTGCTGTGTTTTTGGGGCCAAGGAGTTATTTGGATCAGGTTTCAAATGAATTAAAATGTCTCTATTGAATGGTGGCTCTCCATCAGCATTTTCAAAGACCACAGCAACTTCATTGGCAGTAGGATTGTTATAGCATCTCGGGTCTTGGCCTCTGTCTTGTTTAATGGCCATGATAATATTTGGCATGACGGTGCCATGTTCTACTGCCTTCTGTTCTTCTTCTAATTCAACGTGACGTAGCATTTTGTAGGCCGAAACAAAGGGATTAATATTATCCAATTGAAGAGCAATGATACTCATTAAAGTAGGATTACATTTAACATTTTCTGGACACTGTAGCCGTTGGTCTGTAGCACTTAGAGTATCTAAAATGTACAATTGTGCATATGCTGGAGTTTGATCTTGAGCAGGATGGAGTGTTCCAGTGCGATGATAAATTTGCCCATGAATACGGAAGCAGTATGGGCCATGTCCAGGAGGTAGAGAAACTTGGGCACCCATGGAGGCAAAAGCAAAAGAACTATTAATGCTCCTTATATTCTCCATCAAATTTTGACTGTACTCACTCTCTCCTTTCAGCAGGCGTTGGAACACGTGCGGGTATTGAGGTAATGGTACCTTTACTTTTCCCTTGTGGCAACAAAGAGTAAACTGTTGATCTGATGGTCGTTCAGCAGTAAAATGTCGAGCCTCACAATGTTCACATATTACATTCATGAAACCACAGAAATGTTCTACAATAACATGATCCTGATCAATAAATCCCATTTGATGTAGGAGAGGTGAATAGAATAAACGTAGAAGTTTATTATGCAATCCTACATAAATGAGACGTGGAAGGGATGTAGATTCCAAACATTCCATAAATGAAGAAGTGGAATATATATTCCGTTCTGCCTCTTGCAATATAGAAGTGGAAGAAGAAGTTTGGTGTTCTTCACGACGTAATGTAGCCAAATTGGCCAAGCGGACTTGTCTAGACGTAGGAGAATCTGTATCTTGACGCATCTGTCTTTTCCTTTTAAGCCTCAAAATTTTACACTGTTGCTGTATGGCGTCTCCTCAGCACAGTGTTTTCGTTTTGATGTGGCCTTGCGATGCGGTAAAGGCTGTTCAGTTGTAGTCAGATAGTAGAAGAGGTGGCAGCAGTCTGAGCATCAGACAAAGAGGTGGCAGCAGTCTGAGCATCAGACAAAGAGGTGGCAGCAGTCTGAGCATCAGACAAAGAGGTGGCAGCAGTCTGAGCATCAGACAAAGAGGTGGCAGCAGTCTGAGCATCAGACAAAGAGGTGGCAGCAGTCTGAGCATCAGACAAAGAGGTGGCAGCAGTCTGAGCATCAGACAAAGAGGTGGCAGCAGTCTGAGGATTAGATGAAGAGGTGGCAGCAGTCTGAGGATCAGACGAAGAGGTGGCAGCAGTCTGAGGATCAGACGGATCTCCTACAGGCATTAACTTATTCTGTTTGCGTCGTTGAGGCAGAGGCATTGATTTTTTGCCTAATCGTTCTGTCCTTCCTTCTAAAGACTTTATTGAAACCGGTGTTTTCAAAGCAGCCTTTTCCTTGTCCAAGGGAAGTTGTCTTTCTTCAGAACTCTCCTCCACACCCGTCTTGCGCATACGCACAGACACCTTGCGAACCTTTCCTTTTTTGATTTCCAAAGAGGTAATGGGAGGTGTTAAAGGCAGTTCACTTGGTAGAATGTCAGTACACGAAGAGGCTGGAGTAGCATCTGTGTCAGACGGTTCTTCAGTGACAGGAATGTTTGTTTGTTTGCATGTGGAATGTGCAGTCATGGCTCTTGTTTGCATTCGTTGGCTTGTTTTTTCAGAAGACACTTGTGAAATACGTGTATGTAAAGCAGTCTTCGCAGCATCCAACCGAAAACGTCTCAGTGGAGAAGAGAGTTTACCAAACCGTTTGAGTTTAGCAGCCTTAGCCCTATCTAACCGAATACGTCTCTCGGCAGAAGTCTCATTTGCAATACGTTTGGCGTAAGCAGCCTTAACACGATCTAAGCGAATACATCTCTGTTCCGAGGTCTCCTCAGCAAGGCGTTTCGCCTTAGCAGCCTTATCACTATCTAAGCGAAGACGCCTCTCTTCTGAAGTCTCCTTTGCAGTACGTTTCGCCTTAGCAGCCTTACGCAGATCTAACCGAACACGTTTCTCTTCCAAACTCTCCTCTGCAATGCGTTTAGCTTTAGCAGCCTTATCAAGATCTAACCGAAGACGTCTCTCTTCCAAAGTCTCGTCTGCACGCTTCTTCTTAGGTGTAGATGCAGCCTCCTTGGCAAGAGCGATATTTTGTGTTGGAGAGCTCATCTTAGTAAGAATAAGCAGTGTTTGAAATCCAAAAAGAGCTAGAGTGTGTTAGTTAAGGAAACAATTAATAATAACTGTGTAAAAATACAAAAACAATAAAACTACAGTGTGTATTTCAAAAACCTGTTATAAGGAAATGATAGACTTCTTTAAAGTATGAAAGAAAGATTTAATGATGTTTACTGTATGGAGTAGTGAATGTAAAGGAGTGTGTTAAAACTCCTTAAAAACTGCCTTGAAGGCAAAACAAATGGATGTAAGGGGCCTTTGGGATGCGCGTTATCAAAGCAAATTTGCAACATTGTAAGAAAACCGTTAAAAGAACCGAGATGACATCAATTTCTGCATAACCACCAGCAAGGTTGTTGTTGCATAAGGTGTTGAAAAATGGCAGAGGTAGGGTTAATTTGTACCTAGAACTTAAGGTTTTGGGATTATAGCAGAAGTAGTGGTTTTTATTGTTCGTGCTTTAGTTGGGGAAACAGCAGCATTAACGTCAAGTATGAAATAGCAGAATGTGACTAAGCAGGGTGAAAAAAGAAATAAGGCAACTTGCGCAGTAGATGTTGAAACAGGCAAGTAAATGTAAAAAGCAACGTAAATCCGGGGATGTATATAACATTATGCAACTGCAGCCCTAGTGACGGGTATAGGGAAGTTGCGTAAAAAATGTAAATATTAGCAGATATTATGGAAGTATGTAAATCTGCATATACAATGCACGTGTGAAAGTGGACCCAGTCAGTAATAGAGTGTAAAATATTTGGTATGTAAAAGTAGTTAATGTCCTACTGGGATGAGAGGGACTTTGACATGAGCGTTAATTTCAAATAGCATCATAAACGTAGAAAAAACTGCATTTGCCGCATGTGGCGCATAGCCACAGCATAACTGCAGGACTTGCGGGCTGTTGCATTAATCCTCATAGTCATTATAATGACTATAGTAGTCAGTATACAGTTATTTGGAGCAGGTGCAGCAATTGGGGTTTAGCAGTTGTGGCAGGTACTGTATTGAAAAAAAACGGAGGGTGAGCGCGCTATTTTTCATGGTGGGACCTGCCGCAAGTTCCCCTATACTTACTATGGCGATTAGCGAAACGACACCAGAAGTGCAGGAGTTATGCAATGGCAATGCAGCAAACAGAGCTGATGCTATTCTGTCACCACATCTGGCGCGAATTCAAATAGCCGCTGATGTGAACTGGCCAGGTAGCATTACCACCAAACTGTTAAATATAAGACAGGTAGTAGTGCTACAGAGTAATTACGAAGAAAAATATTACAAATTGACATATAATGATTTAACGTACTCGTAACAGTGTGAAGACTGACTCCTAACTCCACAAAAATTATCAAAGAGCCTGTAAGGGGTTAATGTACCACTGGCACGCATACAAAATACTGAACGATCAATCAAAATAAGAATAGTATTAAAGTATTTAGTACTAAAATGGCAGTAGTAGACCACATAGTAACATCGGCATTGAATAGGCAAGAAAATAGAAGGGGTTAATGTACCACTTACATCCTATAAAAGAGTGTGGATGAAAAATTAAATAAGAAATGGTATAGAAGATGTTAATTATAAAAAGTCATGAGTACAGCACATAGTGACACATTTAGTAAATAGCAAACAGAAAGTAGGGGGTTAATGTAGCATTTTGAACCCTATAAAACAATAGTGTGGGAAAACAAAATGGCAAATGGCATAGAAGTGGTTAATGTTGAAATAGCCTTAGTAGAGCACATAGTGAGATAGCAAGTGGGGCAGAAATAGAATGTAAGGGGTTAATGTAGAAATTGCCTTAGGGCCCTTTCACATCAGCTCTTTTGATCAAATTGCGGTGGATGCTGTGAAAAAAATGCATCTGCCGCAATAGTGACATTACCATTGCACTTGCGGCGCGGTTGCGGTATACCCCATAGAAACGATAGGGAAACTTGCGGCAAGTGTTTGCGCAAAAAAAAACGCACTTGCCGCACCTGCCGCAAATCCCCCTATAGTTTATATGAGGATTTCCGCAACCGCACCGCAAATGCAACGTTTAAGCGGCAATCGCGCCAGATACGGTTTTTTCACCGCATCTGGCGGAAAGTGCAAAAAACGCTGATGTACTGCAGATAGTTACACAGTTATTGAATAGCAAACAGAATAGAAGAGGTTAATGTATGAGTTTAAACCCTATAAAGTAGTTATGGTGGAAACTAAAATACAAAAGGCATAGAAGAGGTTAATGTAAAAATAGCCTTAGTACTGCACATAGTGAGATAGGAAGTGGAGCACAAATAGAATTGAAGGGGTTAATGTAAAAATGGCCTTAGTACTGCACATAGTGAGATAGTAAGTGGAGCACAAATAGAATTGAAGGGGTTAATGTAAAAATGGGCTTAGTAGTGCACATAGTGAGATAGTAAGTGGAGCACAAATAGAATTGAAGGGTTAATGTAAAAATGGCCTTAGTAGTGCACATAGTGAGATAGTAAGTGGAGCACAAATAGAATTGAAGGGGTTAATGTAAAAATGGGCTTAGTACAACACATAGTGAGATAGGAAGTGGAGCAGTAATAGAATAGAAGGGGTTAATGTAGAAATGGCCTTAGTACTACACATAGTGAGATAGGAAGTGGAGCACAAATAGAATTGAATGGGTTAATGTAAAAATGGGCTTAATAGTACACTTACACAGATAGCAAGTGGAGCAGTAATAGAATATAAGGGGTTAATGTGAAAATGGCCTTAGTAGTGCACTTACTGAGATAGCAAGTGGAGCAGTATTAGAATAGAAGGGGTTAATATATTAGGAAAAAAAGAGGGCACTATGGTGAAATGTAGCTGATATTAAATTAGTATAAAGAAGGGGTTAATATAAGCATAGGCATTAGGAATATATACTCTGTTGTGAGATTGTACTGTAAAAACAGCTTTTTAACTTTTACATTGTTCACAAATTCAAACTTCGCGCTTTAAAATGGCGTACGGGAAAAGTTCATTCATAAAAAGCCGGCAGACGCCAGCCGCAATGTGATTGGGCAGCGGAAACTTCATAAACATGGCGCCGTAAATCCGGTTGGTCGGCGCTACTGTGTGAAGATGCCGCTGTCCAATCACAACTGAGTGGGGCGGAGCTACAGACTTCCAGGGTCCCGAACGGCGTATCCGAAAATCGTACCAGGCGCTCAGCAAGGAAAATGGCGATTTCCCCGCTGTGCGGCGACCAATTGGAATCAAAGCGCCAAGTCAAACAACCAATGACAATCGTGCCTCATTTCTTAATGGATGTCTATGGGAAAACGCCCTCCAATGAGAATCGCGGCACCATTTTTGAAAATACACAGCGGCCAATCACAATCGTCCCTCAATTCTCAATGCAACTCTATGGGAAGAGGCGCTGAGAATGCGATTGGTCGGCGGGCACCGTGAAGAGCTGCAATTTGTATCGGCGGCGCCTGCATGCGTGTTCGGGCACAGCGGTCTGATGGACCGCGGAGGCCGCTAGAAGCGCCGAAGTTTGCGCTTGTAGCGCAAAAGTCGGCGCTTGCAGCGGCGAAGTGTCCGAACTGTGGCGCAGGCTCCATGCAGCGCCGGTTGGCGCTGCATGGGGCAAAATAGTAAAAGTAGTGAAAATAAAAGATAGAAAAAGAGGTGAAAATAAAAGTCAGCATCAGGAATATAGCTTCTGATGTGAAAAGGTAGATTGTCCAAAGGATATCTTAGCTGATCAATCGCAGATCCCGATCCGGCGCTTCCTTCCCGACGTCCCGCACGAAGGATGGATATCTCGGCTGAAATGTAGTCCAACAGATGGTCCAGCGGTAGCTTCTCGTTCTCTCAGAAAGACCCTCACGAAGGATGGATTTCTTGGCAGAAATATAGTCCAACAGATGGTCCAGCGATAGGTTCTCGTTCTCCCACAAAGAGGATTCAAAGAGGTTGAAGATTCAAAGTTCGCGCTATAAATAAGCGGCCTTATCTCATTGGTGGGCGGCAACATCAGAAAGATGGCACCATGAATGTGATTGGTCGCTGTGTTTTTTCAAAAGTCGCGGCTTGATTGTGATTGGAGGACGGCTTCCGATACATAGAGAAATTAAGATATTTTATGGCCGGGCCCCTGGTTCTATTTTCGGGCAGGCGACTCGGCTCTGAAGCATCGTTCAACGGGGCCGGAAACTCGCAATCAGCGCTTCGCGGCAATAGCTAGCGTAGCACCAACGACTCGCAATGATTGCGAATCGTTGGTAAGGCGCTAGGAATGTCCGCGAACCGCTGAATGCGAGCTTCCGGCCACGTCGAACGACGCCTCAGAGGCGAGTCGCCTGGCCGAAAATAGAACCAGGGGCCCAGCCATAAAATCGCCGACACACCGCTAATGTATCTCTATGGCATTTTTAAACATGGCGCCGCGATTCTGATTGGACGGCGCCTTCCCATAGAGAAACATGAAGAAATGAGGCGCTATTGTGATTGGTCTGCGTCCACACACAGCGACCAATCAGAACAGCTCCTCGCTTCGCATAGACATACATTAGCGGCGTGTCGGCGATGTTAGGTACGGAAAATAGAACCATGGTGCCGGCATTAAAATCGCTGACACGCCGCTAATGTATGTCTATGGGATTTTTAAAAATGGCGCCGCGATTCTGATTGGTCGCTATCTGCTAACGCCGACCAATCAGATTGCGCCCTCACTTCGCATAGACATACATTAGCGGTGTGTCGGCGATTTTATGTCCGGAAAATAGAACCAGGGGCCCGGCCTTAAAATCGCCGAGACACCGCAAATGTATGTCAATGGGAAGTGAGGCGGTCTTCGAATTGCCTGACGGCAGTCGACAGCGAGCAATCAGAAGAGCGCGTCACATCTCATACAGATAGAATGGAGGATTTTTCGTCCATTCTCTCTCAATGAGAAGTGAAGAGGACGTCGGATGCGGAAGATGGCGGAAAGAAGACAGAAGACCCCCGGGGCCGGAGGAAGAGCCGGAGATGGCGGAAAGAAGAGAGAAGACCCCCGGGGCCGGACGAAAAAGACGCCTGGCCGAACGGAGGAGAAGTGGATCGGACAGACGATCAGATGAATAAGAAGACATGTAAGTGATCGACGGCGGCGTTAGAGAAGGGTACGGCGGGGCTTAGGGGGTAGGGGCTTAGTGGCGGCGCGGCTTAAGGGGTAGGGGCTTAGGTGCGGCGGGGCTTAGGGGGTAGGGGCTTAGGTGCGGCGGGGCAGGGGTAGGGGCTTAGGTGCGGTGGGGTAGTGGCTGCGGCGGGGTAGTGGGTTAGGTGCGGCTTCGGGGGTAGGGGCTTAGGTGCGGCAGGGTAGTGGCTGCGCGGGTAGTGGGCTTGATGCGGCGGGGTAGTGGCTGCAGGGGGTATGGGCTTAGGTGCGGGTTAGGGGGTAGGGGCTTAGGTGCGGCGGGGCTTAGGGGGTAGGGACTTAGGTGCGGGGCACTTAGGGGGTGGTTTAGAGCATTAGGGGGTGATTTAGAGGATGGCGCGGTACCGCGCGATGGTATACTACAGTCCCATGGGCATAAGCGTGTCGGGCCTGATATTATTAGCATTTTTTTTTATGTATTATAATTTTTTATTTTATTATTTATAATTTTTTATTTATTTATTATTTTTTAATTAAATTTGTTTTACTAATTTTTTTATTATTATCTTTATTATTAAATTTATTAGTTATTAAAAGTGAGCCTGAGACACATTTGTCCTTCAGGTCCGCTGAAAGGGCTCATATTATTAGCATTAAATTTTTTTTGTATGATTATTTTTTATTAAATTATTTATTATTTTTAAAATATTTTTTTATTATTGTTTAATTATTATTTAATTATTTATTTTAATTATTTATTTTTATTTTATATTTATTATTTTTAATTAAAATTATTAATAATTTTTTATAAATTATTTATTATTTTTTATTTATTTTTTTATTATTTTTTAAATATTATTATTATTTTTTTTTTATTATTTATTTTAAGTGAGGGTGAGACACAGTTCTTGTTCAGGTCCGCTTATTTAATTATTTAATATTATTTTTTATTTAATTATTTATTATTTTTTATTTATTTTTTTATTATTTTTTAAATATTATTTAATAATTTTTTTAATATTAAATTTAATATTTTTTTTAAGTGAGGGTGAGACACAGTTTTCGTTCAGGTCCGCTTATGTAATTTTTTAATATTATTTTTATTTAATTATTTATTATTTTTTAATTATTTTTTATTATTTTTTAAATATTATTTAATAATTTTTTTATTATTAAATTTATTTTTTTTTTTAAGTGAGGGTGAGACACAGTTCTCGTTCAGGTCCGCTTATTTAATTTTTTAATATTATTTTATTATTTAATTATTTATTATTTTTTAATTATTTTTTTATTATTTTTTAAATATTATTTAATTATTTTTTTTATTATTAAATTTTTTATTTTTTTTAAGTGAGGGTGAGACACAGTTCTCGTTCAGGTCCGCTTATTTAATTTTTTAATATTATTTTTTATTTAATTATTTATTATTTTTTAATTATTTTTTTATTATTTTTTAAATATTATTTAATTATTTTTTTTATTATTAAATTTATTTGTTGACATACATTAGCGGTGTGTCCGCGATGTTAGGGCCGACAAATAGAACCAGGTGGGCGGCCATAAAATCGGCAACACACCGCTAATGTATTTCAATGGGATCTGAGGTGCTCTTGTGATTGGCTGAGGGCATTAGAGAGCGACCAATCAGAAGAGCAGCTCACATCTCATAGAGATAGAATGGCGGATTTTGCGTCCATTGTATCTTAATGAGAAGTGAAGAGGACGTCGGAGATGGAACTTGGCGGAAAGAAGACAGAAGACCCCGGGGCCGGACGAAGAGCCGGAGATGGTGGAAAGAAGAGAGAAGAGCGGCGGGGCCGGAGGAAGAGGACGGCTGGCCGGACGAAGGACTTGTGGATCGGACGGACGATCAGATGACTAAGAAGGCATGTAAGTGATCGACGGGGGCGTTAGGTTAGGGGACGGCGGGGGCTTCGGGTGTAGGGCCTTAGGTGTTAGCGGCGGGAGCTTAGCAGGCGGCGGGGCTTAGGGGATAGGGGCTTAGGTGCGGCGGGGCTTAGGGGGCAGGGGGGGTAGGGGTTTAGGTGCGGCTTCGGGGGTAGGGGGTTAG
Organism: Allobates femoralis; assembly: GCA_033576535.1. Classification (NCBI taxonomy): domain Eukaryota; kingdom Metazoa; phylum Chordata; class Amphibia; order Anura; family Aromobatidae; genus Allobates; species Allobates femoralis. The sequence continues at coordinate 481,166,884 of JARQOC010000004.1, read as the reverse complement.
GTGCGGCTTAGGGGGTAGGGGCTTGCGGCAGAGGGTAGTGGCTGCGGCGGGGTAGTGGCTTAGGTGCGGCGTCGGGGGTAGTGGGTTAGGTGCGGCTTCGGGGTAGGGGATTAGGTGCGGCAGAGGGTAGTGGCTGCGGCGGGGTAGTGGGTTAGGGCGGCAGGGGGTAGGGGCTTACGACAGAGGGTAGTGGCTGCGGCGGGGTAGTGGGTTAGGGGGGTAGGAGCTTCGGCGGGGGTAGTGGGTTAGGGGGGTAGGGGCTTCGGCGGCGGGGTAGTGGCTTAGGGGTTAGGTGCGGCAGAGGGTAGTGGCTGCGGCGGGGTAGTGGCTTAGGGCGGCAGGGGGTAGGGGCTTGCGGCAGAGGGTAGTGGCTGCGGCGGTGTAGTGGCTTAGGGCGGCAGGGGGTAGGGGCTTCGGCGGCGGGGTAGTGGCTTAGGGGTTAGGTGCGGCAGAGGGTAGTGGCTGCGGCGGGGTAGTGGATTAGGGCGGCGGGGTAGTGGGTTAGGGCGGCAGGGGGTAGGGGCTTCGGCGGCGGGGTAGTGGCTTAGGGGTTAGGTGCGGCAGAGGGTAGTGGCTGCGGCGGGGTAGTGGGTTAGGGCGGCAGGGGTTAGGTGCGGCTTAGGGGGTAGGGGCTTGCGGCAGAGGGTAGGGGCTTCGGCGGCTTAGTGGGTTAGGGCGGCAGGGGTTAGGTGCGGCTTAGGGGGTAGGGGCTTGCGGCAGGGGGTAGGGGCTTTGGCGGCGGGGTAGTGGCTTAGGGGTTAGGTGCGGCAGAGGGTAGTGGCTGCGGCAGGGTAGTGGGTTAGGGCGGCAGGGGTTAGGTGCGGCTTAGGGGGTAGGGGCTTGCGGCAGAGGGTAGGGGCTTCGGCGGCTTAGTGGGTTAGGGCGGCAGGGGTTAGGTGCGGCTTACGGGGTAGGGGCTTGCAGCAGAGGGTAGGGGCTTCGGCGGCGGGGTAGTGGCTTAGGGGTTAGGTGCGGCAGAGGGTAGTGGCTGCGGCGGGGTAGTGGGTTAGGGCGGCAGGGGGTAGGGGCTTGCGGCAGAGGGTAGTGGCTGCGGCGGGGTAGTGGCTTAGGGCGGCAGGGGGTAGGGGCTTCGGCGGCGGGGTAGTGGCTTAGGGGTTAGGTGCGACAGAGGGTAGTGGCTGCGGCGGGGTAGTGGGTTAGGGCGGCAGGGGGTAGGGGCTTGCGGCAGAGGGTAGTGGCTGCGGCGGGGTAGTAGCTTAGGGCGGAAGGGGGTAGGGGCTTCGGCGGCGGGGTAGTGGCTTAGGGGTTAGGTGCGGCAGAGGGTAGTGGGTGCGGCGGGGTAGTGGGTTAGGGGAGCAGGGGGTAGGGGCTTGCGGCAGAGGGTAGTGGCTGCGGCGGGGTAGTGGGTTAGGGCGGCAGGGGGTAGGGGCTTGCGGCAGAGGGTAGTGGCTGCGGCGGGTAGTAGCTTAGGGCGGGAGGGGGTAGGGGCTTCGGCGGCGGGGTAGTGGCTTAGGGGTTAGGTGCGGCAGAGGGTAGTGGCTTAGGGGTTAGGTGCGGCAGAGGGTAGTGGCTGCGGCGGGGTATTTGGTTAGGGCGGCAGGGGGTAGGGGCTTGCGGCAGAGGGTAGTGGCTGCGGCGGGGTAGTAGCTTAGGGCGGCAGGTGGTAGGGGCTTCGGCGGCGGGGTAGTGGCTTAGGGGTTAGGTGTGGCAGAGGGTAGTGGGTGGGGCGGGGTAGTGGGTTAGGGCAGCAGGGGGTAGGGGCTTGCGGCAGAGGGTAGTGGCTGTGGCGGGGTAGTGGGTTAGGGCGGCAGGGGGTAGGGGCTTGCGGCAGAGGGTAGTGGCTGCGGCGGGGTAGTAGCTTAGGGCGGGAGGGGGTAGGGGCTTTGGCGGCGGGGTAGTGGCTTAGGGGTTAGGTGCGGCAGAGGGTAGTGGGTGCGGCGGGGTAGTGGCTTAAGGCGGCAGGGTGTAGGGGCTTCAGCGGCGGGGTAGTGGCTTAGGGGTTAGGTGCGGCAGAGGGTAGTGGGTGCGGCGGGGTAGTGGGTTAGGCCAGCAGGGGGTAGGGGCTTGCGGCAGAGGGAATTGGGTGCGGCGGGGTAGTGGTAGGGGCTTGCGGCAGAGGGTAGTGGGACGGGACTTAGGGGGTAGGGGCTTGCGGCAGAGGGTAGTGGGACGGGACATAGGGGGTAGGGGCTTGCGGCAGAGGGTAGTGGGACTTCGGCGGCGGTGTACAGCGCGATGGTATACTACAGTCCCATGGGCATACGCGTGTCGGCCCTTAAGCGCAAGCGGACATTGCGAGTCGTTGGCGCTTAGGTTTAGGGGCGGACAGGCGTATGGGCATGGGACTGTAGTATACTATAGCGGTGTACACTACAGTCGTATGGGCTTCTGTGGCTTGGTTAGCGGTGGGTGCAAGCGACTCGCAATGCCCGCTTCGCGGGCATTGCTTCGCCAGACTGCAACGACTCACAATGCCCGCTTTGCGGGCATTGCTTCGGGAGTCGCCGTGGCCGCGTAGCGGCCACGGACAGAGTCCAGGAGAGACAGCCTGGACTCGCTAACCAAGCCACCGGAAGTTGCGCCGCTCCGACGGAAGTCAGTTACGGCAATTATATAATAGATTGTAAAACACTGGGCAAAACTGTCTTTAAAAAAGTCTTGAGTGTAGGGGTGGATGATAAACTCACATTTAGTGGCCAGTGTCAAGCAGCTTCTGCAAAGGCAAATAAAATAATGGGATGTATTAAAAGAGGCATAGATGCTCATGAGGAGAACATAATTTTACCTCTATACAAGTCACTAGTGCGACCACACTTAGAATACTGTGTACAATTCTGGTCTCCGGTGTATAAGAAAGACATAGCAGAACTAGAGCGGGTCCAGAGAAGAGCGACCAAGATTATTAAAGGACTGGGTGGAAAGCATATTATTACAGTTGGGGATATTTAGTTTGGAAACACAAAGATTTAGGGGTGATCTTATAATAATGTATAAATATATGAGGGGACAGTCCAGAGACCTTTCTAATGGTCTATTTAAACCTAGGCATCAGATGGGGACAAGGGGGCCTCCTCTACATCTGGAGGAAAGAAGGGTTAATCAAAATCACAGACATGGATTGTTTACTGTAAGAGCAGTGAGACTATGGAACTATTTGCCATATCATCTTGTAATGAGTGATTCACCACTAAAATTTAAGAAGGGCCTAAATGCCTTTCTTAAAAAGTATAATATTACAGGTTATATATACTAGATTCTTTGAGAAGGTGTTGTTCCAGGGAACTAGTCTGATTTACGAATGTGGAGTCAGAAAAGAATTTTTTTCCCCAATGTAGAACTTTATTTTTGCCACATGGGTTTTTTTTTTCCTTCCTCTGGATCAACATGTTAGGGTTCGGGTTGAAGTAGATGGACTTGAAGACTACCTTCAACCTTAAAAACTATGAAACTATGAAACTAGTCGGACACTTCCAAGTGTCTAGGGCTGCATGATATAGCAGCGAATGATGCATGCAGAGCCCAGTAAGGTGGCCATTTGCATCTGACAAACTGAGATTTTGTCAACTGAGTCAACTCCAATTGTTTTCAAGTGGTCTGGAATAGGGCCTGGCCAAGCATTTTAAGTTTAAACCATTCATTAATAACTGGGATGAGTGACATCTGTAGGCATCGTACTCACATAGCCTTGCTAAATTCAAGAAACAGAAAACAACACCCCAAAAAGAGTGTCACCACTTCAAAAAATTAGGGCCAGATACTACCAAAGTGGAATCAATTGACTCACAATAAAAATTGGAGTATGGCAAGATCAATGCAGCACACTGAAAAGTACATTGCCTATTCTGAGCAGTATGCCACTGGAGTGGAAAATTCCTTGGAGACCCATTACTTGTTCATTTTGATGAAAGTTAGGCACTCTACACTTTCAGCAGACAGCTGGATGGGCTTATCCATCAGGACACCACCAGCAGCGCTGAAGACGTGTTCTGAGAGAACACTGGCTGTCGGGCAAGACAAAACCTCCATGGCATGATTGGCAAGCTCAGGCAACTACTCCATTTTTGAAGTACCCCCTTGATGGCATAGATATTGAGCTCTAGATACTCCTGCACTATCCTCTCCAGTAGTTCAATATGTGTCAGACTTGTACTCGTTTCTGCTGGTTGACGGGCTGGTTTAGAAAATTGGTCAACGGGCTTCCAGAAATTGCTCCTGACAGTAACATTGCTGCTGCTAATGTTTGTTACTCTGATGAATTGATGTAACCCGAGTTTTAAGTGTAGATCTATAATGGAGGGCCCGATAAGTGTATAACGTAAGGGCCCCATGGGCTCACGGCCCATTTTGTTTACTATCATAATTGGTTAATAAGGACATTATAGTTATGCATAATCTTTAGTGTTGTAATGTTTGATTTATAACTTGGAGTATCTCCGGGTTTAGGCTACAGCTTTGTCTGGTGAGCATGATCGCAGAGCAAGTTGTGCTGTAAGTGGCCGACTTTAGCTGCTGGTATTGTGGGGAGCTTCCTGATTGGTTGAGCGCTTTTGGCGCAAAGTTATGAGTTCAGTTAATCTCAGGAGCTTCATGGATTCAGTCACAGCTGCCGTTCACGTTGAAGAAAGAGACGAAATGGAGCTTATGTTGTCAGAATTCAGGAAGAAGATTAATGAGGACGGAGGATTAGAATGGTTAAGGACATGTTTATCTGTTCCTGCTACAAATTTACAGGTTTCTGGGGCTCCTGTGCTATTATCAGCGACCCCTCAGACTCTGCAAACAATTCATCAGATGTTCAAGTCTGAGGTAATTTCAGAGATTCCTTTGCTGGAGGGGGAAGTGCAGGAGGCTGCATTTATTCAGAATGCCAGAGACAATAGTAATGACTCTTCTGCTCATAGAAAAAGAAAAGCTACTAATAGGTATTCACCTCTTTTGTCACCTGTGAGGAGGGGCAAAGAGAGTTGTCGCCACTCTAACCCTGTGAGAGGATCTGAAGTGGCAGCTGTTCACAGTGCTACAAACTCAGCAGCTGGTAAGGTTACCAAACCCAAGAAGAGGTCTGCAGCAGCTATTTTCACCACACAGAAAGGATCTTGGCAGTCCAAGGGATCAGGTAAAGTCATTGGACCGGCTGTTCTGGGTGATACTAATATGTATCATGATAGTATGAATGTGAATATGGCAGCGGGCAGCATGCTTGGACATGGGGACATTGATGATGATCGGGTGACCCAGGGAGGGATGGCTGGAGGACCTGCTGAGAGGGGACATGAGCTTCTATCGCAGGTCTGGGCTCAAGCTCCTTATTCTTCTGATGAAGAATCAAGGCACTCTATCAGATCATCATCTGTCCACAGACGTAGGTCCGATACTGGGGTTTCCCTGAGGGGACCTATGGCAGCTGCGCATATGGATATGGTCAGCAGCGTTGCTGCTACTCCATTTAATTATGCCTCCCTGCAGGAGGTTATTAGTCACGCAGTGACCACAGCTTTGGCAAATAGCCAAAAAATGCAATTTGGAAGTTTGGTTAAGGATGCACCAGCTATGAATACTGGTGTTTCTGAATGTTTACTGAAAGAAGCGATGACATGTTCTGTGTCGCCTCTTGGTTTTCATCTATCTGCTGCAGTTAAGGATAAGATCTGGCAGCATGAATATATCGATTTATTTTCTCTTTTACCTTCTAATAGGTCTACTTCTTATTTTTACATGATAGAAAAGAGGATAAGCTTGAAGAGGATGATAAAAAAGATTATATCGATCTTTTCAAAATTGGCTTCAGGCTTTTGCAATTTATGTAGCTGTATTAGGCGAGAAGGAGCCACAGCTTTGTTCGTCTCTTTTTCAACATCTTGATATTATATTGGAAGCTTATAAAAATTTTGGGGGCGGAGCCTGGCTTTTATATGATGAGGCTTTCCGTCAAAAGTTATCCGTTCACCCCTCCGTAAAATGGGGATCTAAGGACGTTGGCTTATGGGTGAGCCTAATGTTACCTCAGCGTCCTCCCACTGTGAAATCTGCAACTGCGACCAAGAAGGGTATATGTTATGCGTTTAATGACACTGGTTGCAAATGGCCGCAAACTTGCAGGTTTCGACATGAATGCTCCTTTTGTGGCGGGAGCCATTCCGCCATTAAATGTTTCAAAAAACAAGGTCTTACACAGGGAGCTTTTGCTGCTAGGGAACCTGGGACAAAAGGGCAGGACTCCAGTGAGACTGTCCGCAATGCATCCGTTCCTAAATCTCTTTCCAGATCAGGAGAAGGCTCTACTCATTAGAAGGGGCTTTAGTGAATGTTTTTGGGTTCCCACGTTTAGGGGTAGTGGTGGTATGTGTTACCAGAATTTAAAATCAATTACTTGGCATAATGGTTCTGTGAAGGAGTACATTGCCAAGGAACTATCACTTGGTCGCATCGCTGGTCCGTTTTCTTCTCCTTTTTCGGATTTCCGCATCTCCCCATTGGGGATCGTCCCGAAGAAGGAAAATGGTGCATTTCGAGTCATTCATCATTTGTCGTTCCCGCATGGCGCTTCCCTGAATAATGAGGTGGCTGAGTGTTTACCATCAGTCACCTACACCTCGTTTGATGCTGCTGTTGCGTTATTACAGCGCTTTGGAAAAGGTGCCTTGTTGGCAAAGGCTGACATTAAGCCGGCATTTCTTTTGTTGCCAGTATGTCCGGCTGGTTTCAATTCGCTGGGTTTTCAGTTTGAGGGTTCGTTTTTCGTTGACAGGTGTTTGCCAATGGGTTTTTCGTTATCTTGTTTTTATTTTGAAGCTTTTTCTTCATTTTTGGAATGGGTTACTTCCTTTTTGTTTTCTCAGGGCTCGTTAATTCACTATTTGGATGATTTTCTTTTTATGGGTCCTCCGGAGAGTTCTGATTGTTTTACTTTGGTCTCTGGTTTCTGCCATTTGATGTCCAGCTTTGGAGTCCCGTTAGCCCATGGTAAGACGGTAATGCCTTGTACGTCTTTGGAGTTTCTAGGAATCCATATTGATTCGTAAAGATGGAAATTAGCCTTCCTTTATCAAAGAGGATTGATATTCGTGTGAAAATATTGAGAATTTTGGAGTCTGATAAAGTTACGTTGAAAGCGTTGCAATCTCTACTCGGGAGCCTAAATTTTGCCCTGAGAATTCTTCTGATGGGTAGGACATTTTGCAGACAGTTATATGATGCAACTAAAGGTTTGAAATCTCCGAATTCTCATGTCAGAGTTTCTTCTGACATGAAGGATGATTTGCTGGTCTGGCTTCGCTTCTTGGAGCATTTTAATGGTCGGTGTTGTATTCAGGAGACTTTCCTTAGGTCTTCTGACCTTTTTCTGTCTTTCGATAGGACGAATATGTTTTCCTTGCGGTTGTCTTCGGTAGCGAATTGCTGTTACACCCTTGGCCTGATTGGTGGAATAGTTCTACTTTTGGGTTTAGCACCACGGCTTGCATGGTTTTTGCTTTGTTATCCAGTCTTTATGTTTGGAAGGATCTCTTTCGTAACCTCAGAATTAAGATTCAGTCTGTGGATTTGGGTTTCGTTATGGCTATCAATTGCCTTTCTTCTAGAAATAAGATTGTCAACTCCTTATTAAAGGAAGTGGTTTTTTGTTGTTTCTCTGATAACATTTGGTTAAAAGGTGAATTGATTCCTAACGGTAATTCTGTTTCCATTTCTTCTGTTTTTTATCAGGCGCCTTCTGCAGGCTTCCGGGAGGTTCCCATTCCGAGTCTGGATGGTTCAGCAATCCCGAATCACCTATGGGAATTTTTACGGAAAAAATAGCTGCATATATCCAGAATTCGTTAGCGGTTTCTACTTGGAATGCTTATTTGGCGGCATGGGAATCATGGCGTATCCATTGTCAATTAGTAGGTTCGCCAGTATATGTGGCGGATTTGAATGTATTATTAGATTTCACGCAAAAAATTATTGTTGTCTAATTGTAGTTTTTCTAAACTACACAAGACTTTGTCAGGGATTTCTTTTATTCTTAAACTTTACGGCAACCCTTCTGTGTTTAGTTTTTTCCCGATTCAACAATTAGTGAAAGGTTTAAAAAGGAAGCAATTTAGGTCAGACACTAGGAGAGCGATATCTGTTGAAACGCTACGAAAGCTTCATGAAATTCTACCCGACATTTGCTCAGACATTTCTGAGGTTATCTTGTTTCGCTCATGTTTTTCCCTTGCCTTTTTTGGTGCTTTCAGAATTAGCGAGCTTGTCAGCAAAAACAAGGATTTTGTTTCTGGTTTATTGTTTGAGGATGTTGCGTTGCATCGTAATTCTTGCAATATTTTTCTAAGAAGATCCAAAACAGACCAGCTTGGCAAGGGTTTTACTATACATCTTAATGGGTTTTCTGATAGTCCAATTTGTCCGGTGGAGAATTTACGTAGGTTTATTCATCTCAGACCAGCTGGTTCAAAAGCATTATTTGTACATGCGAATGGGTCCCCGTTATCAATATTTCAATTTAATGCCGTTCTTAAAAAATGCATTACGGCTTTGGGTATGGAAGATTGCAATATCTCTGCACATTCTTTTCGGGTCGGGGCAGCGACGTGTGCGTCTGCAACAGGTTTGCCTGATGATACGATAAAAAGAATTGGTAGATGGTCGTCTGGAAGGATGAATATTTATGTTAGGCCACATGCTATAGTTTAATTCTAATTTTTGTTTCTTCTAGGTCCCGGTTCTGTGTGGATTATAGGAGATTCGCTTGTTTTTTGGGCGAAAAAGAGAGCTGAGTCCCGTAGCTATTCTTGCAATTTATCTTTTTCGCATTCTCAAATGTCGGTAACCTGGTTTGGAAAAAGGGGAATGAGATGGGATGAATTTCTTCCTTTTTTCTTTGAGTTGTGTTCGCAGTCCTGCCCTCCTGAGGTCGTGATTGTACATATCTCAGGTAACGATTTAGGTAAGTTAAAGACGTTGCAGTTACTGTGGAAGATTAAACAGGATTTACGGAGGTTAAGTGGGCAGTTCCCCAGTCTACTGATTATTTTTTCAGAAATAGTTCCACGTCTGTGTTGGAATAATCCTCAATTTAAATATCTGGACAATATTAGAAAAAGGTTAAATAGAGGAGTTGCGAAGTTCATGCCTGCAATCGGGGGGCTTTCTATCAGACATAAAGATCTAGAAGGTTTTTTAGAAGGGTTTTTCCGTTCAGATGGCATCCACCTCAGTGATGTGGGGTCTGACTTATTTAATCTAGCATTTCAAAATGTACTAGAAAATTGGCTGTTGGGGTCTGGGGGGGTCTTGCCGTGGTCTGCAAGCCCGTTTGGGGAAGTTCAGCCCGTTTAAGAATCGGGCATAGATGTTTTATATTGATTTTATTTTATATATTTTGATGGATGAATTTTCCCATCTCGTTTTTGTTTTACAATTTATTTAGTGAATATATGAGATGTTTTATTTTGACCTCAAGTAAATGCCTCACGGCCAATTTAAGCCACAATATTGTGTTGGTCTTTATTTATATTTGTCTTGTCTTTATTATAAAATGGGATACGGGTCTGTGTTCCCATGGAGGGCCCGATAAGTGTATAACGTAAGGGCCCCTTGGGCTCACGGCCCGTTTTGTTTACTATCATAATTGGTTAATAAGGACATTATAGTTATGCATAATCTTTAGTGTTGTAATGTTTGATTTATAACTTGGAGTATCTCCGGGTTTAGGCTACAGCTTTGTCTGGTGAGCATGATCGCAGAGCAAGTTGTGCTGTGAGTGGCCGACTTTAGCTGCTGGTATTGTGGGGAGCTTCCTGATTGGTTGAGCGCTTTTGGCGCAAAGTTATGAGTTCAGTTAATCTCAGGAGCTTCATGGATTCAGTCACAGCTGCCGTTCACGGCGAAGAAAGAGACGAAATGGAGCTTATGTTGTCAGAATTCAGGAAGAAGATTAATGAGGACGGAGGATTAGAATGGTTAAGGACATGTTTATCTGTTCCTGCTACAAATTTACAGGTTTCTGCGGCTCCTGTGCTATTATCAGCGACCCCTCAGACTCTGCAAACAATTCATCAGATGTTCAGGTCTGAGGTAATTTCCCACCCATCCCTGGAGTCGGCATTCCGGAGTGTCGAGCTCATGGTTGTACAGTCGTGAGGCTTTACTGAAGGGGAAGTTCAGCCCGTTTAAGAATCGGGCATAGATGTTTTATATGGATTTTATTTTATATATTTTGATGGATGAATTTTCCCATCTCGTTTTTGTTTTACAATTTATTTAGTGAATATATGAGATGTTTTATTTTGACCTCAAGTAAATGCCTCACGGCCAATTTAAGCCACAATATTGTGTTGGTCTTTATTTATATTTGTCTTTTCTTTATTATAAAATGGGATACGGGTCTGTGTTCCCATGTTTACTGTGATCCTAACTGATATGTGGTGGAAAACAGTCCTAAGTTTGTCCACAAGCTTTTTTTGATACTTCAACATGTGTGTGTCCCCATACAGGGCAGGAAGCATCTAGCTAAATTTACTCTTGTACCACAGACCCAACAGTGTGGCAACACAGTAGTCATCGCTAATTCGAATTCTAACGCTACAGGCATCATTTTGGAAATAGTGCAGCAAGAATGTGCTAATTCATCCATGAGTAAGGGAAACAAGGAGAACCTCCATATTAAATGTGCGCAACCATTGCTGGTGAAACGTGTGATTTATTGACAAGCCCAATATGTGCATGGCAAGTCACCTACCACATGTCCTTGTAGGTAGAGGTGATTTTATCAGCCTGCAAATGGGCTTGCTCTACATATTGGGCTCTGACTGCATCCTGCCAAGTGCAGTGTTGGTTTTGTATCTGTATTTTTTATTGACAATATATTGACACAACAGAGAAGAGGAAAAATCCCTCAACCATATTAAAAAGATTTAAAAACATACAGGTCTAAGTCCTCCACATTTATAGTATAGAGGGTCACATAGAACAAGGAAGGTATAGGGTCATTCCATGTCAAGTGAACCAATGATTATTACCTCTATATTTTTAATTCCTTTGAGATTTTGTTATTTGATAATAGCATGTCAGACAATGCAAAATGTGAAGAGAAAAATTTTTTAAAAAATTTATTTTTTTTTTAAATGATTTTCAAAGTTCGGAAAAAGTGTGAATTTCGCTGTTGCCTGCCTTTACGTTTCTCCTCATAACTAAGGCTAGGAATAAGATAGAGAGACAAAATAAACACCATTCTACTCAGAACTATACGAGCTTTCACCAGATATGTCACAAGAGGATCTTTGTTAATATTTTACCCATGTGATCGCAAGCGCAAAACTTTAAAACGTATTTCCGAAAAATCGGCGCGCTTTAAATATTTCAAAAACTGCCCATGTGTCTGCTTTGCTCTTAGCCACATCTGTACCAAATTTCAAGTTGGGATCGCAATGGGATCATATTTTAACATATTTTACTATTAATAGCGTCAATGGGTCATTCCATATCAAGTGATCTAAATATGAATATTTTTTTTTACCTGACGTCTTTAGATTTTTTTTTTTTTTTTTCCTTTATGAAGTACTACTTTAGTTAATTACAAATTAAAAGTTTGGAATTTTTTTCTTCATCAGTTAATTTTTTACAGATTTTTAAAGTTTAAAAAAAGGGTGAATTTTGGCTTGGTACGACTTTAAATTTTTTTATCTCGGGCTAGAAATAAGATAGAGAAACAAAATAAACACCATTCTACTCAGAACTGTCCAGGCTTTCACCAGATATGTCACAAGAGTATATTTGTTAATTTTAATTTTTTACCTATGCGAATGCAAACGCAACATTTTGAAATGCATTTCCGAAAAAAACATTTTAATAAAAATTTTCCAAAACTGCCCATGTGTCTTTTATGCTCTTAGCCACATCTGTACCAAATTTCAAGTTGGGATCGTGATGGGATCATATTTTAAAATATTTAACTATGGTTAATCTCATTTTTATTAAATTTTGAAAAAACATATGAAAGACATACATTCAATCTTTTAACAAAATCTTGAGACATATAAAATATACAAAAAGAGAATTCACAAAGTTATTAGTAACTTTAAGATAAGCTGCAAATTTACTTTTGCGCTTATCTCTGGTGCAATATATACTACAATCTAAATATAATTCCAAACACTCAAGTATACAACCTTTCTCAGGGTTTTGAGATGTTCTGATGTCAAGGGGACAAGCAGCCCCAGCAGAATGATTTTTATTACTTGGCCCCTTCTAACAGGTTGACCACGTAAGTGGGTCATTACCCGTTGAGGCCTAGTTGGAATAGTCTAGCGACTGGTGTACCGGAAAGGAAGGCCGAAATATTAATGATCTACTCACAGCTCAGAGTTTTCGATACCTGTCTAATGTTCACTAGAATTCTGAAGGTATAGGCGTAGAAAGGAAATACCTAGACTGAATGTATCAGATGGGAAGAAAAGAGAGATAGAAAAGAAGAGAGAAAGAGAAGAGAAACAAAAACCATTAGAAAAAGTTATACTGGGAAAGAAAAGCCACGTAAGAAAAAAAGAAAAAAAGGAGGGGGGGGGGGATGGGTGAGGTATGGGAAGGAGAAAGGGTACTCATCCCACTGGCTCCCCATCAGCCAGAGGTCGAGCCATATTATCTGTGCTGGAAAAGATACTCCTAAATTCTGCAGAGTCGTGAAAAAGAATCCATTCAACCCAAATCCCTAAGAATTTGTTCCGAGATCCCGACGCATCAGCTGCGAGCTCCTCCATTCGATATATGTCCATCAATTCTTTGAACCAATCAAGTAGAGATGGAGCCCGGCTTGATTTCCAGAACCTCGGGATCACAGCATGAGCAGCCGAGATGCAAAAGCGGAGAATATCCCTCTTCTGTAGCCCAATAGGACCTGGAAAAATGGATAACATTGCCGATTCTGGGCAGCATTCGGCTTGTTTACCTGTTATCCGGGCGTATGCATTGAAAACCTCAGACCAGAACCGCCGGATTTCCCCACAACTCCACCAAATGTGTATCATTGTACCCTTCTCTTCCTCACAGCGCCAGCAGGTATCAGGGGTTCCAGGGAACATGTTCCGGAGTGTCGTCGGGCACAAGTACCATCTAGTGAGCAGCTTATAGCTTCTTTCTTGTGCAGAACAAGCGCTAGCTAGTGAGTGAGTAAATATAAAGCATTTCTGCCAATTAGCTTCTGAAATGCTACACCCCAATTCCCTCTCCCAAGCACGTTGGAAGTAAAGGGTGCCCTGCTCTCTCATGGACCCTAAGGCCTGGTATAGAAATGATATTTTGCGCCTCGGTGGAGCCTCCAGTTGGAATAACCTCTCCAATACGTTGGGCGTCAATCTTACCCTGCAAGAGTGGTCAGCTGAATATAATTATGCTCTGTATTGGAGAAATTCGAATCACTTAAGAGGTCTCGTAGGTTCTTTGAGTTGTAGCTCTGCCATCGGGGGCAAACCACCACTGGACAGAGTCTGTCCTACTCGGGTGTCATCCACAATCCGCCAACATAAAAATCTCTGCCTGTCAAATCTGGGTGGGAAAGATGGGTTGGAAAAAAGGGGAGTCAAAGGGCTAAGTCTGTCGTTTAAGCGGAGGGTTTTCGTCACTAGGTGCCATACCTTCAAGGTGTTTCTGGTCATGTCTGTCAAAGGTACTAGGTCTGTGGAGTCTTTAGGGGAAATCCAAAGCAGGTGTTTCAGCGGAATACCCAAACCCTCTTGCTCCACCCCTACCCATTTCTTGGAGGACGCATGATAATGCCAATCTAGAGCTCTAACAAGAGAGGAAGCCTCAAAGTACGCTCGTATGTTGGGTAGTCCAACCCCTCCTCTGGTCTCGGGCAAGGATAGGATATTCATTCGCAATCTGGACCTGTTGCCCCCCCAGACAAATCTAAGGATCATAGATTGCATTTTGGAGAGGAAACCTCTATCCAATAGAACAGGAACTGTCTGAAAAGTATATAAGAGTCGGGGCAAGACATCCATCTTGACTACGTTTATTCTCCCGAACCAGGATAGCTTTAATTGTCTATAGGAGGTAAATGCCGATTCCGCGTTAGTCAAAAGGGGTTGATAATTTAAATTGAATATTTGTTTAAGATCTTTTGGTATAAGGACTCCCAAGTACTTAATGGCTTCTACTTTCCATTTAAATGGGAACTGTTTAGATAGATGAGAAACCAATTCTCCAGGCAAAGAAATATTGAGTGCCTCGGTTTTGGAGCAATTCACTTTAAAGTTGCTCAAATGTCCGAACCGTTCAAACTCCATTAAGACCGAAGGGATGGAGACCAGGGGCTGGGAGATGTAAAGTAGCAGGTCATCTGCAAATAAGGCTAATTTGTGATGACTCTGTCCCAGCTTGACCCCATGGACGCATTCATTGGACCTAAGTGCAAAATATTTAACTATTATAGTGTCAATTCAAAAGTCACCAAGAACACAATCAGTCATTTTTTCACAATTGCCCGTCAATAGTTTGAATTTGATATAAAGAAACATAGTCTTGTAACATCTCAAATGAAAGCTGTTACCGTTCTGAGTAAAATGACGCCTCTCCCACTTCATTATCTTATTTCTAGCCTGAGATAAAAAAATGTAAAGTCGTACCAGGCCAAAATTCACCCTTTTTTTAAACTTTAAAAATCTGTAAAAAATTAACTGATGAAGAAAAAAATTCCAAACTTTTAATTTGTAATTAACTAAAGTAGTACTTCATAAAGGAAAAAAAAAAAAAAAATCTAAAGACGTCAGGTAAAAAAAATATTCATATTTAGATCACTTGATATGGAATGACCCATTGACGCTCTTACTAGTAAAATATGTTAAAATATGATCCCATTGCGATCCCAACTTGAAATTTGGTACAGATGTGGCTAAGAGCACAGCAGACACATGGGCAGTTTTTGAAATATTTAAAGCACGCCGATTTTTTGGAAATGCGTTTTAAAGTTTTGCGCTTGCGATCACATGGGTAAAATATTAACAAATATCCTCTTGTGACATATCTGATGAAAGCCTGGACAGTTCTGAGTAGATTGGTGTTTATTTTGTTTCTCTATCTTATTTCTAGCCCGAGATATGATAGAAAATGTAAAGCCATACCAGGCCAAAATTCGCACTTTTTTAAAAGTTTAAAAATCTGTAAAAAATTAACAGATAAAGAAAAAAATTCAAAACTTTTTTTTGTAATTAGATAAAGTTGTTCTTCAGATAGAAAATTTTTTTTAAAAATCTGAGGACGTCAGGGAAAAAAAATATTCATTTTTGGATCACTTGACATGGAATGACCCTATACCATAATAAACAATAGATAGTTAGCAGAAAGCAGCAGTTAGCCAGACAATTGGTAGCAATTTGAAGGAGCAAGTATAGGGGATAAAGGGTAGATGAGTGGGCAGAAGTCAGTTTTTGGACTGGAGGACCACAAGGTTAGGCGAGCGCGGCTAGAAAGTTATATTCCTATAAGAATCGATGGTCAGCGTCTTAACAAAAACCCCATGTATATATAACCAATTGGGTCCACCATACACAGAAATATCCTTAACATAGATTATAATGACCCATGCCAACCATATTCAAGGTGATCACAAATGCAGAATTGAATAGCACCTTACATCTCCATATGTATGTAGTACCAATAATGTCCACTATGTACAAGTATATCATCAACATATGTGGCAATAACCAGTGCCATCAAGCTGAAAAATCCCAATACCAAACAAATGTGAGGACAATGAGAGCAGTTGGGTTCTAGAAACTACATATGAACCTTACCTAGGAGTACAGGTCTGCTAGGAGAGGTATAAGTGCAATCAGATCAATACCCATAGAGCCCCAGCCGGGGTGAAGAATATTACCCCGCGGAGGTGGAGGACAGAGGGAAGGCTCAACATGTGTCACCACCACCGTGGCTTCATTAGGAGTGGTGTCTAAAGTGTATGTTAGAGGGTTATATACCTGTGTGTTGCACAGGGTCTTGTGCTTGTTCTGAGCTGCAGTCTTGTGCGCCGCACTGGCTGAAGGTCATTTCTGGGCATGCAAACATTGGCAGGAAGGCGGGTACAGGTGGGCGGGGATGTAAGTCCAGCCCATCCGGCTGTCATTGGAAGGATGCAATACAGCAGGACGAACGTCAGAGAGGGGCATGAAACAACAACAATGGAAGCCTCCCGGTGTGCATTCAGAGGATGCATCAGCACCAGGCGCGATATTGGCTGCTATAAAAGCACTATATAGCCATAATAGACTGGAGATTTAGAGTTCAATAATCTTTTTAGGGACTCAGAGATGAAGCACTTATAGGTGCCCATGATTAAGGATGTGGTTGTATGGGAGGCAGTATCTATACCAAGTGGTTGTAATATGCATCCTTGGGTGCATCAGTATGTGCTGTATCATGGGTAGTGTGGCGAATCGGCCACCGACCCTAGCAACTCCACAGCGCCTCCTGTTAATCCCAGGTCAGTCAGAGAACTGCCTGAGGATAAAGAAGGGCCGCAGCTCCCTGTCTGTGCTGGTTTATTAAGGCACCTCTCAGTGAGTGTGGTATATGCCTTCTTGTCCGCAGCCAGAAGCACATATAATCTCCTCCACCACGTCACTGATAGAGGCCCTGAATAACCCCAAGCACTGTTGCTGCCACCAGCTTCTCGTTTAATATAAGTCCGGTCCGTGTCGGGCTTATATTGGGTCAGAAACCAACCCAGGTAGCATTAAATGAGCACACAGACGTGGGAATCGTGATCAAGGTAAAAAGAGCAACTCAGGATTAAATTTATATATTTAATCACGCTAATGGTACACTAGATGTATTTACAGTTCTTATTAAGATGTTATAAATATTACAGCCAGTTATGCAAGTACAAGGATAAATGGAATACACAGAATTACACACACATGTGATCAGTTACCTTAAAGCTGATAGCACCACAAGGGCGGGGTGGCGCCAATCTGTTCCTAGGGTATTCTCTGGCTTTGGTGGAATAATAATGCCTCTTCAGAAGAAATACAATATGGAGATGGGGTAGCTGATTTTTATACATTATGGGCTGACACTCATCTCACACCTCTGGGCTGTCTCACAACTCCACCCTCTGAGGGAGATATAGACGACACCCAAACTCCATTATCTGCCCTAGCCTTGTCTGTGGGCATCCCCCACGGAAGACAATGCTTTCATATTTTCAGTTATGATTTTATCTTCGTCTGGATATAAAACATGACTATTCTGAGAGCACCCTACTAGGCAATATCACGTTTAGGTGGCTTACAGTCATCCCACATTCATATAAATATAAGCTCTATGACCGTCTAGATATGTAGAGTTCATATTTACATTCAATATTATCACAGGATGGACGGCTTATGAGATATTAAAAGTTATAACTCGTCTCCTCTCAGTCTAGCTGGCTGAAACGATTTTCCCCTCCACTTGTGATACAGGGAAATTAAATGTGCCACTTCTGCAAATTCCAGTGGGGAGTCATCCTTTGGATAATGGCTGGGTGCAAAGTGTCATCTAATCTCCATTTCCTAGGAGGCTCCATACACCTGGCTAAATGACATCTCCCTAACTGATTAGCATATCATAGGTGAGGAAGAGCCCTTTTGTGTGGCCTGTTGGATGGCATCTTCATGCTAATTAATCTACTACTGGCCAGAGATAGATCGCCTCTGGCCAGCAAAGGTGGGGACTTGTGAGAGGATCTTGCAACCTCTAGGACAGATGGAAGCTGGGGAATATGGCAATATTCCTTACAAATACTGCTTATTCATCACAGGTAGGGTTAGAGGGATGATGTTAGTCAAACTGAGGCAGGTATAAATCCCAGCATAAGGTTCACAGGGTCACATAGGGGCCTGATAGTGGGTGGGTAGGGGATGCTCATGAGTAGGGGCAAGTCACAAGACAAAACAAAAGGGTGAATAGTCATACATCCGAAAGCCAATTTTTGAGTAAAGAGATCCCACAACATGCATTCAGGTAATCCCCCACTTGGAGTAACAGAGGCGGTACGAATGCAACCCCAATGTCACCATCCAATGGGTTAAGATATATATATATATTTTTTAGCAACGGGTATATACAGAGGCGGCAGCACTCACCAATCTTCAAGTCGATTCTTTATTGTACAAACAGCATAAAAGGCGATCATCAGAGGTGTTTACAGGGGATACAGGGGGGAGGACGGGATGTCCCTCAAGCGACGGGCCGTTTCACGCCCACCACAGGGCGCTTCTCCAGGCTATGGCACCAATGCCCAGCAACTTCAAAGAAGTATATTTATATATATATATATATATATATATGTGGCGCCCCTGCGGGTATGCGCCACAGAATGGTATTACACTTGAATATAAAATGTGTTTTTTCCTTGTAAGTTGCTAGGTTAGGATTTAAATCTTATGGAGTCTATTTTTAGCACTCACTAGGACCGCACCACTTAGTGTAGGGGGAACTGGTAATATGGTAGGTTCCACAGGTGGGGGCGGAGCTTAGGATAGAGTAGAGTGACAGTTGAGAATTTACCTCAGACGGCGCTGGGAAGGCAGACAGAGTGGTCAGGCCTGGCAGCCCAGCTGAGTGGAGGGTACCCCATCTTTATGTAGGGGCCCAGGACAGATGGCAACGGACCAGGACTGGTAGGAGCCAGCTGGTCATGTTGAGGGGACACCGGTGACACGGACTACCGAGGCAGCCAGGAGTTCATCCCTGACTGCAAAGCCAACAAGCTGCAGGCCCAACAGAACCGGGTTGCTGACAGCCCCACAAAGGTACCTCACCCCTCATGCCCAAAAGACGGTCCTACAATAGTGAGGGAAGACTGAAACCCGGTGTCAGGTGGGAAACGTGTGCGTTCCTGCTGTTCCCATTTGGACCGGTATAAGTCAAGCTAAGCCTACTAGACACAGACTGCAGGACTGGCGGGTGAGCTCTTCAAAGGTGGGAAAGACTGAAAGATCTAGAGAAAGTAGAAACCCTGAAAGACAGAGAGGGAACATCTAAAGACTCCTTAAGAGAAATCCTGAGTTGGTAACAACACTCTAAACCAAACTGTACCGTGTATTGTTATGCCAGCAGCCGGTACCGAGTAAAGCAAAGTTAAACTGGAAATGGTTTCTGTTATTCTTCCTGCCGCAGCTCAAAGGACTTAACATCATCAACATCAACAGCAGAGGGGTAAGAACTGCACCACCATTTACCATCACTGTCCTCCCTCACCGTCTCACCACAGCTGCCCTGAGGTAAAGCTCCACCTGTGGGGAGCTGTACCACACACTGCTGCCCCCTCCATCACCTCAGTGGCCGGCTGGCAGCGCCGGTACCATCTTACCGGACTCTACAGGTGGCGTCACGTTCCCCTGTAAATAACCCCTTTAACCCCCACCGTTTACCATCAACACCTGGTATAATTGTTCGCCAGGGCACGGCATCGGGGATACCGACCATCCGTGACATCCCACACAGAAGCCCCGGTGACCGAGTACCTCATGCACCCCAGCTCTGGTTGAATCAAATATATATATATATCCCAATTAGGGATCATGGAGTTGGGGACAGTGAACATGCTAGGACTTTACATAATGTTGTATCGGGCACCTGTGGGTAATCAGATAGATAAGGAGTTAGGGATGGATTCTCTGTTCAGGGGTAGGAGAAGGGGGGGAAACTAGTGTAAATCAGCTCAGTAATTAAGGGTCAGGGAATGAAATATTATGCATTACCCCCCAATAGTAAAAAGCATTCCACGTCTAGCGGCGGTATTTTAGGCGCTGATGCAGGGTATTAATCCGCCAGTTGTGTATGAACCAAACTGCATATATTCCAAAGTGCAATGTAGGTAGGGCTGCCAATTAATAATACATATAAAACACCCAATTCTTTGATAAATTAAATGTTTTTTGCAAAAAATGTACGTAAGCCGTTCCACCTCGCCACAGTGACCCTTATCAGAACGGTCCAATCTAACTAATTTAAAACCTGATCCTGTATAAATATACCTCATGGATGCAGGGTGAAGATGGGCCAGAAACCAATATGGACACAGTGCAGCAGACAGAGAATACAGAGTGTTTTGGCGTATACTAATTTCCGCTACAACCCCCTCCTGGTAAATGAATACAGCTGAAAACCAACTCTGGTCTGCATTCATTTATCATTTTTGTGCGGCAGGAGGGGGTTGTAGCGGAAATTAGTATACGCCAAAACACTCTGTAGTCCCGTCAGCGTTTGTGTCTGACTGGTCCACCTGCTGGGATTTAACCTCAAATCTGTAATCTCAGTGTCCAGCTAAAAACCAACTCTTGTCTGCATTCATTTACCATTTACCATATATATATATATATATATATATATATATATATATATATATATATAGGCAAGAAGGGAGGCAGTGACCCAGGCTCTGGTTCACACAACAATACGGTTTATTCACAAAGTTCAATTGGTTACAGACCTCCGGGTTCCGGGATGCAGCTGGTACAGCCTTGTACGTTTGCAACACAGTCCAGTATGAGCCCTGTACCTCTGCCAGGTTCTGTCTTGGCTGGGTCCACGGGCGAGAGCTGAGACCACATGGCTAGGCTGTGTTTTGTCAGCACACAACCTGCTCTCTCAGCTCCCACGCATTAGGCTCTTCGGCTTCAACTGAGACCCCACCCTGTGTAGTAGGTCAGGTTTTAAGCACAGGCTAAGACATGGGGATTCTTAAAGACCCAGAGTGGAGGGCTCTTATAGTTATATGGAGCATAGTCTGGGAGATACATACCGGCCATCATAGATCACACCGGTCACTGTCTCACATACCCCCCCCCTCTGTTCAAGCTTGTGAGGATGAACACCAGCAGTCATACAAGAGTCCCTAGACAGGGCATCAGCATTGCCTTGCAACCTCCTAGCCCGGGGTTCCATTGTAAACCTATAGTTCTGCAGGGAGAGGAACCACCTGGTGACCCTAGTGTTCCGCTCCTTGTTAGTCCGCATCCAGACCAACAGGGAGTGGTCTGTGACCCAGCGAAATTGTCACCCCAACAGGTAATAGCGTATTGATTCCAAGGCCCATTTAATGGCCAGGCACTCTTTTTCCACTACGCTATAGTTCCTCTCCGGGGAAGTGAGCTTCCTACTTAGGTAGATGACAGGGTGTTCTTCCCCGTTAACCATTTGGGACAGTATCGCTCCCAGCCCGACCTCAGAGGCATCAGTCTGCACGATAAACTCCTTCCTAAAGTCGGGATTAGTGAGAACGGGTTGCCAACATAGGACCCCCTTCAGGGCCAGGAAGGATTCCTTGGCCTGCGAATTCCATCGCACCATGACGGACTTCTTTCCTTTCAGAAGATCTGTCAACGGGGCCGACAGTACAGGAAAATTGCGGATGAACCGCCGATAGTACCCTATGATGCCTAGAAAAGCCCTAACCTGCTTCGTGGTAAAGAGTCGAGGCCATTTCTGGATTGCCTCGATTTTATTGATTTGGGGCTTAATTACTCCTTAGCCTATCACGTCCATTAAGTAGCGGCCTTCCGTGAGTCCAATGTACACTTCTTGGGATTGGCTGCCAGGCCGCCATTCTAAGCGAATCCACCACTGCCTGTACCTGAACCAGGTGGGTATGCCACTCGGTGCTGTAAATTATGATGTCATCCAAGTACGCCGATGCATACGCCTGTGTGGTTCCAACACTAGCTCCATCAGCCTCTAGAACGTGGCTGGAGCGGCATGTAAGCCAAATGGCAAGACGACGTAGTGGTAGAGACCCTCAGGTGTAACAAAAGCAGTGTTTTCCTTTGCTGACTCCATCAGTGGCACCTGCCAGTAGCCCTTGGTCAGATAGAGCATTGTGAAATACCACTCTTGCCCCAGCCTATCAATCAGCTCATCCACCCTGGGCATATGATAAAGATCGAATTTGGACACTTCATTTAACTTTATGAAATCATTACAGAATCATATCAATCAGAAAGGCTTCAGGATCAGTACAATGGGACTGGCTCATTCGCTCCTTGACTTCTCAATCAGCCCCAGGTGAAGCATTTTTTTTCGCCTCCTCAAAGATAGCTTGCCTCTGGTACCCGGTATGGCTTCATGCGTACCTTTACATGAGACTCGGTGACAATATCATGTTGGATGATGGATGTTCTGCCTGGCAGATCTGAGAACATATCCGGGTTCTGCTGTACCAACCTCCGGCCCTTCCGCATCTGCTGTTTGGTGAGAGTGTCCCCTATCCTTACTCTTGTCTCATCCTCTCTGGATGCCTCTGTAACAGGGGGCAGGTGACCTGAAGAGGATAGGTCCGGGGGTAGAACAGCTACCATACTTTCCCTGTCTTTCCAGGGTTTCAACAGGTTTACATGGAATATCTGTTTCGGTTTCCTCCTACTGGGTTTGAAATACCTTGTAGTTTTGTGGCACCCTGTGCAGGTCACCACAGGATCTCTTAGGACATGGATGGATAGTACACAGCAAGCAGACCTCACTAACAAACAACACCTATCACCCCAGACCTGTAGGGGGAGCTCCACTGGTTGCCTTAAGCCAGTTCCCCCTATAAATACGGGTCCTTGAGGGAGAAACAGGAGAGTGTGCAGTCACTACAGAACTGTAAGCAGCTGAGTGAGCTGACCTGGTACTGAATCCACGCTAGGCCCATACCAGCGACACCTGAGAGAGTGGTAGACCCTTAGAATAGGGGTCACAGGAAAAGGAGAGAAGCAAGCACAAAAAGGGGCAGAGGAGTCATACCGACTCACCCTAACAGAGTTCCGGTCACTGGGTCCGAGCTACAAGGACACAGTATAGACCTTGCAGAGAAACCAGCACTACAAATAGGGGGTTTAGCTCCCCGGACACCCGAAGCACCACAAAATGAGAGCCCGGAGTCTAAGGCCTGACAGGAATCCCATAGACTGCCCTCAGTGCAGCAAATCCGGGTGTGAAGAGTCACACAAGAAAGTGCAGTAACGGTTTGGTCGGGTTTCATGCCTGCCAGACTCCATCAGAACAACGGAAACTAGGAAGCCTACAACCCTGCTTGCTGTGGAAAGTCCTGAAGTGTTTTACCTCATCTCCGGTCGAGTGTACCCGTCAGCATCAGTATAGGTACCAAAAAACGTTAAGTGTGCGTGTCCCTCCTTCCACTTACACCACACCAACCGCGCTACCCTATTCCCCTTAACTCCATTAACTGCCCGGGGACCACCCCCCCCCGCTCGCCCTGTAGGGAGCGGTTCCATCTAGCTGCCGCACATCACCCCGGAGGTCTGAGCAGCACCGGTGCCCTCACTGGACACCTACAGGTGGCGTCACAAAACAAAACTTTATTCTTACTTAACCGTGCATTGACCACCAGCCCTTACAGCCTCAGGCACAGAACCGTGACCGTAGCCAGCGCCTGAGACCTGAGAACCCGGCAACGGTGAGTCAGTTTACCACCCTAACCTTTTCCTGGATTTCATAGGGACCCTGGCACTTAGCTAAGAACTTGCTTTCTGCGGTGGGGATCAACACTAACACGTGATCGCCCAGGTTAAAAGACCTGGCGGTGGCCTGTCTATTGTACCTAGCACTTTGAGCTGCCTGGGCAACTTGCAGATGTACCTTCACAATCGGCATGACAGCGGCTATTCAGTCCTGTTTACCCATGATGTGCTCAATAATGCTTTTATGGGGGTGGGCTCCTGCTTCCATGTTTCTTTAGCTACGTCCAGCAGCCCCGAAGAAATTGACCATACAACAACACGAATGGTGAAAAGCCCGTTTACGATTGCGGCACTTCATGGAAAGCGACCATTAAATAAGTGAACAACATATCCCAGTCCTTCCCATCCTTGGAGACTACCCTTTGAGCATAGTTTTCAGGTTTTATTGAACCCCTCCACCAGACCATCGGTTTGCGGGTGGTACACAAACGTACGCAGCTGCTTAATCTGGAGAAGTTTGCACAGCTCCCTGGTAACCTTGGACATAAATGGGGTCCCTTGATCCGTAAGGATCTCCTTGGGTAACCCCACCCGACAGAACACAGCAAACAACTCCCGAGCAATAAGCTTAGCTGCAGTATGTCTGAGAGGTATTGCCTCTGGGTAACGGGTAGCGAAATCGACTATTACCAGGATATGTTGGTGCCCCCGGGCAGACTTTACAATTGGTCCTACCAGATCCATGGCTATCCACTCAAAAGGTACCTCTATAATAGGCAACGGTACCAAAGGACTGTGGAAATGAGCCATGGGTGCAGTTAGCTGACATTCCGGGCAGTATTCGCAGAACCTTTATACCTCCCCGATGACCCCAGGCCAAAAAAAACACTGCAAAAGTCGCTCCTGCGTTTTTTTAACCCCCAGGTGACCGCTCATTAAGTGTTTATGTGCCAACTCTAGGGCCTGCCGGCAATATGGCTGTGGAACTAACAGCTGCTCCACTATGTCACCTCGTATTTTAAATCTCACTTGAGGGCAAAGTGGGGATACCTTACCTCGGCGCTGGACGTTTGTGCCACCCCATCAATCACTACCATCCTACTTCGGGCATGTACCAATGCAGGATCCTGAAGTTGGGCTGTCCCAAAATTATCCGGAGACATCTCTAACTCCGGAATCGGCTCGACCACCTCGAGCTCTCCTGCCAATACATCTAGGGGAGACCTGTCAGGATTACACTCTGTCCCTATTTTGGTGACCCCTACGGCAGGTATCCCAGACTCGGGATCTTCGGGCTCAGGGCCCGGACCGTCCATTACCTGAGGAGGATTGGATTGCCTCGTGCTTAGAGTCCAGAACAGAGGCAGAGCCCTCCCCAGGATCACCTCATAGGGAAGTGTTTTCATCACCCCCACTTCGTGTTGCACCTGTCCACACAGGGTAGTGAAGGTGACTACCTTTGTGGGATATTCCCGGAGGTCCCCATGGATACAGAGTACCCCCACTGTATAACTGGTGGGTTTTATCCCAGGGACCAGGGGTGCATGCACGAGGCTCACCAACCTCCCTGAATCCAACAAGCCTGTCACCGGGTACCCATTAACCTGCACTTGGCACAAATGCGGTTCAGTCTCAGGATTAACAATGTCCACCGTGCCCACAGTCGGGGCATACATTGATCCCCGGTGGGCTGACCCACAGTCCATGGGCTCAGTGGTGAGTGGGCACTGGGTCCCCGTATGCCCCAGACTTTGGCATCGCCAACACCTCATGGTGGGGGTAAATCCTTTTGAGGGGTACCGTTTAGGGAATATGAGCTTTTGGCCCTCTTTAAGGTGGAGCGTGGTCTCGACTGGGTCTGGGGTGTAGTCCAACACTGGACCAGGTTGGGGGTCTTTTACCGCGGGCCTGCTGGATGTTGACCGACGGGCTGTACATAAAGTCCCAGTGTCCTGAATCAAGTCCTGTGTAGCCACATGTCGCTCCACTAGACACACTAATCAGTCAAGGGTACTCGGGTCTCCTTGTCCCACCCACCGTTGAATGGAGACAGGTGGAGTGCACACAAACCGGTCGACTACCACCCTCTCTATCATTTGTGTGGGGCTCAGGGTCTCCGGCTGCAACCATTTCTTTACCAGGTGCAAAAAGTCGTAAGCCTGAGACCGGACAGGCTTTCCTTCCTCAAAGGACCACTGGCTTACCTTTTGAGCCCTAACATACAGTGCTGTGCAAATTAATTGGGACAAAACAAGTTTTTCTTGCATTGATTTTGCTATTTCTGATAAGTGTTTTATCAGTTCTTGATGTCGTTTTCCTTTTTCTTCCATATTTCCCTTTTCGTTTTGGAGAAAACTATCCAGTTTCATTGTATGTGCGAATTATTCTTGTAACAGCAGATTTTCCAATACGAACGGTGGAAGCGATTTCTCTTACAGTAAGACTTGTATGTTCATTAAGAGTAATAATTCTAGGACCTCTTCTGTGGAGTAACATCCATTTTTACAGGCACGAATCACACTGAGAGAAAAAGTACACTAAACCACTCCTCACAGAAACAAGCTCCCAACTGAAGCTGAGGGGGCAGCTAGCTGTTATTTTCTGACTAAAACCAGTCAAACCACATTTTGTTACTCAAGGTTGTACACTCACACCTGTTCAAAGCAGTTAAAACTGGATTGAATCACTGACTGGTAACCAACTTATGATTTTACTTAAAAAAATGCTTTGTCCCAATTAACCCCTTCATGACCCTGGAATTTTTCGTTTTCATTTTTGTTTTTTGCTCCCCTGCTTCCAAGAGGCATAACTTTTTTATTTTTCCATCAATATAGACATATGACAGCTTGTTTTTTGCGGGATGAGTTGTACTTTCAGATGCAATAATTTATTTTACCATATCGTGTTCAGGTAAATTGCAAAAAAAGTGCAATTACACGTTTGTTTTTTTGTTTTTTTAGTCACCTGTTCACTATATGGTAAAATTCACGTGACAGGGTGATGCCTCGGGTCAGTATGAGTTTGTAGATACCAAACATGTATACCTTTACTGGTATCTAGGTGGTGAAAAAAATTCAGAAGTTTGAAAAAAAATAAATCGCACTTTCTGTGCCATGTTTTGCGACCCATAGCGTCCTCATTTTTCGGGTTCTGGGGCTGTATGACGGCTTATTCTTTGTGTCTTGAGCTGACGATTCTAATGATTCCATTTTTGGGTGGATGCGCTGTTTTGATCG
Organism: Allobates femoralis; assembly: GCA_033576535.1. NCBI lineage: Eukaryota > Metazoa > Chordata > Amphibia > Anura > Aromobatidae > Allobates > Allobates femoralis. The sequence goes on along the minus strand of JARQOC010000004.1, from coordinate 481,140,261 downwards.
CCCGTTATTACATTTTATAGCAATGTTGTAGCGACCAAAAAAAGTAATTTTGGCGTTTGGACCATTTTTTCCGTTATACAGTTTACGGCTCTCATTAATTGATTTAATATCTTGACAGATCGGGTGATTTTGAACGCGGCGATACAAACTTGTGTATTTTTTTTTTTTTTGTAATAATTTTATTGTGAATGGCGGAAAAGGGGGGTGATTTGAACTTATGTTTTTTGGGGTTTTTTTTTACAGATTTTTAAAAACTTTATTAAAAAATCAATTCTTACTTTTACACTGCCTCTTAGAGAGGCACCCTGCTGCACAGTCCGATCGCTTCTGAGAGATACTGATGAGCTGCAGTGGAGGGTGGAACGTAGTACAGCACCCGGGAAGGGGTGGAGGAACTGGAGTAAAACCCAGGAAAACTAAGTTGGGAAAAAAGAGAGTTTAAAGAGTGTTTCAAGAGAAAAGGTTCCCTGGAGGGTGGTGAAGTGGGAAACCTTCCCAAGCAGAGACACCCATCAGCTAATCAGTGACTGAGACCAAGCTGAGAATAAAGTGGCCCGGCGGCCTGCACCACTGATGGCCGGCCGGGGACCCAGGCTGAAACAATGGAAGGACAGAAGGAGCCAGGTGTGCCCGACTGACCCAGGACACTGGTGGCTGGGCCAAAGAACCAGAGTGCCAGCTCTGTAGATGTGGCCGGGTAGCTTTAAGCCCCAGCCACGAAACCCTGGCTGGGAACTCTATGTCCCGGAACCTAACAACCGGTGTGGTGAAGGAGAAAGCCATCGTACTAGGGCTAGTGACCCAAAGAGAGTGACAAATCACTAAAGAGCCCGTGACGGCTGGACCGTAACCACACCCGGAGAGGAGAATGTAAGGGCCCGAGAGGGACACTAAGGTGAGAGTGATGCAGATGAACCGTCCCGGCCGCAGTGAGAACCTAAGCCCGTAAAGAACTGTACAGAGTTGCTGTGTGAGCCCAGGTCTGTTGTAACTTCTGTGAAAGAACTGCGAAGCTGTTGTGAACTGTTAAGTTAGAAGTAAGAGTAAAAGCCCGGTGTCACTGTCCCCTCCGGGTCCGCGCCTGCAGCTGCTCCCTCGGTGCCTGCCTCTGCATCCCTCACTCACCGGCCGCTCTGGGGGTCCCGCTCTGTGTGCCTCCGCCATGCTGCCTCTGTCTGCACGCCTCCAGTCCCCTCTTCTGCTGCAGCTGCTTCCAGCTCTCCCCTGTCCTCCTGGCTTCCTGGTAGGTCGCATATGGTGCGAGCCCACGCTCGTGCACATTCTTAAAGGGCCAGTGCACCCAATTTCCTGTCATCCCTCTCTGCCAATCGTTGCTGAGGGGTGGCTACTTAATCTTAGGTTGTGCATTCAGTCAGTGCCTGGGCAATCTTCTGTGCTCCTTGAGTGCCTGTCCAGGTCTGGCTGTGCTGCAGTATTCTACCTATGCACTGACATTTACACCTGTGTTTTGTATTCTTGCAGAGGGATCCTGTCCAGCTTCTCGTGATCTCCTCTCTGGTCCCAAGACTTCTCCAGCAGTTCTCCGGAGGATCCCCTCTCCACTCTTGCCTTCCTTCCTTGTTTACTGTGAGCTCTTGGAATCGGTTAACAGGCTCCGGGGTCATCGGTCCTCTCATTGCAGGTCTGCGTCAAGTCCCTGTATAGAGGTCACTGTCGCAGGGCTCCGTGGGAGGTTTCTGGTGGCTCTGACCCTGTGGCCCTCTTCAGGAGTGCCGTATCTTTTGCATTTGTTTTTGTCTGCAATAAAACCCCTTAACCTGCTTTCAGTCTCCCGAGTGTTTCTGGTATCGGCATCCACAGATTCTGTGGTCCAGTGGGTCTCCCAGTCCATTCCGCCTGTGCTGGCGTGACAGATTTTGCCCAGGCCATGGACCCCACCGATACTAGATTCAACGCTCAAAGGGAGCTGGCTAGCCTCCATCAGAGCCAGGAGCAGGTGGTTGCTTTTATGCGCAACCTAGAAACCCGTTTAGGATCTCTGCAGGTGGCCGACCCCTCATTGTCTTCCCATATTTCATGTCTTCACCAGGAGCTGGACCGTCAGGGAGAGATGCAAGCCCAGATGCTCAACTACGTGACATCAGTGGAGCAATGACTCACGGCTATGCAGAGGGCACCACCCCCTCAGGTCGCAGTACCTGCACTGGTTTCCGGAGCCATAGGAGACGCCACGTCTTCTCCTCGCCTCTGCAAACCCACAAGGTATTCCGGTGATCCACAGTTGTGTCGGGGGTTCCTCAACCAATGCCAGCTGCATTTCAGATTACTACCGCACCAATACCCCACGGACATGGCAAAGGTGGCCTTTCGGCTTCACATTTGGAGGGCGAGGCTTTGGCCTGGTTCAACCGGCCATTGGAAAGAGAGGATCCGATAGTATCCAACCTTCGGGCTTTCCTGGATACCTTCCGTAACATCTTTGATGTACCTGGCCGGATAGCGTCTGCGACCGAGGCAATCTTCAGTTTACAACAGGTACTCTGTCCGTAGCCCAATACGCTATTCAGTTCCGTACTTTGGCTTCGGAGCTTCGGTGGACTGACGAGCCACTGATCGGAGTCTTCCGGCGAGGGTTGTCTGGTCGCCTCAAGGACGAACTGGCTGTTCGGGATCTGCCTGGTACCTTGGATGAATTAATTTCCCTTGCCGTCTGAATTGACCGTCGTCTGCAGGAAAGGACGAAAGAGAGAACCCAGGAGAGAAGACCGCTTTGCTTGGCTCCCTCCTTTCAGAAGCCTCTCCTACCAGTTCCCTCTTCTTCTGTCGTCAGTCACGAGCCCATGGAGGTGGACCGTCTCCGACTGAGCCCCCGAGAGCGTGAGGAGAGAGTGGCTCGAAGACTGTGTCTCTACTGCGGGGGATCCGACCACTTCCGCCGGCAATGCCCCAAGAGGCCGGAAAACTCCTCCACCCAGGACAGGTAAGAGAGGCCATCCTAGGTGAGAGTGCTTCCTCTCTACCCCTAACTATTTCCATACAGGTCAAAGTTGGAGAGAGATGGTTCTTGGATTCGGCGTACCTGGATTCTGGATCGGCAGGTAATTTCATTAAGCGTAATGTGGCGCTACGTAACGGCATTCCCGTACGTCCCTTGCAGCATCCCCGCATCATCACCTCTGTCGATGGAAGACCTTTGCGGGACTCCGTTGAGGGCATCACGGACGAAGTAGAACTGCAGATCGGGGCTCTCCATACTAAGAAGATCGTCTTTTACTTGTTACTTACGCTTTCTCCCCCGTTCATGCTAGGTCTGCCATGGCTACGTACGCCTGAGCCAGTCATTGACTGGCGAACAGGGGAGGTCCAGCGTTGGGGTCCGGCTTGCCATAGCCGCTGCCTGCTATCCGTTGTCCTGCCCGCCTACCTCCCTCTCCTTCGTCCATGCCTGGATTACCGTCAGCCTACTGGACATACGCTGATGAGTTCGACAAATGAGAGGCAGAGACCCTACCACCTCACGGACCATATGACTGTCCTATCGAGCTGGTTCCCGGGGCTCCGCTCCCTATTGGTCGCATCTACCCATTGTCTCCAGCTGAGACCCAGGCTATGTCGGAGTACATCACGGACAGTCTGGCTCGGGGATTCATCCAGAAATCTTCATCTCCAGTTGGTGTTGGATTCTTCTTTGTCAAGAAGAAGGATGGGTATCTGCGACCTTGCATTGACTATCAAGGTTTGAACGCCATCACAGTAAAGAACAAATATCCTCTGCCTCTTATTCCAGAGCTCTTCGATCGACTCCGCGGATCCCGGATCTTCACGAGGGGCATACAATCTCGTCCACATTCGTGCCGGTGATGAATGGAAGACAGCATTCAATACCCGTGACGGACATTAGGAGTACCGAGTAATGCCTTTTGGACTAAGCAATGCACCCGCAGTGTTCCAAGAATTTGTGAACGATGTCTTCCGAGACCTTCTGTACGTCTGCGTGGTCGTCTACCTCGATGACATCCTGGTGTTCTCTCCTGATCTGCCTACTCACCAAAGAGATGTCCGGCAAGTTCTTCTTTGCCTACGGGAGAACCGATTGTACGCCAAATATGACAAATGTCTCTTTGAGCGGTCCTCCTTGCCCTTCCTGGGTTACGTCATCTCAGATTCCGACCTTGAGATGGATCCGGAGAAGGTGTCCGCTATCATGAAATGGCCTCGTCCCGTCGGGATCAAAGCCGTCCAGAGGTTCTTGGGTTTCGCCAATTATTACCTGCAGTTCATTCCGCATTTTTCTGACCTGGTCAAGCCTCTCACCGCGCTCACCCGTAAAGAGTCCCCTGTGAACGGATGGACCACAGAGGCTGAGGCTTCCTTCCTGGCACTTAAGCGTGCCTTCTCCTCTGCGCCGGCCCTGCACAGACCCGTGGCGGACAAGCAATTCTTTCTGGAGGTGGACGCATCTTCTACAGGCACTGAGGCCGTTCTCACGCAGAATGCCTCCTCCGGACGCATGGTGTCTTGTGGTTTCTTTTCAAAGGCCTTCTCGTCCTGTGAACGAAATTACTCCATCGGAGACCGTGAGTTGCTCACCATCAAAATGGCGTTGGAGGAGTGGCGCTACCTCTTAGAGGGCGCGGTGCATCCGGTGGTGATCTACACGGACCACAAGAATCTGGCCTACCTACAGTCCGCTCAGCAGCTTAATCCTCGTCAGGCCCGTTGGTCTTTGTTCTTTGCTCGATTTGATTACCGTCTCCATTTCCGTCCCGCAGATAAGAACATCAAGGCCGATGCTCTGTCCCGGTCCTTCATCACCGACCACCAAGAGGAGGAACCTCGCTCCATCATCGACCCATCCAAGTTGGTCATGGTAGCTCCGCTCCGTCTGTTGCAGCTCCAGTTAAGACTTTGTTGCCTGAGCCTGACCGACAGCGCGTTCTCTGTTGGGGACATTCCTCCAGAATTGCTGGGCATGCAGGATTGACGAAGACTCTCCAATTGATCAGTCGTCACTAATGGTGACCTGGGATGCGCCAAGAGGTGACTGACTTCATCTCGGCCTGCTCATCTTGTGCCCGCAACAAGACTCCCAAGCAGCTACCAGCCGGATGACTCCTGCCCTTGCTGGTACCATCCGAACCATTGAGACACATTGCTATGGACTTCATCACGGACCTTCCTGCCTCCTCCGGTAATACCGTCATTTGGGTTGTGGTGGATCGTTTCTCCAAGATGGGTCACTTTGTTTCCCTGCCTGGGCTTCCATCAGCTGGTAGAGCTGTTTGTTCTTCACAGTCTCCGATTGCATGGTCTACCATCTCACATTGTTTCCGACAGGGGTGTGCAGTTCGTGTCCCGGTTCTGGCGGTCCCTCTGCACGAAGCTCTACGTGTCTCCTTGGACTTTTCATCGGCCTATCATCCACAATCCAACGGACAAGTCGAACGGGTAAACCAGGTACTGACCGGCTACTTACGGCACTTCATCAACGCACACCATGACGATTGGGTTTGCCTTGCTCCCGTGGGCAGAGCTGTCCTACAACAACCACATCGGTGAGTCTTCTCATAAATCTCCATTCTTTGTCGTATACGGACAGCATTACTGTCACTGTCCCCTCCGGGTCCGCGCCTGCAGCTGCTCCCTCGGTGCCTACCTCTGCATGCCTCACTCACCGGCCGCTCTGGGGGTCCCGCTCTGTGTGCCTCCGCCGTGCTGCCTCTGTCCGCACGCCTCCAGTCCCCTCTTCTTCTGCAGCTGCTTTCAGCTCTCCCCTGTCCTCCTGGCTTCCTGGTAGGTTGCATAGGGTGCGCGCCCGCGCTCATGCACATTCTTAAAGGGCCAGTGCACCCAATTTCCTGTCATCCCTCTCAGCAAATTGCTGCTGAGGGGTGGCTACTTAATCTCAGGTTGTGCATTCAGTCAGTGCCTGGGCAATCTTCTGTGCTCCTTGGGTGCCTGTCCAGGTCTGGCTGTGCTGCAGTATTCTACCTATGCACTGACATTTACACCTGTGTTTTGTATTCTTGCAGAAGGATCCTGTCCTGCCTCTCGTGATCTCCTCTCCGGTCCCAAGACTCCTCCAGCAGTTCTCCGGAGGATCCCCTCTCCACTCTTGCTTTCCTTCCTTGTATACTGTGAGCTCTTGGAGTCGGTTAACAGGCTCCGGGGTCAACTGTCCTCTCACTGCAGGTCTGCGTCAAATCCCTGTATAGGGGTCACTGTCGCAGGGCTCCGTGGGAGGTTTCTGGTGGCTCTGACCCTGTGGCCCTCTTCAGGGGTGGCGTATCTTTTGCATTTGTTTTTGTCTGTAATAAAACCCCTTAACCTGCTTTCAGTCTCCCGAGTGTTTCTGGTATCGGCATCCACAGATTCTGTGGTCCAGTGGGTCTCCCGGTCCATTCCGCCTGTGCTGGCGTGACACCCGGTAAAGCCCAGTACGATGTGGACCGCGCAGAGACTGTGAATGCTGCCTGAAGGTACGTAAAACTTTACACACTTATACTACACTACACCTTCGGTTGCCCTGGGGTTCAGCCCTACCTGTAGAGGGCACACCATATGGCTGCACCCACCATCACCCCAGCAGTCCCGATTGCCTTATATAGCCACATACTATGGGTGGCGTCAAGAACTACTTTTATAAACTTTATTTTTTTTTTTTATTTAATTTCCCCTTTATTTGCCGCACCTGGGCATATGCCGGGTCACGCCGCCGTGACAATTCCCCCGCAGACTGAAGAGAGGACCCGGTTTCGAGTACCCCATGCATCTGGGGATGTGAGTAATTCAATTCTGCAATTGTGATTACCTTGAATGTGGTAGGCATTGGTCATTATAACCTATGTTGAGGATATGATATTTCTGTCTATAGTGGATCCAAATGGTTATATATATACAGAGGTTTTGTTAAGGTGCTGATCACGCTTGACCCTGGAATCTTATAGGAATATACCTTTATACAGTACCTGCGCTACCCTAACCTTGTGGTTGACTACAAAAACTGACTTCTGCCCACTCATCTACCCTTTTCCCCTATACTTGCTCCATCAAATTGCTAACTTTTGTCTTGCCTAACTGCTGCTTTCTGCTAACCACCCATTGTTTATTATGGTATAGCTACCTCGTTCTGTATGACCCTCTATACTATAAATGTGGAGGACGGAGATATGTATGTTTTTAATATGGTTGAGGGATTATTCCTCTTTTCTGTTGTGTCACTGTATTGTCAATAAATCACACGTTTCACCAGCAACGGTTATGCACGTTTAATACGGAGGTTCTCCTTCTTTCCCTTACTTTACACTTTTTGCCTCTATTATGCTGCACCCGCAGTATACCCTTTCCCAGGCCGTATACCCCTTCTCTCAGAAAGCCTAATGAATCCATGAGGTCCACATCTTTGTTATGTTGGTGGCAACATTAAAACCAAGCTTCCTTCCTTTGTCCTCTCCCACCAACCTCAGACAACAGAAAGGGCAGTCATTTCTTCCTCATCTCCTGTCTGTTCTATGCCCATCACCTCTTCATCCTCATCCTCCTCCATTTGTTCCTCAGCTTCTGCAACTTCACCACTAGTTTATTTGAACCATGAGCTCCTCTGTGTCACTGCACTCCACCCTGAGATGAGAAATTGATCTCCTTTCCACATCCTCCTCTCCTTCCTCTTCCTGTGCTACCACCACCTCATCCTGCAGACTTTTCAAAGTTTGCTCCAGCATGTAGATGAACGGAATACTGATGCTGATGATGGCATCATCAGTGCTAACCAGCTTAGTAGCCATTTTGAAACTGTGAAGAAGGGTACAAAGTACTTGATCTGTGCCCAATCTGGAAGAGTCATTTGCACCATATTGGGCTGAGTTTGAGTCACTGTACATGTCATTACATACAGCGTCAGGTCTTGTCGCTGCTGCCACAGATGCTGCAACATGTGTAGAGTGGAATTTCACCCTGTCAACACATCATATATCAAGCAGTTAACCAGTTGTGACTCACATCTCCAAGGGATTTTGATTTAAACACCGCCTGATGTAGGAGAGACCTGGCAGTGCAGATGTGGTGGCTTCCATCTGAAGTGTTGCAATATTAAGGGAGTGGTTGAAGGCACATCTGGAGGCCCTAGAGGAGGTGGATGAGGCATAAGCAGTGAAAGCCTTGAGGATTTGAAGACTTGGGAAGTAGCCCTTTCCTCGCCTGGCCCCACAGCTACCAGAATCACCCAATGGCCAGTGAGGGAGATGTAACGTCCCTGGTCATGTTTGCTCATCCAGGTGTTAGTGGTGACATGCACCCTGTCACACACAGTTTCTGAAGGAATGGGTGTTGCTGTCTGTGACATGATGGTGTAGCGCAGGCAGAGTGTTGGGATTTTAGATCTCTATTGATATTGTCTGTATTTTGCCCCTTTTCACAATGGCATCTGCTGCTTCACTCCTGTCATGTGATCCTCCCCTCTGACTTTATAAACCTCTGCCTACCGTTTACGTGCACTCAAAATATTTAGTGTGAATTCCAGGCTTTCAGTGTTTTCCAAGTGTGCTCCACCTCCTGCTGATCACCTCCAGCTTTTCCAGCTACTGCCTTGGACTCCAGCAATCTCACCAGCCTCAGCTACTCTCCTGTTTCCAGCTATCTGTGTTTAATCTCCTGATTTTGCTCCTACTTCCCAAGCCCCATGTCACTTAAGACTTATGTGCCCTGCCAGCACTAAATGAACTATTGTTTATAATGCAGATATAGCTGTATGGACATTGGAACTCTTTAAAAGCTGTACTGCACCAATAAGTATTGGACTTGTTTTTCTGGGAATTCCTTTTCCAGGACTTTGGGGATTTACTTTTCTTGGACTCTGTTTTTCTCCATCGGTTTCTTCCAGTAAGAATTATCTCCAGAGACGTTCATGTTTATGTTATATTGCTAGAATTATTTTCAGAGACTTTCAGTATTACCTATTTGATTAACTTTTTCATTTGGTGCATATCACATTATATATGCCAAGTGTGTTAAATATAGACTTATTCATCTTAAAATTTGTTCCAGTGTTATCTGTGCTCCTAATTACTAATAGATCACTGAGTACTCCTGTAATGAGGTGTACAATTCAGATTGTATTATTGAAATTGAAATGAGCTGTGCACAGTCCGCCACTGCCCCCTTGTGGATAATTGCTGAAATGACTGCAGAGAAAAAAAAAACAGCATTGATTGCTGCTCCCCTCCCCCAACAGCCATGTGCTGAGGAGGAGAGAGGGCGGGAGATCAGTACAGACACAGAGTTGAACAAGAGAACATCTACCTGTGGATGTCTGTTGAAAGAGGGCTACTTTGCAACACCTTGTCGGAGAAATCACCCCGCAGAAGCCCCTGTGACTGATCCTGGGCCACTGGACTTTGGTGCTGTGACTCTGGCCGCTCTGCAAAACCTTGCCCGCCGAGCACCCGGATTACATGTGCAGGGGCCGTGACCGACATAAGGGAGCCATTTGTGCTGCTGTGATCTCCCTTCTGCTCCTCTGTGTGCCCTGAGACTGGGAGAGACAGACTGTTACCCGCAGAAGGAGACCAAAGAAGAAGAGTGAGAAGATCCCCAGGCCTGTGACGTGGGAGCGACATCTTCTTCTGTGATAAGACTGGTACGTGATTTTAGGGAAAGTTAGGGAAAGATACCTTCATTGTTGTGTTTTCTTTTCTTGCTGTGTACCCGGAAGAAGTGAAGATCCAGAGACTCTAATATATACAAGTGCGCATATAGTTCGGTTGACTGTGAGATAAATATGTTTTACAGTAAAGAAATGTTATTATCGGTTAAATCTGCGTATGGAGATTCTGTTGAGAAAGATCATACACACACACCCGCGGCCTTACCACCGGTCGCTACATCTGGCGTAGTCGGCAGGATGTGTGATCAACAGAATCTCCTCCCGGTAGTAGCTTATAACCAGACTTATACTACGGCCTGCAGGTCCATATCCGGTGCCAGCAGTCCGAGCAGTGACACGGAAGAATTGAAGCAGATAGTGGCAGAGTTGCAGAAACAGATACTACAGCTGCAGCTCATGCTAGACCAACAGGCGGACAGGCAAGCGAGACAGCAACCCAGTCGGCCTATGGGAAGGTGCTGGACATGCGGCGACCCCCGCCATAGGGCAAACCGTTGTCCGCATCCTCCACCCGTGGTCCGATATACCAGAACCAGCAAGCCATGCCCCACAACAGCAGCCACCTTTAAACTAGACGCCCCAGCCAAAGCGGTTCGCTCGGCAGGGGAGATCAGGGAAAAGGGTGTGAAGAGACAGAGCCAGACCGATAAGCAAGTACTGGCCACTCGGGTCCAGGGGACGGTGAAGTGGTTTAATGTCCGCGATGGGTATGGCTTCATCAACAGGAATGACACAAAGGATGACGTGTTTGTACATCAGACTGCCATAAAGCGTAACAATCCTCGTAAGTGCCTCCGCAGCCTTGGTGATGGGGAGGTGGTACAGTTTGATGTTGTGAAGGGAGAGAAGGGTACAGAGGCCGCCGACGTCACCGGTCCCGGGGGTGTTCCCGTTAAAGGAAGCAGATTTGCCCCCAACCGGCGCCGCTACCGCCGGCGATCCTACTCTCCCCGGGTAGAAAATGTGACTGAGTTTATTGGAGATATTGTGAGCCCTGAACAAGGGAGCGAAGGTGAACGGGGGGATGACGGTTTCCCCCGACAGAGGTCCCTACTCCGCCGGAGAGCAATCCCTATGATATCAACGGCCATCACTGCCTTGGAGCCGATGGTTGTTGACAGGGACTGTCAACCTTTAAGTGGGGGGGTATGTAATGAGGTGTACAATTCAGATTGTATTATTGAAATTGAAATGAGCTGTGCACAGTCCGCCACTGCCCCCTTGTGGACAATTGCTGAAATGACTGCAGAGAAAAAAAAAACAGCATTGATTGCTGCTCCCCTCCCCAACAGCCATGTGCTGAGGAGGAGAGAGGGCGGGAGATCAGTACAGACACAGAGTTGAACAAGAGAACATCTACCTGTGGATGTCTGTTGAAAGAGGGCTACTTTGCAACACCTTGTCGGAGAAATCACCCCGCAGAAGCCCCTGTGACTGATCCTGGGCCACTGGACTTTGGTGCTGTGACTCTGGCCGCTCTGCAAAACCTTGCCCGCCGAGCACCCGGATTACATGTGCAGGGGCCGTGACCGACATAAGGGAGCCATTTGTGCTGCTGTGATCTCCCTTCTGCTCCTCTGTGTGCCCTGAGACTGGGAGAGACAGACTGTTACCCGCAGAAGGAGACCAAAGAAGAAGAGTGAGAAGATCCCCAGGCCTGTGACGTGGGAGCGACATCTTCTTCTGTGATAAGACTGGTACGTGATTTTAGGGAAAGTTAGGGAAAGATACCTTCATTGTTGTGTTTTCTTTTCTTGCTGCGTACCCGGAAGAAGTGAAGATCCAGAGACTCTAATATATACAAGTGCGCATATAGTTCGGTTGACTGTGAGATAAATATGTTTTACAGTAAAGAAATGTTATTATCGGTTAAATCTGCGTATGGAGATTCTGTTGAGAAAGATCATACACACACACCCGCGGCCTTACCACCGGTCGCTACACTCCTACAGTACATTGCACACAGCTTGCTTTGAGAACCAGTGACAACTGGTCAACTGATACTGGGGAGCTGCAACAGACATCAGCTTTTGGAAACCGCCCACAAGGCAGAAAGGCAGCATTTCCATGGCCAACAAAGGAAGATGGTGAAGTTCAAGCTCTTTACTTAGTGATCTGTGGGAGGAAATAATATTTTCCATCACCACAACTGCTGGCTGCTGTGCTGAGAGAGGGAGAGCTAGGGTGTGCTTGACAAACTGCTGCTAAGTAAGGGAGGTGCAGGCAGAGATGTTATGGTGGGTTGACAAACACATGAAGAGCTCAGTGTCTGAGATCGGTCAAAACCACCTCCGTAACAGGTGAGGGTCAGGTCAGTTGCCCCGACTGTACCGGGTAAACAAGTGAAGGTCCCGTAGCCGGGCACTTGTTGGAAAATACTTGCCACGCTGACACAGTAGGAAAAAGCAGTGTTTGATGCAGTGGACAGTGTTCAGTGAGGCTCCCTGGGGCACAGTTTTACCGCAGTCAATTGTCCAGATTAACTCATGGTTCTGGTCCACGTGGCGGTTGATGAATGTAGTAGTCAAATTATGGAGGTTTTTGCCTGTACTCAATTTTTGGGCACAAAGTTTGCAAAGAATGTGAGATGGGTTATCTTTTGCAATGTCAAAAAAGGCCCATGCTAGGCAACCCTTGCCTCCTTGGACAACTGCCCAAAAGAAGGGTTGTGGCTGTGGATGCAGCGCTTGTCATTCTTGCAGCCATCAGTCTCTGTGCGAGAACACACAATCTAACCTCTTCGTCTTCCTCCTCCTCCTCCTCTGCTGAGCTTCTCACTTGTGTTACTCTGGGTTCATTCCAAATAGGATCTAGAACCTCATCATCATCCTCTTTGTTGTCCCACTCCTGCCATGAGAGTGACCTTCCTCTAACTCCTGCCCTGAATGCACAGTACAGTGCAGGTGTTCCTCAGGTATCTGAGTCTCATCATCGTCATCACCTACACCCCTGGGAGTTAACGTCTGGTGAAAAAGAGTCTGGATTCTGCTGGGACTGCACTTCTATTGTACCCAGATCCAACTCCAAAATATTTTGGGCATCAGTGCAGATGCGTTCCTTCTCTTGAGTATGTTTGGAGCAGACTTCTGATGCCCATGAAGTGGGATGTGTGAACATCTCTGCAGACGCGCCCATCTGTGTTTCCCCAAAATCAATTGTGCGGTTAGAGACTTGTTGTGACACGGGGTGACACATCAGAAATTGGGGCGCCACCTCTGAGGACTGTACTGTTTGTGATGTTGGGGTGGAGGAACTGGAAGACAGGCCACTTGATGCAGTGGTTTCCATAAACTGTAGCAAAAGCTGGGTCTTTCCAACAACTTTTTCCCCTTCTCCTTTCCACCATGACAGCAGGATTTCCCACTCATCTTTTATGCACAAAGATTTGGGAAGCACTTGTTGCCAAACAGAGCCTTTTTAGGGGAAACTGTAGGTTTTGAGATTGACAGGTTAAAGGTAGTGATGAGTGAGTGTATTCATTATTATTCGCATGAATAGTACAGTATTCGAGTTTCGTGCTATTTTACATGTATTTGTGTACTCACCTCTCAATATTCGGACATACCGCTGTTCAGCTTTGGCACCTCCTTTGCAGTCACTAAACATGCTGGGCTTCTTAACCAAACACAGTAATGCTGCAGACATCTTGGTTGTGGCATTACTGTGATTGGCTGGCCGCCCAGCATCCCCGCCATTTTGCGCACATTGCATCCGTAGCCTGTGTTCTACAAGCATAGGGAGAGATCACAGAGCTGCTAGGGAGAGTGTTTAGGCCTCTTGGTAACACAAATGCACTTTTGAGGGTTACCTGCAGTGTATACTTTGTCAGTGTAGAGTAGGGAGAGAGAAATACTCAAGCTGGGACAGTTTAAAGAAGCTGCTCACTAGTTCCATAATACCACGAAAACAATAACTCTTTTGAGAGCTGAAGACACACAACAAAGTCAGAGTACAAGAGGGTAGAGATACTCAAGCAGGGACAGTTTAAAGGAGCTACTCACTAGCTCCATAATACCACCAAAACAATAGCTCTTTTGAGAGCTGAACACATGCAACAAAGTCAGAGTACAGGGAGGAAAAGATACTCAAGCAGGGATAGTTTCCATAATAGCACCAAAAAAAGCTCATTTGAGAGCTGAAGACACCCAACAAAGTCCGAGTACAGGAAGGGAGAGATTCTTTAGCAAGGACAGTTTAAACAAGCCACTCACTACCTCCATAATACCACCAAAAATAGCTCTTTTGAGAGCTGAAGACACACAACAAAGTCAGAGTACAGGGAGGGAGAGATTGTATATTAGGTAGAGAGAGGTTAAAGTGTTCTTCCAGCGTCCATCTTAAAACAGCCCTTGTTAGAGGCAAAGCTCTACTTTTCCAGCACACAGAGTATTAGCATTTAGTGTTGTCTTTTTTTTTAAAAGCAGGTTAATTTCTCTGTTGTTTTTGGGGTCAGAGCGTGCCTTCTTCTGTCCATATTAGTCAACTTAAAAAGGTGCTTAGGCTGCCTTCACATTTGCGCTTGGAGCGCAGTGCACCAAACGCAGCCAAACGTTTGCGCACATGCGTTCCTATGTTTAACATGGGAACGCATGTGCCTGCATATGGCTGCGTTTGGCTGCATTTGCGTTCAGATGCGCATAATTTATGCGCCCTCCGACCGTGCTCCAAACGCAGCATGCAGCATTTTTTTTGTGCGTTCGCGGTGCTTGTTCTATTCACAAGCGCACAAAAAAATGCATTGATCTCAATGGATCCGCAGTGTCCTCCGCATGACACTGCAGGAGAACGCTGTGGATCTCATTGAAATCTCTCCCGGTGGCCTCCGGTGATCACCGACGGTCACTGGGAGATCATGCAGAACCGCCACTACTCTCCCGCCGGTGTTGCATTCGTCGTAGACCTGCGGGCTTGTTCAGAGTTAGAGCTGAGCGGTCTAATGGATCTAGAGCTGATGAAAACACACTCTCCAGTCAGGCAGAGGAACTAGTGCCAGTGATGAAGAGATCTTCAAGCAAGTGAGACCGATGGGTCTCCTTAACTCCCAAGCAATGTAGACTGATTAGTTTTGCAAGAGTACCGCAAAAAATTCGTTTTACATGCGACGTCATTGCATCCGCCCCATGTGGTAAATTCAGTACCGGTGGGTCAATTTCTTCACATCAGATGGATCTGTTCATCTGATGAGGATTTTGAATTAAGGGCTTCTGAATTGAAGTCGAGATTCTTGGACCGTGGCTACAGTAGGAGGGCAGTGAAGAGGACGTACAATAGGGCAAGGGATTGTAAGAGACAGGAACTCTTGCATTCCACAAGGGAAAAAGAAGAGGAGCAGAAAGTTAGAATGATTACACAATACCACTCGAATTGGAATAAGATGTTGGAAAGCATGGCGAAATATTGGTCCATACTTACAATGGACCACATATTAACACAATATCTTACGGCAAAACCCACGGTTGCAGCCCGAAGGGCAAAGAATATAAAGGACCTTTTGGTCCAGAGCCATTATGACAAGAATGATCAATTATTTTTGCCCTTTGGTGGCAACCGTGGTACGAAGTGGGGTTACCATGTGGTAAGTGTGTGGCTTGCCCAAATGTTGAAAGGGCTCTGGACCTCATCAGATGGTCAGAAAAAATTCAAAATAACACAATACATAGACTGTTCAACAAGGGCGGTTGTGTATTATTATAAAAAAAACTTTTTGCACTTTTTATCTTTTTGCGGGGGTAGTTGGGCCCCATGGCGTGTCATTCATTCAGTGGTGCAGAAAAATTGATCTGGGCTGCTCATTTGGTCTGGTGGCAGGGACCAGTGGGAGCCTTCAGATATTTTGCACTATTAGTATCAATGTGAATGGCGTCCTATGGTTGCAGATCTTGAGTGCTTGGCCAGCCACCTCCCCCATGCTTTGACTGGTTGGGGTGGCTTTATCGTCCACACCTGTGTCTGCTCCATCTAGTGGGGTCGGGCTGCTCTCTGCTAGTGCATTTTTGGATTTGTTTTTGGCTGCAAATGGTGAGGTTTTTTGTTCTCTTTTGCTGCCCGTTCTATGAGTAGTTAGATTTTGATAGGACTCGTAAGCGTGAGGACCCGTGACGGGGGTTACGAGCTTACAGTGTCTTGGCCAAAACATCTAATCAATACCTCAGAAAATAGTTTTTTTGTTATTATAAAAAAACTTTTTGCACTTTTGATCTTTTTGCGGGGGGTGGCTGGGCCCCATGGGGCGTCATTCATTCAGCGGTGCAGAGAAATTGATCTGGGCTGCTCATTTGGTCTGGTGGCAGGGACCAGTGGGAGCCTTCAGATATTTTGCACTATTAGTATCAATGTGAATGGCGTCCTATGGTTGCAGATCTTGAGTGCTTGGCTTTGACAGGTTGGGGTGGCTTTATCGTCCACACCTGTGTCTGCTCCATCTAGTGGGGTCTGGCTGCTCTCTGCTAGTGCATTTTTGGATTTGTTTTTGGCCGCAAATGGTGAGGGTTTTTTTTTTTCTCTATTGCTGCCCGTTCTATGAGTAGTTTCCTACTTACAATGGACCACATATTAAAACAATATCTTACGGCGAAACCCACGGTTGCAGCCCGAAGGGCAAAGAATATAAAGGACCTTTTGGTCCAGAGCCATTATGACAAGAGTGATCAATTATTTTTGCCCTTTGGTGGCAACCGTGGTATGAAGTGGGGTTACCATGTGGTAAGTGTGTGGCTTGCCCAAATGTTGAAAGGGCTCTGGACCTCATCAGATGGTCAGAAAAAATTCAAAATAACACAATACATAGACTGTTTGACAAGGGCGGTTGTGTATTACGCAACTTGCCCTTGTTCGAACATCTATGTAGGATTGACCACAAGACCTCTGAAGTTGAGGGTCAGAGAACACGTTTTCAATATTGTGGCAGCTGAGAAGGCGGAGGACCTGAATACCCTATGCACTATCCCTAGGCACTTTAAGACTTTTCATAACTGTGAACCATCTGGGTTCATGGTGCGAGGGTTTGAGAAAATAGTGGTGGGGGTGCGAGGGGGGTCAGACAAGCCAGCTTCTTGCC